>JAYESA010000037.1:600000-992500 GCA_036927795.1 Iris macrosiphon | reverse complement strand
TTTAACTTATTTTCTTTTCGAAACCTTATACTAATGTTATATTCCATATCTAGGTCTTTGAGGCACCGTATCAGACATCTGTGAGACAATTTGCCGGACTTCAGGCGAGTACATTCTCTGATAGTTTCTCATTTATGATATCCTCTATGTTCATTGTATCTAGTGTAGATATCCTTATTTTTTTGATACGATGGTTACACGGATTATTATATCCGGATCTCATCATGAGATGTTATTCCTTGGTATATGGTGTATCTTGTTCAAGCCTTGTTTCATTGATTATCTTGTACATGTACAGCCACTGATTCTCGGAAAGACTAGCTATCTTCTTGGGGAATCTCGTGCCACACCGTACCATGGTTGGATCTACTATACCAGTCGAGGGTGGAGAGTATTTTAGTGTAGATATGTGATCATACCCATCTTGTATCATGTCTTGTTCTTGAATAGTGTTAATCATACACCGCACGTATGATTAGCCAGGCCATAAATCTTGTATCAAGTTTCCAAGCCGATCACATGTTAAAGCTAGTACTCACACACTTAGTCATTAGTATTCTTGTTCATTGTCATATTGTTCATTATTGTATTTATTTCAGTATTTCCTAATTGTATATCTCATGTATCTATTGTGCATCTTGTATATTCATATCTATTTACTGTTACATAGTTTTTATCATTGATTAGAACTGCTATTAGAGATGTACTCTGCTCCTTTCCTGATTGGATATATTTTTTCTAGATGACACTGAGGAGTGGTATCCTACATATTATGAACCTCAGGATATTGTGGGCTTAGAGTCAGAGACCCTGGCTCAAGAGGGACTCATCCCGACTGAGACAGATGACCCGAAACTTGTAGCTTCTTAGTGTTCTTTTGTACTGGATTTGTCTCCAGCTTATTATTTAGTATTTTCTTTCAGACTCATTGATGTTATTATTTTAGACTCATGAGTTGTATGTGACTATTCTATTCTTTATCATATTCGTGCTCATTTCCATCTTAGATCTGTGATTGAGTATATTAATATTTTTGGTAGCTTAGGCTGGGCGTTATTCCCGACTTGCATCTCTACATCGGGTGCGGGTCGTGACAGGTTTCACTCTTGTTTTTTATATCCAATTCTCTTACTCATTATGACTCCAAATTTCCAACTACTAAAAATTTGATGTTTTAGATTTCGTCATTCCAAGATCTTTATCAATTTGTATTTACATCCACGATATCATCATTTATGAGTTTTTATCAATTCATATAAACTCTATGATATTTAGATTTTTAAGTATATCGATGACTCTATCCAATAAATTAATCAATGTCTTTAAGTATTATAATTTTTTAATTCCTTTAATTCAATTATCCTCAAAATTTAGAATGAAACATAAGTCCATCAATTTCAAAATTATCTTTTGTTTGTTTTGGTGATCCTCAATATCATATTATAAATATTTAAACCATCTTACTCACAACTACTTAAAAATTTCAAATATTTATTTCACAACCTTCCATAAATCTCATGTTCAGTATTTATCATATCATACTTATAAGTTATAACCTTAAAGTATTGGCAATCCAAAAACTCAGTCATCAATCCTACTAATTCATCCTCTTGTCTTCCTTGATCATAAATCAATTTCTACAACCTCATTCTAAGCCAAATTTATGCAACCCCTATATATTTCTCCAAATTCATATGTTATTATTTCATTCACTACTCAAACCTATTTTATTATATCCTCTAATTTCTGACATAGTAACTTAGTCCAAATTCTTGTTGGCAATATAACCTCGAAATATTTATCAACTTTCGTGCATAAGATTAACCATTCTTCTGTCATCGACCGGAGATGGTTGTGAGATCTCCTTCTAATTCATTGTTCTCGCTATAGTCCATAAGCTTATCTTGGTGCAAGAATTAGGTTTAACAATGACAAGTATTCAAGTCAGAGCGAATAAGAGCAAATAAAAATATGGATTTAAACAAGGTTCAAAGTAAAATTCTCAAGGGTCATCCCAGAAATCTATCAAGAAATCCTAATATGTAATTGAGTATCATCCTTCCTAGAATTTTCTATAATCCATGAATCAATCCTATTGTTGGCTCGCAATAGTACGACTAAACCTAGGTACTACCACGATATCGCACTAATTATGAAGCCTGACCTGCATGGGCCACCATAAAAATGTACTATAACCCATACCCGAATATTCGGGCATGAGTACGTGGGTACGTCAAGCCTACGCCGCAGCATCGGTAGTAGAATGCTATCTAGACCTTAACTGAAAATATCTCTAGAACAACTAATACAACAAGTTCTATCATGTACTCAATCACAATATTCTAAAGAAGAATGAATAAGGAAGATAATCCAAAAAAATAAAACTAAGGCATGACACTGAGATAGAGAAATAATAGCCTAGATCTCACCAAAGGTCACCTCTAGGTCCACAGTGCAAAAGTAGACTTGACCATTGCATCACTCTGAACCAAGAAACATAGAGCACAACAATGCCTAAAAATATTATCCAGTCAGGATGGAACGAGTACAACTCTAATAGCAGTTCCAATACATGATAAAGACTTTAAAACAATAAATATTAATGTAATACCCGATGAACAAGTAAGTATGGAATCATGGTATAGAAAATTGAGTGGAGCATATAAGTATGGCAATAAAAATAATTCAAATAGATGGAATCAATTAAACATAGCAAGGCATGAAGGTAACCAACAAGTATAATGTGAAACCAGAAGACTACACCTAAGTATATTAAAATACCACTTTTGACATGTAAATGACTAGGGGTAGTACGGCTCATCGCACGTGAGGTGTGCGACTGCTATCATTCCAGATTAGACCAGAAAGGGGTGATTCTAGATTTGGAAATATTTACATGTCGACTAAGGTATTTCTTCGTTTGACTAGTACAAATAAATCCAAATCCCGACACGTAGATCAAATACGAGGCTAGCCAGATAAATATAAGTAATGACAGTAAGTGAGTCCTGATGTGATGCTAATAAAAGAGTGCTGATATAGGCCAGACAAGTATGATACACGTATCTTATATGATGTATCCATATAATACTAATCCATGTAGCCATCGTGTCGAGAATCAAGTAAAAAAATACTATAAACATGAATTATAATAGCTATCAAGTAAGAAAACTATCAGAGAATGTACTCGCATGTGGTTCTGAGCTGTAAATACCAAACAGTGTTCGAATTGGAGTCCAAGTGACCTATATATGAATTGTCAACGTCAATATGTGCATGAACCAATGAATATTCTATCACTTGGGTTTTATACTAATCTATATCTACGTTATATCATTAGTCTATTGGTGATAAAACTATGGCCATATCCATATTTTTATGAATATCTGTAAACACCTATGTTGTATAGTCAGTTCTTTACTTATAACCAATAATGTACCTACTATCACTATTTAATAAATTTTGGGGTTAAGGTATGTCGTATCCCTTCATATCATCTTTCTGAAACTTCAAACGGATCACATTTTCGTATCCGGAAGCTCACAGAATCGCAAAAATACTGAAATACGTTCATTTTTCGGATACCTGATGCTTAAATAATTTTACAGAAAGTTGCAGATCGAAATTGGCCTATTAATTTATATATTTGGAAAGAAAACTTTGATGTGGTTCTGTTAAAAAAATAAGAAATTAATCGGAGTCTTGAGTTAGGAGTTATGATATTTCTAAGTTGCTATGACTGCTAAAAATGAGGCTGAATAGTATGACAAATTTGGATATTTTTTGACAAAAGAACACACGTATACACCTAATTGACAAATATGAACATAATTACATAAGAATCACCAATTCTAACCATGTGTATCATGAAGTATCATGACACGAACCTAATGTATCCTAATTAGAACACAATGACACAATCACCAACCAAAATTAGGCTCAAATACCTCATTGGAACAAGGGACAATCATTTGGTGGTCACAAATTCATAATTCCACCAAATTGCTCATATAAAACATAATTCAACCACCCAAAAGCTTAGATCTAATAAATTTGAGGCCTCTACCACCTAGATCTATCATTAGGAAGTCATTTCCACCTATTAGAGGGTTTCTATTAGTTCAAATTGGGTTCTTACCATAGAAATTGGGGGAAATAAAAGAATTACCTATTGGGAGTTGGATTCCAATAAAACTTCACCAAATTGGACACGAAAAAGGTGAATTGGATACGATGCTCCTAGTTTGGCTCTCCTTCTAGCTTCTCCTTGGGCTCCAAGTCTTCTAGCTCTCCATGGAAAGGAAATTTGAGTAGAATTGTGTAGCTTGGAATGGAAATTTAGGGGAAATTGGAAGTGACTTGGGGAAGAAGAAGAAGAAATGGAGAGAAAATGAACAAAATGGGAGGAGAGAAAGAGAGTATGTAGGCCATAAATAGTGGGTGTGGTTGAGAAAAATCTCAAATTGTCATTCCACTCCCTAATTAGTTGCTAGAATTATCATGAATGGAATCTTTTTCTTTATGAAGTAATCTAATTAGATATGGAAGGTATCTACCTATTCTAGAAGGGAATATTCTATCCATGACAACTAGACTAATTAATTCTAATTAACTAAGGCTATAATTAACACTAATTAATACTAACTACACTTAATTAATTATAATTAGCTAGCACACTTAACTAACACTAATACAACTATAACTATATAATTAACAAACAATAGTGAAATAACAAAAATATCCTTATAAGTAGAAGTGGTGGTTACATTGAACATGGCGAGGAGTCGATCTATTCTAGATGTATTGGGTAGGGAGGACAATTACTAGCTTAGGGGCTGTTATTGGTATATTAATGTTGACAGTGAGGCGACTCGGACGAGCATCGCTGCGAGAGGATCTCATGTACGAAGAGCCCCATACGGACGAATAATATTTTCATTGCATTTACACATAGCTGCTAGAGTACCCCATGTATATTGTATGCTTTATTTCATAGATGCTTGTATATTATGTATCTTGCTACGTCCCTTTAAGGGCCTGGTGTGGTCCCCCATTCCCCCTATTCGGGGAGCACGGCTAAGAAATACAAGTCGGTATCGTTCGATCGAGATAGATTGAAACAAGATCTTATCCTCGTTATGGATTTGCTTATTTCGGAATCGAATCCCATATTCAGTGGACCGTGACCCAGGATCGACTTAGCGGCAGAGTCAAAAGGGACATCTCGGGTGCAAGTTTTTTTGCCTAGTTTTCGCTGTCGCTTTGTTTGTCACGACCCGCACCCAGATGAATCGAGTACCGGTTCGCGAGTACGTCCAGCCTACGCCGCAGTATCGGCGGTAGTACGCTGTCTAGACCATATTTACAGGTAATTTAAAATCTAGCTCATTCATAATATAAATAGGCAAGGATAATAACAGGAAATAGGAATGCTAAGATTTCATAAGACAAAATGTGACATCCAAATCCATAGTTTAATACAGAACCAGAAGATAAATCGGAGACAAACCCGAGTACTATGCTGAAAGAAAATACTAGCTAACTGGCTAACTACTCCTCAAAAGTAGTCTCCTGAGTAGGAACCGGCTCCTCAAATGTATCATCTGCTACGCCATATGGGCCATAAAAGGTGGGGGCATAGTCCTCATCATCGCCTAATATCAACGGATCCAGTCAGGAAAGGAGCAAAGTACCAATACACAACGAAGCTTAACCTAAATAATTATGACAAGTAGTAAAAACTGACTAAGTATCATGATAAGAATATGCATAATAAGTAGTAAAATTAACTAAGAGTTAAATGCTATAAGTCAGAGACATGAGTAAAACAGGATTATAATGAAAAAAGAAAATGGAACTGCAACAAGATAAAGAAACTATGTGTGTGTGATTGTGTATTTAGAATACATAGTTGGCATGTAGGGGGTTATAAGGCTAATCCGGCACGTCATAGACGGCTATCAGTCAGGAATAATCGAGTATCCGGACGATGGTACAGTCGCGTACCAACAGCTATCAGTCAGGACAGGGGGAAGGGTAAACTACATGCCTCCTAGTATTCTTCCTCCCGACACGAAAAGCAAGACATGAACTCCAAATCCTAACACTAAGTGTAATCATCCAATGGTGCTAGTAGAGCAAGGATCTAATTATCATAATATAAAGAATAAACTTGAAGTGCAGGTACTTGCCTGATGTTTGAATTCCAACTACGGTTCTGTTCTCGGGAAACTTCCAGAAATGTCTCCGGATGCTGAAATAAACATTAACATCATGCTCAGAAGATATCAAATAGCTAGAAACGCCTGTCCTTGAGTCCAATTTGGAGACAAGGGCAAAAACGGTAATTTCGGGCAAAAACGGGGTCCGCATGTGGGTCCATCGTCAAGTACATTGCCATAGGATATCTGCTTAGAGCGTCAGCAACTACGTTGGCCTTCCCCGGATGATATTGAAGGGTGATGTCAAAATCTTTCATTAACTCCAGCCACCTTCTTTGCCTCATGTTCAGCTCTTTTTGAGTAAAGATATATTTTAGACTTTTGTGATCTATACAGATTTCCACCCTTTCTCCATAAAGATAATGCTTCCAAAGCTTAAGAGCAAAGATAACTGCTGCTAATTCTAAGTCATGAGTTGGATAGTTCTTTTCATGAGGTCGCAGCTGTCTAGAAGCATATGCTATTACTTTTTTGTTCTGCTCCAATACACAACCTAGACCTTTTCCAGAAGCATCATTGTATATAGCGAATCCTCCGATTCCAGATGGTAAGGTCAGAATAGGGGCAGTAGTCAGCCTTTTCTTTAATTCTTCAAAAGCATGTTGATATTCATCAGTCCATATAAATTCTTCATCCTTCCTTGTTAATTTCGTCATTGGTTCAGCAATTCTAGCAAAGTCTTTCACAAACTTTCGATAATAGCAGCTAGTCCCAGGAAACTTCTAATTTCTGCTACAGAGTCTGGAGTGGGCCATGATTCTACTGTTGCTATCTTCTTAGGATCTACTGCTATGCCATCTCCAGTTACAACATGTCCCAAAAATTCTACTTTGTCTAGGAAGAAAACACATTTAGATAGTTTTCCATATAGTTTTTCCTTCCTTAATGTCTCCAATGCTAGCCTCAAGTGCTCTTCATGTTCTTCTGGAGTCTTGGAATAAATCAAAATATCATCAATGAAAACCACTACAAATTTGTCTAAATATTGTTGGAAGACTCTGTTCATTAAATTCATAAATACTGCTGGTGCATTAGTCAACCCGAACGGCATCACTAAAAATTCGTAGTGTCCGTTCCGGGTATTGAAAGCAGTTTTAGGGATGTCTTCCTTCCTCACCCTTACTTGATGGTAACCAGACCTCAAGTCAATCTTCGAAAATACCCGAGCTCCACTTAATTGATCAAATAAATCATCTATCCTTGGTAGGAGATACTTATTCTTGATTGTTAAAGCATTCAGAGCCCTATAGTCAATACACATTCGAGATGTTCCATCCTTCTTTGGCACAAATAATACTGGAGCTCCCCAGGGTGAAACACTAGACCTAATGAAGCATTTGTCTTCTAACTCCTTTATCTGCTCATTTAATTCTACTATCTCTTTCTTATTGATTCTGTATGGATTTTAAGATACTGGCGCTGCTCCTGGCACTAAGTCAATAGAGAATTCAACTTCTCGGTCTGGGGGTAATCCTGGGAGATCCTCAGGGAAGACATCAAGATATTCAGAAATGATAGGTAGTGACAATTCTTCTGGTACTAGGGCTCCACAAATTTGGTTACTACCCAATTCTCTAGAACCTCTAGCGAATTCAAATTCTGGCTTGTCAGGGGGCCTAAAGATTATACTACCCCTGTGATAATCTATAGTGGCATGATGCTGACTCAACCAATCCATACCCAGGATAATGTCGAAACTGGGAATTGGCATTACGAGTAGCCTCGCATATAATTCTCTCCCACATAGTGTAATAGGACAATTGTTATATGCATCACTAACCGGGATAATTCCTCCACCGGTAATGATCTTATAACAATTTCTAAGAGGTTTTGTGACTAAGCTATGCTTCATAAGAAAATCTACGGACATGAATGAATGTGAAGCTCCAGAATCAAATAAAGTAATGGCTGGTACTGAATTTATAAGTACAGAACCTGTTATCACATCTGCTGTGGCTTCAGCTTTCTCTAGAGTCATTGTGAAAGCACGGCCTTGTTGAGGTGCACCCCTCTGTTGCTGATGCTGGTGCTGAGCAAAGCGTTGTTATTGAGTTGGGAGTGGGTGTCCTCTCTGCTGCGCTGCTGGGGGCCTGGCCTGAACTGGAACTTTTTGTGCAGCTATGCGTCCTTGAGCAGCAGGACAGTCCTTTATTTGATGTGTTGCTGATCCACAATATAGACAGGCACCTAGCCTCTTTCTACAAACTTGCCAAGTGTGACCTTATTTACGATAAAAGCTACAAGTGAGAGCTTGTTGGTTCTGTCCTTGAGTTTGGTGTTGGGGTGCTGTGGCTCGAGGGAGAGGACGCTGGGTTTGTTGCGGGGCCCTCTGCTATAGTTGTGGTTGGAATGGGCGTTTGTGGGGTCCCATACTTCCAGCATCTCTTTTCCGCTTTAGTCTAGGTCCCATGTCTCTTTCAACACCTTGTGCCACTCTCAAGATTTCTTTGTATGTACGAGCTCGGCTAGTGGTGACAGCAAGGCGGATATCAGGAGACAACCCCTTCTTAAATCTACGAGCTCTATCTTCAGGGGTACGAACCATATATTCTGCAAAGTGGCTCAGTCTGCTAAACTCAGCAGTGTACTCATCAATAGAAAGATTACCTTGTTCCAGCCTCTCGAATTGGCTTTCGAGAGCTTCTCGAGCCACTTCGGGATAGAACTTCTTCTTGAACAGCCTCTTGAAATCCTTCCAAGTGAGCTCAGGAGCAGATAACTGAGGTTCATCTCTAAACCAAGTCCGAGCTATGTCGAATAGTTGCAGGCTTGCAGATTCCACCTTAAGATCATCAGGGACCCGAGCAGTTTTCAGGAGTCGCTCCACATTCTCTATCCATTCATCGGCATAGAGAATACCTTCAGTCCCATAGAATTCCAAGGGTCCAAGGTTCTTGAAGTCCTTGGCACTTCCTGGCCTCTTTTGTGGTGCCTCCTGGGATCGAGGAGCATCTGAAAGGCTAGTTCGTAGCAGGGCAGTCTGTTCCTTCTGGGATTCTATAAGTCCCTGGAATACTCCGAGTAGCTGCGCTCCATCCATAGTAACTGTCGGAGTAGTTGGAGGCGGAGAGAGCACAAGGGTTTCAGGCATAGTCTGTTCGACGGGTTCGGATGTGCCTCCTACGGTATTCCTTGTCTGAACCATTCTGAAAGGTTAAGGGATAGTAGGATTAGAATAGATTACTTGGAAATCAAGGACGATAGGAAAATTTACTAGGAATGATGTCAAGGTTTGAAATAAAAGATCATATTCTGTGAATGAGCTTTTCCTAAAATCCTCAATCTTTTTCATACTCTGTCCTAGGATATTACACTATATAAAGATTCTAGACTTGCATGGGCCACCATAAAAATGTGTCACGACCCGCACCCAGATGAATCGGGTACCGGTTCGCGAGTACGTCCAGCCTACGCCGCAGTGTCGGCGGTAGTACGCTGTCTAGACCATATTCACAGGTAATTTAAAATCTAGCTCATTCACAATATAAATAGGCAAGGATAATAACATGAAATAGGAATGCTAAGATTTCATAAGACAAAATGTGACATCCAAATCCATAGTTTAATACAGAACCAGAAGATAAATCGGGGACAAACTCGAGTACTATGCTGAAAGAAAATACTAGCTAACTAGCTAACTACTCCTCAAAAGTAGTCTCCTGAGTAAGAACCGGCTCCTTAAATGTATCATCTGCTACGCCATATGGGCCATAAAAGGTGGGGGCATAGTCCTCATCATCGCCTAATATCAACGGATCCAGTCAGGAAAGGAGCAAAGTACCAATACACAACGAAGCTTAAACTAAATAATTATGACAAGTAGTAAAAACTGACTAAGTATCATGATAAGAATATGCATAATAAGTAGTAAAATTAACTAAGAGTTAAATGTTATAAGTCAGAGACATGAGTAAAACAGGATTATAATGATACAAGCAAATAGAACTGCAACAAGATAAGGAAACTATGTGTGTGTGATTGTGTATTTAGAATATATAGTTGGCATGCAGGGGGTTATAAGGTTAATCCGGCACGTCATAGACGGCTATCAGTCAGGAATAATCGAGTATCCGGCTGATGGTACAGTCGTATACCAACAGCTATCAGTCAGGACAGGGGGAAGGATAAACTACATGCCTCCTAGTATTCTCCCTCCCGACACGAAAAGCAAGACATGAACTCCAAATTCTAACACTAAGTGTAATCATCCAATGGTGCTAGTAGAGCAAGGATCTAATTATCATAATATAAAGAATAAACTTGAAGTGCAGGTAATTGCCTGATGTTTGGATTCTAACTACGGTTCTGTTCTCGAGAAATTTCCAGAAATGTCTCCGGATGCTGAAATAAATATTAACATCATGCTGAGAAGATATCAAATAGCTAGAAACACCTGATCTTAAGTCCAATTTGGAGACAAGGGCAAAAACGGCAATTTCGGGCCAAAACAGGGTCCGCATGTGGGCCCGCTTTGCACCGAAAAATGTGTCAGGGCCAAAGGTCTCCAAATTTACCAAACTTAGTGTCAACAGGTCAGGAACGATGATACGAACCCAACCGAACTTCCAGAATTGGATTCTGATGAGCCGATCACAAAATCGCCCGTCGAGTGGGGCCTATGGGACCCACGACACGCGATTTTGTCAACGTTCTCGAAATCGAACCAAACTTGGGTCACAGGACCAGCGTATCGCTACGAGTCCGATGGCGCAAGTTTCGTTTTAATCCGACATGTGCACACAAAGTTAGAACATGATCTAGAAAAGTCGAATACGGGGCGTTGTTTGCGGATACGCACTGATTTCGGCATGCACGCACATCCGAATCAGCTTCTGCGAAATCTCGCATGTCCGTATCAACGACGCGCACGTATCTGTGAAGACCGCGCGTGACCAAGTCGTCCCGTTTGGCGGGGCGTACTCAGTTCTGGGGTGAATTGGGTCGTTGTTTCTCCTGTTTTTGGATCGCAGTTTGCGATCGCCACAGGACGCGATGCCCCGAGCGGGTTGCACGGACACCGAGAGGGTCACGCAGGCTTCGCGATACAAAAGACGTAATCAGAAACGGGGTTACGAGCAGAGAGTTACGAGTACCTGAACAGGGCTCCAAAAATGGTATTTCTTGAGTCCGTGTCGTGTCCGACACGTGTCCTGTGTCCTGTGCCGTGTCCGCGTCCACGGCGGCCCTAGGGTTGCTGGAGATGGCCGGGGTGGCTCGCTGGAGGAGGGCGGCCCGACGGGGCTGCTGCCGGAGGGGGTTGGTCCGCCGCCGGAGTCGCACAGCGGGGCGGGCTGGACCGGAGGCTGTCGGGGGCCGGCGGAGCGGGGTCTGCGCGGCTGTGGGAGGCAGAGGAGGAAGAGGATGAGGGGAGAGGGAAGGAGGCTTCGGCGGTTGCGGGCGGCGTTCGATGCGAGGGAGTGGAGGAGTGGGCAGGCCGGCGGAGGTCGGCGCCGGAGCGAGTGGCCGGGGTTAGGGCTAGGGTAGGGGAGATGAGGGAGGAGGAAGGAGAAGAGGAGAGGGTTTAAATAGGGGGAGGCGCGGGGGTGGCTGACCGGAAATAGCGGAGCGAGGGGGTCGTGGCGCGGGGCTGACGCGGGCTCTGGCGACGTGGCCGGAGCCGCCGCCGGGGAAAACGGAGGGGACGCGGGTGGGGAAGGAAAGGGTCGTGCGGGTCGGGTCCGAGCGGGTTCGGGTCTGGCCGACCCGACCCGACCCGCTAGCCATTGTGGGCTGGGCCGCGGTTTGGGCCAGGGTTTGGGCCAGGGTTAATTAAATAAATAAATAAATAAATAAATAAATAAATAAATAAATAAATATAATAGTTTTTAGGTATTTTAAAATAGGTCAGGGGCCCAATAAATTCCAGAAAAATTACCCTAAGTCCAGTTTTTAATTCTACACCATAAAATATTATTTCTATAATATTTTAATATTATTTATTATCAATTAAAAAAATTGTTTAATAATTAAAACCCTGATTTTAATTACAAAAAAATCCCAAAAAATTCCAGAAAATTGTGAAAAATCCAAATTTAATATTTTTGAAAAATCGGGGGTTTACATTGTTGCTTTCGTACTTTGAGTTAGTTTTTGGATTTGTTGCGTTTTCTTGAACGGTTTCGATGGATTTCATTATTTTCGTTCGTTCAACTGTACTTCAATTCCGAGATTGGAAAGAGTGGAAGAGATATTGATCAGCTGTTCGTGGCAATGCAGGTGAACGAGCAGTAGGCGACGTGCGAGCGGAGACTTAAAGCACCTCTTTCCTTTCTTTCCAACCAATTTGTGAGTGGCTTATATTCGATTCAGTTGGCCCTTCTTCCAAGTCTTCACTTTTAAAAATCTTGTATTCTTGTTTGCCGATCAAATGATACCAAGTAATAACTAAAATATGTCAAGGTAAAAAGGAATAGACTTGGAATACTTTATGCTTGTCAATCAACTTATGAACGGTTACCTTATTGTACACTAGTTCGTTTAGAATGTTCTTCAATATGCTTCAATTTTAGTTAGAATGTATACTTCTTCTATAAATTGTTCTATACATATAGAACACACTTTGTTATGTGATATGTTGATCAGTAAGACTATACAAAACTGTTTATGCTATGGAACTTATATCGTACTCGTATGTCATTAACCGCATGAATTGATTGAAAACTTAATGGACGCCGTTTGATCACGGACAACTTGTGCACAAGGTTTTATGGTTTCCGTGGACGGTCGCTGGGGCACTAGGACCAATCCGATCTGGACAAAACATTATGTATAGTCGTATGTTATGGACGAAGTGTTATGTAGCGGGGCTCGCCACGTGCGTTGCATATCATTTTTATCTCGAGACTATAACCCATCCTTTATGGCATTATGCCAGTGATCCCTTCGTATATTTAAACATGTACAAAGCTAACTTGTGTCTTCGTGGCAGGGAAGGACATGGTAAGTATTATGCAGGTGGTTCAGACGGGCAGGTAAAAGTCACCGAACGGTGGCAAGTTTATTTCAGTAGTTTATATATATACTGCTTGCTTGTAAAATAAACTAAGGCAAGATAGAAAGACCAGAAATAATATGCATGCTTCATATAAACAACGTATTGATTGGCATAGTTGGGTTAGCTCGCCTTCACCAGTACATTTCGATGTACTGACCCTCATTGAAACAAGTTCTCCGCACCAAGGAGATCCTGCGAGGAGCTGAAGTCACTGCCCAATCCATTCCAGCTGTCGGCGCGTCCTGATCGTGCCTTACTTGAAGCATTTTGAAGCCATGAGCTAGCAACCTAAACTCGATGCAGCTCCGTGGGAAAGCCATTGTCCCGCCAGGAGGTCCCTTATTTTGAAGTTTTAGTAAATGATGTAATGTACAGGACAACTATCTCATTTTGTGTCAACTTTTGTAAGCCCGTGCGGCAACCTTCTGACTCGTTCAAGAGTTTGTAAAAAGATGTTCATTATCAATAAAGAGAACTTTTTCATATTTTAACCTTTTGTTTCAATTTATCTGCATACTCTGAATATGTGCTCGCTATGCAAAATACCTCAGCCTTGTGCGGTACGTCACCTAGGCCCGCACGGCGTCACGTCCGGGGGACGACTATCGATTCCATGGAATCGGGGCATGACATATTGGTATCAGAGCACAGCTTCAAGTTCCTTTGACCCTCCGTATCGGAAAAGTTCCTTTAACGATCTATTTTCCTATGCGAACTCTTGAACTCGTTAGGACAAAATAAGATAAGTTCATATAATGAGTTCATAATACATTATGATCCTGATGTAATTTACCTTCTTTTGAATGAATGGCACAAGCGCAATCATCAGTGCTAGCACCGGGCGAGACATAAGCCCAAGAAAGTAGTTCCGGCACTTCGAAAAGTTCTTGGAGCCAGCGAGCAATGTCCCGTGTCGATCCCATTCAGCAGATGATGCAGATGTTGGAGGCTAACCAACAGAGGGAGGAGGCTCGTTATGAACGGGCCGAGAAGCGAGCGGAAGAAAGGCAGAGCAAGTTCCAAGACAATATAGAAGCTTGATTCTCAGTCCAACAAAAACAAGTAGATACCCTGCAATAGATCGTACAGACCTTGGCCTCCAACCATTCTACGGTAACGGTAACGACACCAGTGGAACAGCCAGCACCTGAAGTCGAAACGCCGCAAACTTCAAAGAAGAAGGACGTGACTGCCTTCGACTTTGCCGACTTCAAGAAGGTCTGCAACACGCCATTTAAAGGGACTGAGGATCCAATCGTGGCTCTAGATTGGTTGGTCGAACTTAACGATCATTTCAAACTTCTAGAGGTACCCGAGCAGAAGTGTGTCGCGTGTGTCCAACTGCAGCTTCGCTTAAACGCCCACGATTGGTGGGACGTGCATCGAAGGTCTCTTCCAATTGACAATGAAGAGACGATTGCATGGGCTACCTTCCGTGGCGCGTTTGAAGAGGAGTTCATACCTCCTCCCATACGTTGGCAGAAGGAGAACGAGTTTGTGCAACTACGACAAGGCATCATGACAGTAAAATAGTATTTCGCCGAATTCAACCGGCTCGCCAATTTCGCAAGCTCATATTTACCTGATGCGGCGAGTCGTGCAGAAGATTTGAAGGCGGCCTGCGACCTGCCATCCATGCACACGTGGTCGTTCCTCAATACCAGACTATGCGGGAAGTCCTTAACCATGCCCTTTTCCTCGAACCACAGTATCCTCCTGTTGCTGTCGGCACTGTGCATACCTCCAATCACAAGTTTCATGACAACGAGAGAGGAAACAACGCTACAAAGCGTCCAAATAATGGTGGTCGACAAAAGGGAAATGTAGGGGCTCGTTGTGAACACTGTAATAGGCCAGGGCACACTATTGACAAATGTTACAACAAGAACGGGTCCTGCTTCAACTGTGGTGGTCGAGGCCACATAGCTAGAGATTGTCCGCTTTCCTCCAAGCTTCCCCCTCAGCATCCAAATCCTGCCCCTGCACCCCAAGCCAATCGAGCCGCGCCTCCGCAAGAGCGTCGTCAGGCTCAAGGCCGGGTGTACACTATGACACGAGAAGAAGCTCTGGCCTCAGACACCGTTGTGTCAGGTATTTTGCTTTTTAATAACATTCCTGCACGTGTGCTCTTTGATTCTGGTGGAACACATAGCTTTATATCCATAAATTTTGCCATGGAAAATAATATAGAAATGACACAGTTGTATCTAGACCTTAGTGTTAGCACCCCGTCAGGCACAAAAATACATGTCCGTTCAGTATGCCAATGTGGTTACGTCTGTATTGGAGGAAGGAAGCTATCGTTAGATGTTTTAGTCCTAGATGTTCGGGATTATAACATCATTTTGGGGATGGATTGGCTCGGCGCTTGCTCGGCAACTATCGAATGTGCAGAGAAACGAGTCTTCTTCCGCCTGCCTAGAGAAGCCGAATTCTGCTACACGAGTAGTCCAGCAACTGATGCGTCCAGGGCCTACATGGTGATTTCTGTAATATCTGCTCGGCGGATGCGACACTCTGGCTGCGAGGGATACCTAGCGTCGGTTTGGGACACACAATTGTATTACGCAAACATTGAGTCTTCTTCCGTTATGGCGAAGTTTCCTGATGTGTTTTCGAGAGAACTACCCGGCATGCCACCTAACCGAGAGATTGAGTTCACCATTGACACATTCCCGAATACTCAGCCAATTTCCAAGGCTCCGTACAGAATGGCCCCTGCTGAACTAAAGGATTTAAAGTGCCAACTTCAAGAGCTGCTGGATCGTGGGTTCATTCGTCCGAGCATGTCTCCTTAGGGCGCGCATGTGCTCTTCATAAAAAAGAAAAATGGAACGTTGCAACTCTGCATCGATTACCGGGAGCTGAATAAGGTCACCATCAGAAACAAGTATCCTCTGTCCAGGATAGATGACCTCTTCGATCAGCTGCAAGGGGCAACGGTGTTCTCAAAAATTGATCTTTGCTCGGGCTACCACCAGCTGAAGATTAAGCCTGAGGATATGCCCAAGTCTGCATTCCGAACCCGCTATGGACACTACGAGTTTTTTGTTATGCAGTTTGGACTGATGAACGCCCCTGCCACTTTTATGGATTTGATGAATCGGGTGTTCCGACCATTCCTCGATAAATTTGTGGTCGTTTTCATAGACGACATCTTAGTGTACTCGAAGAATAGGGATGAACATGCAGGACACCTGCGAATGGTGCTTCAGACCCTTTGAGACAATAAGTTGTTTGCCAAGCTAAGTAAATGCGAGTTCTGGTTGGACAACATATCCTTTCTCGGGCATATTATTTCTGCAATGGGCATCTCAGTTGACCCTAAGAAAATATAAGCCATCGTGAAGTGGAAACGGCCTGAGTCAGCTAGCGATATTCGGAGTTTCCTTGAACTGGTGGGCTACTACAGAAGATTTATTAAAGATTTTGCAAGGATCGCCTTGTCACGCCCCGATCTCCCGCAGGCTATTTCGGTCGTTCCCGCTAGGCGGGAATCACCCTCGCCAGCGCTCCCGCGGAACGATCGCTTGACCCATCCGGGCGTTATACCGCACGAGCGTGAGCCACGCCCGTGCAAGGCCATGGTTCATTGGCTGGCGGCAAGAGTTCTAAGCCACAGAGTCGCACAGATTGTCCGAGTGCAGCGGAGTCATGAACGCATAGCGATTCGGTAACAAGTTCTCTGAGTTGACAAATATAGTGGAAGCATTGAAACATAAGTTGAAGTAAAACAGCTCTTTTATTTATATAAACAAGTGTTACAGGCGGCGTATAGCCGAGATTACAAGTCGCTCAAGCCTCTCTCTCTGAAACAGTAAAAACGTGCCAAGTGGCTACAATTATGGAATGATTGTACATGCGATGTTCAGGCGACGCTCCAACATTATGTCTTGTATATGTGCTTCTATTCCGGACGCACCGTTGCAAGGCTTCAGAGGGAACTCCTGACCTTAGCACGCACGTTGGAGGCATCCGTACCGAACGAGGTTCTCCCGCACCCTGCATACAAACTGGTGGATTATCAGTACAGTGAATGCACTGGTGGGGAAGCTACTCGCCCGCTCGACAAATCCAAACACGTAATACAGGTTCCGTGCACAACTATTAAGTTGTCTTTCTAGTTGCCTTAGGATCAGTTTCATGCATATATTGAATAGCCTAACGTGTCGGGCAGTGCACCGTGCAACATGAGAGGAAACACGGCGAGACTTACCAACTTACCATTTCTCCTTCCCTGTCCAAGGCAAATATGATTAATTCAAGCACGGTAAGTATAAACATTCAGGAGGCATAGCATATGCAAACAGGAGGGTCCTTATAACATGATCGTTCAGGTGTTAAGTTATTCATTGATGCTATGCAATGACTCGCACGCGGATAGCTGCTAAGCGAGGATGACTTGTTTATCTTCCATTTTACAAGCAAGCATGCAGCAGGTTTAAACACACATAAAAATCACACGATGCATTGCAAGCCATATTCACACGATAAACACATGAGGTATTGCAAGCATATACACACGATGATCACTGGCTTGATGCCATAATGGACTAGTCAAGAACAAGGATAGCATGCAACGAGAAAACACGAGGAGCTCATAAAACACGATGCATTGCAAGTTATTCCGTCCGAACACGATTGACTATAAACACGAAGTCTGCCCGGATCGGATCGGTGCCAGTGCCCCAGCACCGTCCGCAGAACTTATATCCTTGTGTACAAGTTGTCCACGATCGAACACGATTATTAATTTACACACGAGCACACGACAAGCAGTAATGCATGATTCATTTAGCTATTGGATATGCACAGTCTCCTGGGCTGATGTAAGCCCGTTTGAGGGAGACTTGCAGGGAGATCCGAATACCTGAATGAGTCTTGCCACTGGAGCATGATTCATTTACTTGACATGATGCAGTCCCCTGGATCGGGAACTGCCTTGGTGACCTAACGGTCACGAATACTTGCGGGTTCATTCAGGCACGGAATGACTACTTGGTAGTCTTCCGAGGTTTGGATGAAAACAATGCAACATTCAAGCAGACAAGCATGCGTTTCTAAGGAACATAAGCAGGCACATTTGCTCGGACCCGAAGGTAAGCCGAGAGTTAGATCGTTAAGGGACTTGGCATGCGAGGGTCTGAATACAAGCAGTATTTTAATTTCCATGTTCTAGCATAAGCAATATAAGTTGGGATTATTCCCTTAGCTAGGTGCGTTGGATTTATTAGCATGCAGGGGGTTATCACCTAGCGACTAGCATGAATATTCCAGATTTTATATGTGCTGGCTAAGCAAAGACAAGTTCACCGTAGCCACCCACTATTTGTGGTATTAAACAAAAGAATGAAAGTGTATTTCAATGACGGGGTTTGTGCGAAACCCGCGCCCTTTTGTTTACAAACAAACTTGTACAATGTAATCCTATACGAGGATGTGGGAGTATAATTTATTTAATCTGGGTATAAATTGCTATAGGTGTCTGATCTGCGGTCGATCACTTTAGCCCTTGGACCACGCGATGTTGAAGAAGTGCCGTGGAAGACAGGTAGCAGCTTCGAAGGTTGTAGGAGAGGGTGGATGCACGATGCCAAAGTCGTCGATCCCCGCTCCTTGCCTGAGCTCCGGGCTCTCTCTCTCTCTCTCTCTCTCTCTCTCTCTCTCTCTATACTCCTCCTTGTTTGATCTTCTCCAATTGTCGACCTTGGATCTGATATTGGTATTCTTGACCAAATTTTCCGACCTTGTTCCCCATTGACAGGGGCCTCTATTTATAGAGTCTTTGGTGACAGTGACCACTCCGTTGGTGTAGCAACCGAGGAGTGAAAAGTACAGCACCCTTTTACACAACAGTTAAAGTAACCAATGCCTACGTATAGATGATCTTTTGACTGAGCGGGTGACGTGGGTCCAACTAAGGGGACACAACACGTACGGTTGCTACTAAGATCACGGCGTAAAAGCCACGTGGGTAGGTATCCATTGTGTAGAAGAGGTTGGCGTAGAAGCCAAATGTCCGTCACCATGGCATAGAAGCCAAGTAGGCATAAAAGCCGAACAGGCATAGAAGCCGAACAGGCATGGAAGCCGAGCGGCATAGAAGCCGAACAGTCGTAGAGACTGAGTGGTCGTAGAGACTGAGTAGGCGTGGAAGCCGAGTGAGCACATATCCTGAATGGGCGTAGAAGCCGCTGCATATCGTGCCAGAATGGGCGTAGAAGCCGCTTGAGCACAGATCCTGAATGGGCGTAGAAGTCGCTGCATATCGTGCCAGAATGGGCGTATAAGCCGCTTGAGCACAGATCCTGAATGGGCGTAGAAGCCGCTGCATACCGTGCTGATGTGGACGCCTTAGCCGGAATTACGGCTTTTGAAGATATAACCAAATCTCTTGCAGAGATTTGCCATCATCTTATGCATTAAATGCGGAGGCGTGTTTCGAAGGTCTGCAGGCCTTCTGTGCATCCGTCGCAGAGACGTGTCTTGAGAGAAACTGTCACCGCTCTGTGCAATTAGACGTGGAGACGTGCCTCGAATCCCGTACGAAGTGCAGCTTTTGACGTGGCAAGCGGTTTGTCTGCTGCGGAGCGTAAAACAGCTCATGTTTGCCTGTGTAAAATAGGACGGCGTATTCCCTTGTATGCAAAAGAGCGATTTATGCTGAGGGGACTCCAGTAAACGATGGTTTGGTGATGTTTTACCAAATCCTCTGCATTAAATGGTGAGATCCGCCATCATACTGTGGGACGCGTCTCGAGAGGTCTGCCATCGTTTCCAGCCGTCGTCTGGGTAGCCGTGCATCACCTTTTGTCAGGAGTCAGAGGTCAGATTCACTGCGTGACTTGACAGGTTCATTTCGGGGAAGATGAAGCGTTCCTCGTACGCTATAATGCTGCTTTGAGAGCGGATGAGTTTTACGCCATGGAGGCGATGAAGAACTCTGTTCACGCTGGAGCGGCCTGGACGTACTGCACTTATGCGGATGGTCCTTTGAGCTTTATTCTTCACGCTGTATTTTAGCAGAGAAAACTCTGTTGTACGCCTGATGGCTCTGAAGGCCTCTGCTTACGCTGCTCTGTATCAAGAGGCTGCGTAGCTCTTCCCAGCGTATTATTTATGCTTCTACAAGACCCTCTTCAGAGCTTTTAAATTCCTTGGAATTTGAAACGCTTTGAACGAAGCATGAACGGCCCCTCGTAACTCAAAACGTTTCTGAATTGAGCGTTGAAACGGTCGGTGCAGACTTTATGGCGAATTTATGGGGGACCGCTGTGATCTCTTTTGCCTATAAAAGGCTGGGGGAGTTAGCCTATTCTCCCCACATCTTCATCACCACGTAGAGATGATCACCGGAGTTCGCCGGGTCGATTTGAGGAAGAAGGAGATCATGTTCTTCCAGCGTGTAAGGAGCCAAAAAGACGGCGTCTTCGAGCAAGTGTCCACTGCAACGATGGATCATGGAAGGATATCTTAGCCTCCCTTGCTCAGGATAATTAGCAACTTTGTATGGCGTTGCCCCAGGAGAGAGGAAGGGTCGTATTTGACCACGGCGGCAGGCATGCCGCGCCTTCTCTCGATGCCCTCCGGTGACGAGAGTCAGACAGACTCATTCTGTCCCGGCCTGAGCGGCGCGCGGTGCATGGGATCTGCAAAATCTATGCAAGCCCCAACTCTGTCGTGCCCGCCGGTGATCATTGCCATGTCGGTCAGTTTGCTAGAGCTGACTGACTGCCGGAGAAGATGGATGAAGAATTGAAGCCCAGGGAGAACCTGTCAGAACAGCTTCTGGGCGATCTTCAGACGACGAGGGGGTATCTCCTTTGTAGACGGAGTTTTCCTCAGATGTAATCATGAAAATGAGAAGAAAACCCTTGTAGATTGGATTTCCCTCATATGTAATCATGAATTTGATTTTTAATAAGATCGCCTTTCTTCTCCATATGATCATCTTGCCATACGTTGCTGTGAAGTCTGAATATGTGCAGCTTCAACACGTCTGAATCTGTACGCCGACTCTGTAGAAAGAGTCCTAGGTCCTGTCCTTTACGCATAGCGAGTAGTCCATAGAACGCTGTATAACATTTTGAACATTTTTAGAACTGTCCTGTTGCTAGGACTAAGGAATCGCGTAGAGCTCTGAACTTCTGGTGAACAGAATTTTTTATTCAGTCTTCGTCTTCAAGAGTGACTTCTCGAAAATCCCTTGGAACAAGGTCGAGGAATGGCTGTCAAAACTGAGTTGCCATCTTTTGATAGACGAGATATTCAGACTGGAGTCTGGATGAACCTCCAATTGACCCGAGAAGAGTAATTTCTTAATGTTTGAACTCTTGTATGTTTCGGGTACTTGGGATATGTTGAGGCCAAGGAGGAGTATCTTCTGTGTGAACTCCTGTAATTGACCATCTTGGGGACTGTTCGAATATACGGAAAGTCGTGGAGCAAGAAATCATCAGTCTGTAGCCTCCGGACATAAAATACCGTCGAGCGTGAAATCATAGACTTGTAGTTCCTGTGCGTGAAGTCATGGGTTTGTGGCCTCTCGAGCATAAAAGCACAGAGCACAAAGGCATCCGGGCCAAAAACCTGACTTGTAGCTGTCGAACGTAAAGTTGTAGATTCGTAGCCGTCGAGCGTAGGAAGCTCCTTTAGCGTAGAACTGTTTATCTGTAGCTCCTGAAAAGAAAATTTCTCCGAGCGTGAAGTCTTGCGGATCTGTTGCTTCTGAGCGTAAACTGAGCGCCACCGAGCGTGAGATCATCGATTTGGTATCTGCTGAGCGTAAAGTCATAGATTTGTGGCCTCTCGAGCGTAAAAGCTACAGAGCACAAAGGCATCCGGGCGTAAAACCATAGACTTATAGCTTGCGAGCGTAAAACCGTAGATCTGTTGCTGTCGAGCGTAGAAAGCTCCTTCAGCGTAGGACCTGCTGAACCGTCTTTGCACGAAAAACTTTTTGAATTTGCTGACTGTCCGTCTTTCAAGGTTAGTGGGCTGACGTGGCATCCAATCATAACCCATTATTTAATTTTGCGAGATTTGGTTAGGGTCTCGAGGAGTCCGTCTGAGGATTCGAGGAGTCGGCCCGAACTCTATATATATCCCAAGTTTTCTGAGAGAGAAACTTTTTATCCGTCTTCTGCGAAAGAGAGCTTTCGACTGTTCGAGTTTTTCTTCGTTCCCTCGAGTCTTCAGAAAATGGCGTCGAAACAGACCTCCTCCGCCAAGGGAAAGGGTATAGGTTCCTCTTCTCATTCTTCCGCCCCAGCGAGGGAGTCTTTGGTCGGTCAAGGCAAACTTCCTTCTGAGCGAAGTGTCCTGCCGACGAGCAGTGCACCCGGTCTTAGAGGTAAAGCCTTCGGGGTGACAAAAACGACGAAAAATCTTTCGCACACGTTGAACGTGACCGCGCTAGGTCGTCTTCTGTGCTGATAGCCTCTTCTTGAGGAAGATGATGCACGGAGGCATTTTCATCTTTTACGCCCATATTTCTAATGTGTCAGCGTAAAGACTCCATATTTTCGTAGTTCTGAGCGTAAAAGCTCTGGCTACCGAAAATTGGGGTATATCGTAAAATTTGAATTTTACGCTTGTGGGGGGACCTCCGGCGTAAAATTGCCAGATTTGCACAATCCTGCGTAAAGCACAGACTGTTGTTTCTTTTGGTCCGTATGTTCGTGCAAGACTTGTGATGACGTATTTTTCTTGCACTTTTGTAGTTGACTTGGGTGAGTCTCCACTGGCCGAGGTGATGGGCTCCGCTGCTGGGATGCTGCACTCGAACTACCTGGAGGATCTGTCCCACGTGGCATTCCCTATCTCCGGACCCCAGTACCCTGAAGAAAAGAGGATCTTAATATCGGCTCAGGGCGAGCGAATGCTGCTGAGCATGATCAACAGGGAGCCTCTGACTTATGTAGACGGGGAGCCGTACGTAAAGCCGGCTTTCCTTTTTGGGGACATGATCGACAAACAGTCCCAGACGAAGCCTAAGAGGGAGCCCTGGGTCTTCCCAGCCGGGAATTTGCTTTTGTACCTGCCAACGATGCCGAGGGATTATCCCATCTCGGCCTTCTTCCACGCGACACATCCTAGGAAGATGTCGTGGACGCTGACTCCTGATCTTCACGGCAAGCCGGGGAAGATTTTTCATCTGAAAGGAGCTGACCAGGGGTCATTCGTCAGTCGCCCCTCCGGCGTTGTGACGTTGTTCAGAGGACTGTGCCCGGGCAGTGTTCCAAGTGAAGATAGCTTGGTAATCCAGCCGGTCCAATTGCCGACCTTCTGCAACGACTTCATGGGTCGAGGTGGGGTATATCCCAAGGAGAATCCTCGGTGCAATGGGTGGATCGCCCCAACGAACTCCCGATGGAGATGCCTAGTTGACTGGGCCTTGACGCACTTCCGGAGAGAGTTGGAGGGCATTGGACTATATGCCGCTGTGAGTGCGACGAGCGTCGGGTTGCCTCCGAACCCTAATTTGTTCCTGGCGCTGATGGAGCGGTACATTCCGCTCACCGGGACCTTTGCCACTCCACTGGGGGAGTTGGGATTGGCGCTCCACGAGATGGCAGTTGTCTCAAGACTGCCGATGGGGGATACTCCATATGAAGAGTATGTTTCCACCAACCGGGAGTTGGGGGATTTGGACCCTCGGGTGGCGGAAGTATATCAGGAGCTGATGTGTCAATACTTCGCGTGCACCGTCTTTTATAACGAGCCTTCTGATTTGGCTCATACCACCAAGTGGATGTCCTACCTCTTCTTCCACCGAGCCAGGGCCGCCGGGTCAGAGAAAGCCTCGGGTGGCAAGAATGAGCCCGTGAACTATTTGGGCGTGCTTAGTGCCCAGGTTGTGGAGACTCTTATGGAGGAGGCTGAAGCTCCGGACCAGATTCTTGTCGAGGGGGTAGGAAAGTACCCGGAAGGCACTAAGGCCTGTAGTTACTTGAGGCGCTGTCGCAGGCCTTTGTCTAAGGAAGCCCAGCTGGCTGGTTTCCTCTCCATATGGCTGTGCCGAGTAGTGGTGCCAGGTACCGCATCCGCGGACCGCATTCACCGGAACATCCTGTGGCCGGCAGTGCGCCTGGTGTTTGGGGCAAGACTGGGCTTGCTTCCTGCCATGGTGTGCCGTATACAGGATGGCTTGAGAGCCATAACTGACGGGTTGCTCGTCGACGAAGCTCGACGTGAGAGTTTTCCCAGGGTGGAATTACCATACCTATACTTGATGGGATGGTTGATTCTCCACAATCCCCGGGTGATGTCTCCTGGGTCCGGTAGCAGCTCGGGGGGTATATTCTTGCTGAATTACAAGGATTCCTCCTGGAATATGAGCACAGTTTTAGACTGCCGGCTGGTGTTGAACCTCAGCCACGGTTGGAAGCTCCTCTGTACTGCTCCCTCCGTGCATCACAATCAATCAGGGGTGCGGCTTGAGGATTCAGGTGGAGAGAAGACCGACCTTTCCCCGGAAGCTTTTAACTGGTTGGTCTGTATTAGACCCTCCCATCTGCTGTACAGGAGTGAAGATCACTGCTTCTTCGAGCCCTACTTGCCTAGTCGGTTCGCCAGGCAGTTTGGGTACGATCAGTTGCATGTGGGCAATGTCGTTACCAGCTTTAGGTCCAGGGGCGGACTCATTGATGGAGCTAGAGGGTGGCGATATTTCATCATGGGTTGTACGAGGGCAACCTTCATTGTGCCGGTCGTTACAACCTCCACGGAGCTTCGCATTCTCCATTCTTATGCCCAGTTTTACGTGGCGATTAACACCTTCCATCGTGATTTCGACGCGCGTGGAAGCTTCCGGGTGCCTTCTCCCAAGCCTAGGGGAAGAGTTGATGTCCCTTCGGTTTCTTCGGACGAAGGTGAGGAGTCTGGTACTCCGGACGAGCCTCTGGTGTCGGTGCCGAGGTGCGAAGTGCCTCTGCCTGCGGGGGCTTTGGTAGTCCCTTCTGGGAACCGACGGGCTTCTGCTCTGAAGGAAGTTTCTCTTCGAAAGAGGAGGAAGGAGACGGTTGCTCGTCCTTCCCGCATTCCTGGTATTGCGGCTCCTGGGAGTGAGCCTGCCTCTCCCTACATCGGGGATGATTCTTTGGCTGGAGGTTCCTCGCCTTCTAGAGAGGGACCTCCTACAGTTCCGGTCGTCGATGCCGGAGAATCCTCGTTAGAGGTGGCTGTGGCGGCTACTGCTCCAGGTAGCGGAGCGAGATTGCCTGTGTGGCCGAGGCAGATGGGAGAATCTTTCCAGAGGCCAGCAGCGGGCATGACTCCTGCCGCGTCAGTGAGCGCGTCTGGCGAGATTCCGGCCGATGAACTTCGACCACGTCTTGGTGGAGGCCTGACAGAACTCTCGGCGATGTCGGTCGGCCCACCTCCTTCTCCAGGCATGACGATTTGCATTGCGTCATTAAGGCGTGGTTTAGCTATATCGACTGCAGATGCGTCGTATATGCCGTTGGCTCCGGGTAAATGTCGTCTTTATGCCTCCCTTCAGAAAGATTGTCATCATACTGATATTGACTTTCTCGTCTTCTTCTCAGAGGATAGCGCCCACAGGGAGTATAGCGTTAAAGCGCATTATGGTTCCGCTCGGGCTTCTGACGAGGAGGCGTTCGACTTTGATGAGGAAGTGGCTTCGGGGGCCAGTACACCCGGAGTAGCTTCATCACCTCGAGAGGAGGATGAACACGTCGTCGTAACCTTGCCTCTTGTGAGTGTGGCGACGACTTCGACCGCTATTACCGTACCTTCTTTGATTGTGCCATGTGTCGATGCGACGGATGTGGCCACCTCGTCTGCAATCATCCCTGGAGAGGGACTTGCTGACATTGCGGGCGCTCCCGGTGTTCAGTCGGATCTAGTTGCGTTGACCGAGCAACATACCAGCCTTTTCTATACCGGTTTGAGAACGATGGTATCAATGGTGTTAGCGAAGAGTCTGGATTTTGAGCGCCTGAGGAAGACTTCTCTCGCTTCGATCGGGGTCATCAGGGAGCTCGGTGATCCCGGGGTAGTTGACGCCCTGGAGGCGGTGGTTAATGGGTTAGAGCAACCTATTAACGAACATTTGCGGCTGACTCGGGGTCTCGATGCTGATGTTCAGGCTCGGTTTGACCTCATGACTGCGCGGCTTGCTACGAAGCTGAAAAGCCTAGACAACTCTATCCAGAAGCATAAGCTGGAGGTGGATAGGAGAAAAGTTGTCGTAGAAGAGGCTCTTGCTGTTGAGACGCAGTGTCATTCTGAGCATGAAGGGAATGCAGCGAGGGTCTCCATGCTGAAGAAAGAACTCGCTCGGGCAGAGGAGTGGGCTTCCCAGTCGTTGGCGGGTCTGGAGGTAGCGTTTGGCCGACTGAGCACAGCGCGACGGGAGTTGGACCGTACAGAAGCTGCTCGTGCGAGCTATCTTCGGGCAAAGGCTGATTTGACCCTCACGGACACTCCCGAGGCACGGCTGGAGCAGGCTCGTACCGACGTCTTGGTCCTTAGGAATGAGAGGATAGCTGCGCTGGAGCGGCTGATTCACAATCTGACTCACCCGCCATCATGATGTATCCTTTCCCCTTTTTGCTTGCCCAGATGTAATTCTGCCTCCCTCTCGGGAATAAATAAAGGCGACTCTTTTCTGAATTTTGTGGACCTATCATTTCGGAATGTAAATGACAGGTTTTGGTGAGAGTGATATCAGAGGTAGTATGGACATGATAGACTCCCGATAAACTTCTTAGCAGGACACATCTATTCAGAGGTCATACGGACATGATAGAGCATAACCCTACCAATTGCATTTTGGAAGTAGTTTTGTCAGAATCGAGATCCTTGCTATGTCCCACCCGAGCAGGGGAGATTAAGCATAGTACCTTTTCAGGAATTTGCCGTTGATAGAAGCCATTAACAGGTCTCCATTAGGCTGGGCTATCCTGTAGGCGTCGTTCGAGAACGTTGTCTCGATCACATAAGGGCCTTCCCACTTGGGCTGGAATTTGCCTTTACTTCTGTGGGTAAGAATCATCGGCCTTCTTACGGCTAGAACTAGCTCGCCGACCTTGAACACTCTTTCCTTCACTTTATGATTAAAAGTTTTGGAAATGCGTGCTTGGTAGAGTGTGATGCGCTGTTGAGCTTGTAGGCGTTTCTCGTCTAATCCTTCAAGCTCTTGGAGCCATAACAGGTCATTCTTTTCTCGAGTCAACTCACTAGTCACTGCTATCCTGAGCGACGGGATCTGGATTTCGATGGAAAGAACTGCCTCGCTCCCGTAGACCAGTGAAAAGGGGGTACAACCGGTAGGTGTCCGTACCGTTGTGTGGTATGCCCAGAGACATTCGTCCAGCTTCTCGTTCCAGTCTCTTTTGTTTGAAGAGACGAACTTCTTCAGGAGTTTGATAATGGTTTTGTTGAAAGCTTCCGCCAAACCTTTAGCAGCTGGATAATATGCCGTAGAGGCAATATTATGTATTTGAATTTTATCGCAAAATCGATGAAACGCTTGGCTGATGAACTGAGGCCCATTGTCATGGATTATCATTCGAGGAATCCCAAAGCGATAAATGACGTGGTGCTTGATGAAGCTGATCACGTCAGACACTTTTACCTCAGCCAGAGGGATCGACTCTGCCCATTTGGAGAAGTAATCCGTAATGGCCAGTATGAACCGGTGGCCTCTGGAGGAAGACGGATGAATGGGACCGACGATATCCATACCCCATGCTTCGAAGGGCCAGGATGCGACCGTAGGATATAGATATTCAGATGGTTGGTGTATGAAGTCTGCATGAACCTGACAGGCTCTACATTGTCTTGCATAGCTGATCGCGTCTGTGATCATAGTGGGCCAGTAGTAGCCCATTCTCCTGATACGATCGTATAGCTTAGGATTGGGCTGATGCGCTCCGCATACGCCGTCGTGAGCTTCTCGGATAATCTGCTGTGCTTCGTCGTCTGAGAGACATCTTAATAGCAGTCCGTCGTAGGTCCGACGATATAGGCAGTGTGAAGATGCATCGAAATAGAAGCGTAATGATCGTCTCTTGCTTCTTTGGGGTCCTATGGCAAGATTCCGTATGCGACGAAATCTATGAAGAGACTTCTCTAGTCTCTTCCGGGGGGATCTGTGTTCACAGCGTGGCTGCGTTCTATGTGAAGGTTGTTCTTCACGCAGAATAAATTTCTATTAAGAAGGATCACCGAATCTTGCCTTCTTATAGGGGTAGCTAAGTCCGCAGCTAGACTGGCCAGGGCATCAGCTTCCAGATTCTGAGATCGAGGTACATGCTCTAGGAAGAACCCTTTGAACGTCATGGCTATCTCGATTGTCGCTCGGTGATAGGGGATGAGGTCTGGATTCCGGACTTCGTATATTCCTCTGACTTGATTGACGATAAGCAGAGAATCACCGAAAGCTTCCAGGGATTCGACCCCCAGCTCTTCAGCGACTTGGAGCCCGATCAACAGGGCGTTGTATTCCGCCACATTGTTGGAGCATGGTTCATTAAGAGAGTATGCCCGGTAGATGACGAGTTTATCAGGAGTGACCAGGACGATTCCTACCCCTGAAACCACATTTCCCTGGGGACCAATCTTGGAGGCGCCGTCAAAGAACAGTTGCCATGTGTCACTTTCCATTGCGGAATTACACTCTACAACTTCGTCGGGAATGTCTTCGTATAACTTGGAGGCCTCCGGGATCGGATGAGCAGCCAGGAAGTCGGCCAGCGCTTGGCCTTTGATGGACTTCTGCGGGATGTACACCATGTCATATAGTGTTAACAGCATCACCCAGGTTGCGAGTCGGGAATTAAGAATACTCGGCTTGCTCATCAGTACTTGAAGAGGGTTGATCCTGGAGATAATATGAATAGTCTGGCCGGTGACGTAGTGCCGCGTCTTTTGGATAGCGAATATCAGAGCCAGACATTCTTTCTCCACTGGGTTGTACCGGTGTTCGGCTCCGACCATCATCCTGCTGAGGTAGTAGATAGCCTGCTCATGCCCCACGTCGTTCTTCTGCGCTAGAAGAGCTCCTAGCGAATGATCCATTGCTCGGACGTACAGCAAGAATGGTTTCCCCATGATGGGGGGCACCAGAACTGGCGGACTGGTGAGGTAGCGTTTGATCTCCCCGAATGCTTGCTGACAGGTTTCGTCCCATATGAAGGATACACCTTTCTTCATGAGGTGCAAAAAAGGCTGGCATCTTCCTGAGAGGTTGGATATGAACCTCCGGATATAAGCCAGACGGCCTTGAAATCCCCGGAGTTCCCTCAGATTGCGGGGTGGTCGCATTTCTACGATGGCCTGGACTTTTTCAGGGTCCACCTGGATGCCTTTGGCGGTGATAACAAATCCCAAGAATTTGCCACTAGATACGCCCAGGAAGGACTTTGTAGGGTTCATCTTGAGTTGATGTCGGCGTATTAACTCGAATACCGTCCTTAGGTCCTGAATGTGATCATCCTTGAGGCGGCTCTTGACGGCTATGTCGTCTACGTAACATTATACTGTTTTGCGTAAATGTTCATGGAATATGTCGCTCATAGCCCGTTGGTATGTAGCCCCGGCGTTCTTCAATCCGAAGGGCATGACCGTATAGCAATACACTCCCAACGGGGTGCGGAAGGCAGTGTGCTTCTCGTCTTCAGGATGCATCTTGATCTGATTGTATCCTGAGAATCCGTCCATGAAAGACATGCGTTCGAAACCGCAGGTGTTGTCGATCATGATGTCCGTGATGGGAAGAGGAAATTCATCCTTGGGGCAGGCCGCATTCAGATCTCGGTAATCGATGCAGATACGTACCTTCCCATTTTTCTTCATGACTGGGACAACGTTGGCGACCCAGTCGGGATGTTGTTCTTCCCGGATGAACCCACAGGCTATCAGCTTTTTGACTTCAGCTTCAATGGCGTCCATCATGTCCGGTCGGAACCGACGTTGGTGCTGCTTCACAGGCTTTGAAGTCCTCGAAGGAAGTAATGCAGTTGTCCGCCAAGCTACGGTACCACTGATAGGCTACCCCTGAGAGGCAGTCCTTGAACACCCGAGTGAGGAGGGCGTCGTTCCCTTGTAGCAACACCGTCATCATACTGAAATAGTTCATGTATTGAATTGGTGATGTTTTTCCTTCGAACAGAGCCATAGTCTGAGGTTTGTACTTCGGAGGAAAAGGGACTTCTTCCCAGATAGCCGGGTAAGGCTGGTTGATTCCCAGTTTCTTGAGCTGATCTTTGTGCTTCAAGGCGTCAAACTGGGCTTTCAACTCTCGCACTGCCTGCATCGGATTCTCAGTTGGAAGCGGGGGGACTGCTGACTCTTGATCTAGAACAGGTTCTTGGCTTGGGTTGGATGGTGGTAAGTCCACCCCCACACGTATCTGAGTTGGCGGGACCGATGCTTGAGCCATGGCAGTCGCGTGCTGAGTTAGCATCATCTGGTGCATGTTCTCTATTACGGATTGCATTTGCTTCAGAGACGTCTCTAGCACAGTGATGCGTTGTTCCGCGTTTCCTGAAGCCTCCTCGCGTTCGTCTTCAATGGCGTAAGCTCCCACTTCCCTGGGGTGTCATCGAAGGATTAGTATAGGTCACCGCAGAAGTCGACTCTACACTCTCAGCATCTGATCTGGGAGATTGGCGACCCCCAGCGTCGGAATCAGACGAGTACGGAGCTGGTTGCTGTGACCTTGCCCGGGTGTTTTGGAACACCCCAGCTTCAGTGCTCCAGAGGAGGTCTTCGAATCTTCTTCGGCTCGGAGGCCCAGAGGGATGACGTCTTGAGCTCGACCTTCTTCTGGGTATGCGTGAAGCCATGTTCACGGACGCATACGCGTGCTCTTCTTCCAGAAAAGACTGAGAGTAGCTTAATCGGTCGAAGACCGACCGTTTTGCTTTAGAACAGCAGCAGTCAATCATAATCTTATGACTATTACAACATTGCTCTCTAGGGGGCGTAATAGACATGTTGGAAGGTCCCCTCTCCTTACGCTTCTGGATTAGGCATTCGCGTAGGTCAGGAGTAGCAACCTGAGCTTGCTTTACGCCGCGGGACTTCGCCTGGCGTAATTTGGAGATTCTCTCAGACTGGCGTAAAGCTGAAGAGGTCCTCAGTCGGCCATCGGCTTCTCGCATAATCCGGAGGGTAGGCAGATTGTTCTCTTGCTGGCGTAAAGGCCGAGAGGCTGAATATTCGCCTGCTTGCTTCCCCTTGCGGAGATCACCGCGCTCATCTGTTTTACTGTAGAAGTCAGATGTTGTTTCACGCGTGGAGCGTGATCTGTTCTTCCGATTTGGCGTTGAGGCACCATCGAAAGTTTTGTCTGTACCGCGCGTAGCGGGAGACTGATTCCTACGCGTAGAGCGCAGTGGATACTTCTGGGTTAGCGCAGAGGCCTTGCCCGAAGTTTTGTCTGTACCGCGCATAGCGGGAGACTGGTTCCTACGCGTAGAGCGCAGTGGATACTTCTGGGTCAGCGCTGAGGCTTTGCCCGAAGTCTTGTCTGTACCGCGCGTAGCGGGAGACTGGTTCCTACGCGTAGAGCGCAATGGATACTTCTGGGTTAGCACAGAGGCCTTGCCCAAAGTTTTGTCTGTACTGTGCGTAGCGGGAGACTGAATTTTACGTACAGGGCACGGAGGGAGCGATGCTACCACCTCATAGGTCGGAGAGATCGGAGAGTCCACAGGAATGGTTGAGGATGTCTTGGGCATCCACACTTTGCGCAGATTCCTGTTGTCTTGGACGGAGAGAGAGTGAGAGCTACCCCCGGTTCGAAGCATGTCTTCGTAAGCAGACTGGTCGAAATGAACGACCAGCGTCTTCTTCACGGTTCCTATAGATACCGCATCGCGTTGAGCAATTACTTCCTCGTCAGAAGAGAAAGACGTCTCCAGCAGAGTCACCATCTTGTTTGTGGTATTAAACGAAAGAATGAAAGTGTATTTCAATGACGGGGTTTGTGCGAAACCCGCGCCCTTTGGTTTACAAACAAACTTGTACAATGTAATCCTATACGAGGATGTGGGAGTACAATTTATTTAATCTGGGTATAAATTGCTATAGGTGTCTGATCTACGGTCGATCACTTTAGCCCTTGGACACGCGATGTTGAAGAAGTGCCGTGAAAGACAGGTAGCAGCTTCGAAGGTTGTAGGAGAGGGTGGATGCACGATGCCGAAGTCGTCGATCCCCGCTCTTTGCCTGAGCTCTGGGCTCTCTCTCTCTCTCTCTCTCTCTCTCTCTCTCTCTCTCTCTACTCCTTGTTCGATCTTCTCCAATTGTCGACCTTGGATCTAATATTGGTATTCTTGAGCAAATTTTCCGACCTTGTTCCCCATTGACAGGGGCCTCTATTTATAGAGTCTTTGGTGACAGTGACCACTCCGTTGGTGTAGCAACCGAGGAGTGGAAAGTACAGCACCCTTTTATACAACGGTTAAAGTAACCAATGCCTACGTATAGATGATCTTTTGACTGAGCGGGTGACGTGGGTCCAACTAAGGGGACACAACACGTACGGTTGCTACTAAGATCATGGCGTAAAAGCCACGTGGGTAGGTATCCATTGTGTAGAAGAGGTTGGCGTAGAAGCCAAATGTCCGTCACCATGGCATAGAAGCCAAGTAGGCATAAAAGCCGAACAGGCATAGAAGCCGAGTAGGCACGAAAGCCGAGCAGGCATAGAAGCCGAACAGTCGTAGAGACTGAGTGGTCGTAGAGACTGAGTAGGCGTGGAAGCCGAGTGAGCACAGATCCTGAATAGGCGTAGAAGCCGCTGCATATCGTGCCAGAATGGGCGTAGAAGCCGCTTGAGCACAGATCCTGAATGGGCGTAGAAGCGCTGCATATCGTGCCAGAATGGGCGTAGAAGCCGCTTGAGGACAGATCCTGAATGGGCGTAGAAGCTGCTGCATACCGTGCTGATGTGGATGCCTTAGCCGGAATTACGGCTTTTGAAGATATAACCAAATCTCTTGCAGATATTTGCCATCATCTTATGCATTAAATGCGGAGGCGTGTTTCGAAGGTCTGCAGGCCTTCTGTGCACCCGTCGCAGAGACGTGTCTTGAGAGAAACTGTCACCGCTCTGTACAATTAGACGTGGAGACGTGCCTCGAATCCCGTACGAAGTGCAGCTTTTGACGTGGCAGGCGGTTTGTCTGCTGCGGAGCGTAAAACAGCTCATGTTTGCCTGTGTAAAACAGGGCGGCGTATTCCCTTGTATGCAAAAGAGCGGTTTATGCTGAGGGGACTCCAGTAAACGACGGTTTGGTGATGTTTTACCAAATTCTCTGCATTAAATGGTGAGATCCGCCATCATACTGTGGGATGCGTCTCGAGAGGTCTGCCATCGTTTCCAGCCGTCGTCTGGGTAGCCGTGCATCACCTTTTGTCAGGAGTCAGAGGTCAGATTCACTGCGTGACTTGACAGGTTCATTTCGGGGAAGATGAAGCGTTCCTCGTACGCTATAACGCTGCTTTGAGAGCGGATGAGTTTTACGCCATGGAGGCGATGAAGAACTCTGTTCACGCTGGAGCGGCCTGGACGTACTGCACTTATGCGGATGGTCCTTTGAGCTTTATTCTTCATGCTGTATTTTAGCGGAGAAAACTCTGTTGTACGCCTGATGGCTCTGAAGGCCTATGCTTACGCTACTCTGTATCAAGAGGCTGCGTAGCTCTTTCCAGCATATTTTTCATGCTTCTACACCCACCTTCGCGATGATTCGCCTCGGTAGAGCGATACGCCGAGCGAGCCTCTGAAAGCCTAAGCAGGATTCCTGTAGGGACAAGTCTGGATATCCTTTGCTTCTCCTTTGAGGCAAAGCGGGTCGGGACAGTTGCACTTTTGCCGATTTGAGATGGCAGTCTGCTTGAGCGGAACGGGGTGTTATACGCCTCTCCTCTGACTCAGCTCACTCAGAAAGGGGTAACGTTCGCGTGAACGGACGATTATTAATCTTCGTTTATGGAGTTAAAGCAGTGCCTCGTCTCAGCACCAATTCTTACCCTTCCAGATGGACCCGATGATTTTAAAATATATAGTGACGTCTCAGGAAAGGGTTTAGGATGTGTCCTTATGCAACGGAAAAAAGTGATAGCCTTCACGTCGAGGCAGTTGAAGCCTCACGAGAAGAATTATCCAACCCATGATCTGGAACTCGCAGCAGTGGTATTCGCGCTGAAGTTGTGGCGTCACTACTTTTATGGTATGCCATGCGAGATCTATACAGACCATAAAAGCCTAAAATATCTATATACACAAAAGGATTTGAATCTTCGACAATAGCGTTGGCTTGAAATCCTTAGCGATTTTGACTTAATGATCAGTTACACCCCGGGCAAGGGTAATGTTGTAGCTGATGCACTGAGTCGAGTATTCGTTGGAAGCCTGGCTATTTATGACAAGCTGCGTCGGGATATAGAAGCTTTGGGAATTACACTTATAATCAGATACAAAAAGGGGGCGCAAGTGGCTTAGCTGCGCCTCGAACCTGACTTGTTAGAAAAGGTCAAGATCGCTCAGAAGGATGACATGTTCCTGCAAAAGATGCAAGGTCTTATCTCAGCAGGAAAGGCAACCGACTTTGCGATAGGCACGGACGGGATGATCCGAGTGAAGGAAAGATTGTGCGTTCCAAACGATGTAGCCCTTAGAAAAGAGATACTCACGGAAGCCCATTATGCTAGTTATACTTCACATTCGGGTAGCACAAAGATGTATCGGGATCTCCGTACGATATTTTGGTGGCACGACATGAAACGAGATGTGGCGATGTTCGTGTCGCAATGCATGGCTTGTCAGAAGGTAAAGGCAGAGCACTAGAAGCCGGGCAAAGAGATGCAAAATCTCGCTATACAGGAGTGGAAATGGGAACATATAACAATGGATTTCATTATTGGTTTGCCGAAGGTGCAACAGGGAAATGATGCCGTCTGGGTCATCGTCGATCGACTCACCAAGTCAGCTCACTTTCTGCCTATCAAAAGTACTTAGAGTGCCGACCGCTGGCTCAGATCTACCGCAACAAAATCGTTCGGCTCCACGACGTGCCCGTATCTATTACCTCTGATAGAGATGGTCGATTCATATCGCGTTTCTGGGAAAGCCTGCAATCAGCAATGGGGACGAAGTTGAAGTTTAGCTCCGCCTACCATCCGCTGCAAGTTTTCTTGCCTAGTTTTCGCTATCGCTTTGTTACTTTCGTGCTTTGAGTTGATTTTCAGATTTATTGCATTTTTTTGAACGGTTTTGATGAATTTTATTATTTTTGTTCGTTGAACTGTACTTCAATTTCGAGATTGAGAAGAGTGAAAGAGTTATTGATCAGCTGTTCGTGGCAATACAGGTGAACGAACAGTAGGCGACGTGCAAGCGGAGTCTTAAAGAACCTATTTCCTTTTCTTCCAACCAACTTGTGAGTGGCTTATATTCGATTCAGTTGGCCCTTCTTCCAAGTCTTCACATCTAAAAATCTTGTATTCTTGCTTGTCCGATCAAACGATACCAAGTAATAACTAAAAGATGTCAAGATAAAAAGGAATAGACTTGGAATACTTTATGCTTATCAATCAACTTGTGAACTGTTACCTTATTGCATGCTAGTTCGTTTAGAATGTTCTTCAATATGCTTTAATTTTAGTTAGAATGTATACTTCTTCTATAAATTGTGCTATGCATATAGAACACACTTTGCTATGCGATATGTTGATCAGTAAGACTATGCAAAACTGTTTATGCTATGGAACTTGTATCGTACTCGTATGTCCTTAATCGCATGAATTGATTGAAAACTTAATGGACGTCGTTTGATCACGGACAACTTGTGCACAAGGTTTTATGGTTTCCGCGGACAGTCGCCAGGGCACTGGGACCGATCCGATCCGGGCAGAACATTATGTATAGTCGTATGTTATGGATGAAATGTTATGTAGTGGGGCTCGCCACGTGCGTTGCATATCATTTTTGTCTCAAGAGTATAACCCTTCCTTTATGGCATTATGCCAGTGATCCCTTCGTATATTTAAACATGTGCAAAGCTAACTTGTGTCTTCGTGGCAGGGAAGGAGATGGTAAGTATTGTGCAGGTGGTTCAGACGGACAGGTAAAAGTCACCGAACGGTGGCAAGTTTATTTCAGTAGTTTATATATATACTGCTTGCCTATAAAATGAACTAAGGCAAGATTGAAAGACCATAAATAATATGCATGTTTCATATAAACAACGTGTTTATTAGGATAGTAGGGTTAGCTCGCCTTCACCAGTACATTTTTATGTACTGACCCTCGTTGAAACAGGTTTCACGCACCAAGGAGATCCTGTAAGGAGCTGAAGTCACTGCCCAATCCAGTCCAGCTGTCGGCGCGTCCTGATCGTGCCTTACTTGAAGCATTTTGAAGCCAGGAGCTAGAAACCTAAACTCGATGCAGCTCCGTAGGAAAGCCATTCTCCCGCCAGGAGGTCCCTTATTTTGAAGTTTTAGAAAGGATGTAATGTACAGGACAACTATCTTATTTTGTGTCAACTTTTGTAAGCCCGTGCGGCAACCTTCTGACTTGTTCAAGAGTTTGTAAAAAGATGTTCATTATCAATAAAGAGAACTTTTCCATGTTTCAACCTTGTGTTTCAATTTATCTGCGTACTCTGAATATGTGCTCGCTATGCAAAATACCACAACCTTGTGCGGTGTGCAACCTAGGCCCGCACGGCGTCACGTCCGAGGGATGACTATCGATTCCACGAAATTGGGGCATGACACCTGGTTCCCTTCCAAAGGTAGGGGAGCATGAGTACGAGCAGACGTACGGATCGAGGCCTGATGTTGTTACCAAGAATGAGGAGGTGTTCCCAGGAGACTACATATGATCTTGCTACAATACACCTTAGTTGCAGGCTTCTACTTAGTGTCACGCCCCGATCCCGTGGAATCGTTAATCGTCCCCCGGGCGTGACCGCCGTGCGGGCCTAGGTTGCGCACCGCACAAGGCTAAGTATTTTCGTTTCGCATAGCGAGCACATATTCAGAGTACGCAGATAATTGAAACATGGAAAAGTTCTCTTTTTATTGATAATATGAACATCTATTACAAACTCCTTGAACTGAGTCATAAGGATTGCCTCTATGGGCTTACAAAAGTGTTGACACAAAATGAGATAGCAGTCATGTACATTACATCCTTACTAAACTCAAAATATAAGACCTTGGGTCGGAACGACTGCCTTGCCACGAAGCTGCATGGTTGCTTGGTGGCTAACTTCTTCTTTAAAAGGCTTCTACTTCAAAATGCTTCCTCTTCTTCAAAATGCTTCAAAGGTAGCACGGTCGAGGCGTGCCTACAGCTGGACTGGATTGGGGGTTTGTCTCCTGCTCCTCGCTCGGCTCTCCTTAGCGCGGGGAACCTGTTTCAACGAGGGTCAGTACATCGAAACGTACTGGTGAAGGCAAGCTATCCCAACTATACCAATCAACACGTTGATTTAATGAAGCATGCATATTTGTGGGTTTCTATCTTGCCTTAGTTCATTTTACAGCAAGACATATATATGGAATCATCGAAATAACTCGCCACCGTTCGGTGACATTTACCTGCCCGTCTGAACCACCTGCATAATACTTACCTTGCCTTCCCTGCCAAGAAGACACAAGTTAGTAGCAACAGGTTTAAATATACAAGGGGGATCACTGGCACGTTGCCATAATGGACGGGCTAGTCTCAGTACGGAGTGCCGTGCGACGCATAGATCAGGACGTCCCAAGGCATTCCGTCCTATAGCAGGCGACTATCATGAGTTCCGTCCGGATCGGATCGGTGCCGGTGCCCCAGCGACCGTCCGCAGGAACTAAGACCTTGTGCACAAGTTGTCCGTGATCAACGCAGTACACTAAGTTAGGAATCGAGGCAAATCAGGGCATATCAGGAGCAGGGCAGTACAGGGCAAGATTTACTTTTGCATAGCCTATCTGTTCAGTTTATGGCATTGAAAATGAGTTCTATACATAGCACAGTTCTAAGAAGAAATATACATTCTAACTTATATTTATGCATATGATGAACATTTCCAAACGAGCAAGCATATAAGTAAGTAACCGTTCACAAGTTTCATGATAAGCATACAGATCCAAGTCTATTCCCTTATTATCTTGATATCTTTTAGTTATTACTTGGTATCGTTTGATCGGGGCAAGCACGAACACGAGATTTAGATGTGAAGACTAGCAAGTAGGGCTAGCTAATCGGGTTGGTAGCCACTCACTTTGGTAGTTGGAAGAAAAAGGAAAGAAGCGCTTTAGGCGTCCGCTCGAGCGACGACTACAGCTGGTTCACCTGTATTGACACGAACAGCTGATCAGTACTTCTTCCACTCTTCCCTTATCGGAATTGAAGTGCAGTCCTAAGAACGAAAGCAATGAAATCCATCGAAACCGTTCAAGAAAACCCAAGCAAATCCGAAAACCAACTCAAGGCACGAAAGCAACAAGCGACAGCGAAAACTAGGCAACAAAGAATGCAGCGGAGAGGTCCCTCCTGACTCTGCCGCTAAGTCGATCCCGGGGGCACGGTCCACTGAATATGGGAATCGATTCCGAAGAAACAAATCCATAACGAGGACGAGTTCTTAATTCAATCTATCCCGATCGAACGATACCGTCTAGTATTTCTTAGCCGCGCTCCCCGAATAGGGGAAACGGGGCACCACATCCTACCCAACTAATTGGAAGTTTCGTCCCGAAACTTAAGGAATAAAACCTACCACTAGGAAACAATGAGGGGAACCGTTCCCTCATATCAGATTCAAGCTCCCAAGTAGATTCTTCGACAGAGTGATTCCGCCAAAGCACGCGCACTAGAGGAACCGAGCGAGTCCGAAGCAGCTTTTCTTTTCTATCCAAAATTTGCACAGGCTGCTCTACATACGTCAAGTCGGCTTGAAGGTTCAGTTGGTCCAGGTCTACCACATGGCTCGGGTCGTACACATATTTCCTAAGCTGTGAAACATGGAATACATCGTGTACGTCGGATAGGGATGGTGGTAGAGCAATCTGATACGCAACTGAGGCAACCCGCTTTAGTATTTCGAACGGGCCGACAAATCTTGGACTTAGCTTTCCTCTTGCCCCAAACCTGCTGACTCCTCGCATGGGCGAAACCTTGAGGAATACTCGGTCGCCTACTTGGAACTCTAGCGGTCTTCGATGAACATCCGCATAGCTCTTCTGACGACTTTGAGCTATCTTTAATCTGTCCCGAATCAGCCGAACTTTCTGGACGGTCTTCTCCACGAGCTCAGGGCCAAGTACTTGCCGCTCCCCGACTTCGTCCCAACAGATAGGAGATCTACACTTTCGCCCGTATAGCGCCTCATACGGCGCCATTTGAATGCTTGATTGATAGCTATTGTTGTAAGCAAATTCGGCTAGAGGTAGATGAAGGTCCCAACTAGTCTTCGTGTCCAAGGCGTAGAGTCGCAGCATGTCTTTGAGGATTTGGTTGACGCGCTCTGTTTGGCCATCGGTCTGTGGATGGTAGGCGGAGCTGAATTTCAACTTCGTCCCCATTGCTGACTGCAGGCTTCCCCAGAAATGTGATATGAATTGACCATCTCGATCGGAGACTATGGTTACGGGCATGCCGTGAAGTCGGACGATTTCGTTGAGGTATATCTGAGCCAGGCGGTCGGCACTCCAAGTAGATTTGATAGGCAGAAAGTGAGCTGACTTGGTGAGTCGATCGACGATAACCCAGACTACATCATGTCCCCGTTGCGTCCTTGGCAAACTAACGATAAAATCCATCGTTATATCATCCCATTTCGACTCCGGAATAGCAAGGCTTTGTAATTCTCCGCCTGGTTTCTGGTGCTCGGCCTTTACTCGTTGACAAGCCATGCAATGCGACACAAACTGTGCCACATCCCTTTTCAAGCCGTGCCACCAAAACGTCGTACGAAGATCCCGATACATCTTTGTGCTACCCGGATGAGAAGTATAACTAGCATAATGAGCTTCCGTGAGTATCTCTTCCCTGAGGGCCGCGTCGCTTGGAACGCACAGTCTTCCCTTCACTCGAAGCATCCCATCCGTGCTTACCGCAAAGTCGGACGCCTTCCCTGCTGAGATAAGGGCATGTATCTTTTGCAGGAACGGGTCGTCCTTTTGAGCGGTCTTTACTCGTTGTAACAAGTCGGGTTCGAGGCGCAGTTGTGATACTTGCGCCCACATTGTGTATCTGATTTTTAAGGTAATGCCCAGTGATTCAAGATCTCGGCGCAGCCTATCATCAATAACCAAACTCCCTACAAACACTCGACTCAACGCGTCAGCTACTACGTTTCCCCTTCCAGGCGTGTATCTGATCGTGAGATCGAAGTCGCTGAGGAGTTCAAGCCATCGCCGCTGCCGAAGATTCAAATCCTTTTGAGTGTACAAGTATTTCAGGCTTTTATGGTCTGTATAGATTTCGCACGGCACGCCATAAAGATAGTGACGCCACAGCTTCAATGCAAATACTACCGCGGCAAGTTCGAGATCATGCGTTGGGTAGTTCTGCTCGTGAGGCTTTAGCTGTCTCGACGCGTAGGCTATCACCTTATCGCGCTGCATCAGGACACATCCTAGACCTTTTCCTGAGGCATCACTATATATTTTAAAGTCATCCGGTCCGTTCGGCAGAGTGAGAATTGGGGCAGAGATGAGGCGCTGCTTTAACTCCGTAAACGAAGCTTCACAGTCCTCTGTCCAAGTAAACTTCGCACCCTTTCGTGTCAACTGAGTCAAGGGCGAAGCAATCCTAGCAAAATTTTGTATAAATCTTCGGTAGTACCCTGCCAGACCAAGGAAACTTCGGATGTCGCTAGCTGACTCCGGTCGTTTCCACTGCGTGATTGCTTCTATTTTCTTCGGATCAACTGAGATGCCTTCCGAGGAGATGATATGCCCCAAAAATGAGATACTGTCCAGCCAAAATTCTGATTTGCTTAATTTGGCATACAACTTGTGGTCTCGAAGGGTTTGCAGCACCATCCGCAGGTGTCCTGCGTGCTCATCCCTAGTCTTCGAGTACACTAAGATGTCATCGATAAACACCACCACGAATTTATCGATGAAGGGCCTAAAGACACGGTTCATCGTATCCATGAATGCAGCAGGAGCATTCATCAGTCCAAACGGCATCACAAAAAACTCGTAATGGCCGTAGCGGGTTCTGAAAGCAGTCTTGGGTACGTCTTCTGGCTTAATCTTCAGCTGGTGATAACCCGAGCGAAGATCAATTTTTGAAAACACCGTTGCGCCTTGTAACTGATCAAACAAGTCATCTATCCGTGGCAGAGGATATTTGTTCCTGATTGTGACCTTGTTTAATTCCCTATAGTCTATGCAGAGGCGTAGAGTTCCGTCCTTTTTCTTCACAAAGAGCACGGGAGCGCCCCAAGGAGACACGCTCGGACGGATGAACCCGCGATCAAGCAATTCCTGGAGTTGGCGCTTTAATTCATTCAGCTCTGCAGGTGCCATTCTGTACGGAGGCTTTGAAATCGGCTGTGTGTTTGGAAATGTGTCGATAGTGAATTCAATCTCTCGATCGGGCGGCATGCCGGGTAGTTCGCTCGGAAACACGTCGGGGAACTCCGCCTCAACGGAATTAGGCTCGACATTTGCGTAGTCCTGCCGCGCGTCCCGAACTGATGCTAGAAATCCCTCGCAGCCTGTGTAGAGCATTCGCCGAGCAGATTTTGCTGAAATCATCATGCAGGCCTTGGTCGCATCGTTCGCTGGACTACTGGTGTAACAGAACACGGCTTCTCCGGGCAGACGGAAAACGACTCGCTTCTCTGCACACTCAATAGTTGCTGCGCATGCGCCTAGCCAGTCCATTCCCAAGATGATATCATAGTCCCTAACATCTAGAACTAAGACATCGAGTGACAGCTTCTTCTCCCCAATACAAATGTAACCACCTAAGCATACTGAACGAACAGGGATTTTTGTACCAGAGGGAGTGCTAACATTTAAATCTAAGTGCAACGGAGTCATTTTTACATTGTTTTCCACGGCAAAATTTGTGGAAATAAAACTATGCGTTGCACCTGAATCAAATAGAACGCGAGCAGGTATATTATTGAAAAGTAAGGTACCTGACACGACGGTATCCGAAGCTAATGCTTCTTCCCGTGTCATGGTGTAGACTCGGCCTTGAGCTTGATTACGCCCTTGCTGAGGCGCCGCTCGATTTGCCTGAGGAGCCGGAGTCTGATCTGGTTGTTGCGGTGGACGACGCGGACAGCTGCTAATCTGATGGCCTGGATCGCCGCAACGGAGACAAGTCCCAAGCTTGCGGCGACAATCTTTTTCGATATGCCCTGGCTTCCTGCAAAAGTTGCAGGTCTTGCTAGTGTCTCCACGCTGTTTACCGCCGTTATTTGGACGCTTTGCAGCATTGTTTCCTCTATCATTGCCTTGGCGTTTATGATTGGAAGTTTGCACAGCGCCGGCAGCAACGTAAGGATACTGCGGTTCCAGGGAGAGGGCATGGTTTAATACTTCCCGCATTGTCTGATACTGCGGAACGGCTACGTGCCCGTGAATGCCAGGACGTAGCCCTCCTTCGAATCGTCTGGCACGACTCGCTGCATCCGGTAGATAAGCGGTAGCAAATTTGGCCAGTTTGTTGAATTCTGCCGAGTATTGCTTCACCGTCATACTGCCCTGCCGGAGTTGAACGAACTCGTTTTCCCGTTGACGTCGTAGAGGTGGGGGTATAAACTCCTCCTCGAACGCGGCACGAAAAGTCGTCCATGCGATCGCCTCCTCTCCATGGCCAAGTTGAAGAGATCGTCGATGCACGTCCCACTAGTCGTGCGCATTGAGGCGGAGCAGTAATTGGGCACAGGTGACGCGCTTGTCTTTCGGCACTTCCAGGAGAGAAAAATGATCTTCAAGCTCGGCGAGCCAATCTAGGGCCACGATCGGGTCCTCAGTCCCATTAAACGGCGTGTTACAGACCTTCTTGAAGTTGCCAAAGGTGAAGGCAGTCACTTCCCTCGTCCTTGGCGCGGGCGGTAGTTCAACTTCAAGCGCTGGCTGCTCCACTGGTGTAGCTGTCGTTGCGGCAGAATGGTTGGAGGCCAGGGTCTGAACAAGCTGTTGTAGGGCATCTACCTGCTTTTGTTGGACTGAGAGCCGGGCCTCTAGGTTGCTCTCGAACTTGGCTTGGCGGGCATCATCCCTTTGTCGTTGCTCGGTTAACATTTGCACCACTTGTTGAATCGAATCTGTCTGAGACATGCCCCGTTGGCTCCGAGAGCTTCCTGATGTTCCGGAGCTGCTCTCCTGAGTCCTTGTCTCGCCTGGCGCCAGCGCTGATGGTTGCGCTTGCGTCGTTCCTTGAAAGGAAGGTAAATTACATCAGGATCATAATGTATTATGGACTTATTGCATGAACGTATCTCATTTTGGCCTTAACGAGTTCAGGAGTTCGCACAGGGACTTATCGTTAAGGGAACTTTTCCAGTTTAAGAGTCAAAGGAACTTGAATCTGTGCTCTGATACCAATATGTCACGCCCCGATCCCGTGGAATCGTTAATCGTCCCCCGGGCGTGACCGCCGTGCGGGCCTAGGTTGCGCACCGCACAAGGCTAAGTATTTTCGTTTCGTATAGCGAGCACATATTCAGAGTACGCAGATAATTGAAACATGGAAAAGTTCTCTTTTTATTGATAATATGAACATCTATTACAAACTCCTTGAACTGAGTCATAAGGATTGCCTCTATGGGCTTACAAAAGTGTTGACACAAAATGAGATAGCAGTCATGTACATTACATCCTTACTAAACTCAAAATATAAGACCTTGGGTCGGAACGACTGCCTTGCCACGAAGCTGCATGGTTGCTTGGTGGCTAACTTCTTCTTTAAAAGGCTTCTACTTCAAAATGCTTCCTCTTCTTCAAAATGCTTCAAAGGTAGCACGGTCGAGGCGTGCCTACAGCTGGACTGGATTGGGGGTTTGTCTCCTGCTCCTCGCTCGGCTCTCCTTAGCGCGGGGAACCTGTTTCAACGAGGGTCAGTACATCGAAACGTACTGGTGAAGGCAAGCTATCCCAACTATACCAATCAACACGTTGATTTAATGAAGCATGCATATTTGTGGGTTTCTATCTTGCCTTAGTTCATTTTACAGCAAGACATATATATGGAATCATCGAAATAACTCGCCACCGTTCGGTGACATTTACCTGCCCGTCTGAACCACCTGCATAATACTTACCTTGCCTTCCCTGCCAAGAAGACACAAGTTAGTAGCAACAGGTTTAAATATACAAGGGGGATCACTGGCACGTTGCCATAATGGACGGGCTAGTCTCAGTACGGAGTGCCGTGCGACGCATAGATCAGGATGTCCCAAGGCATTCCGTCCTATAGCAGGCGACTATCATGAGTTCCGTCCGGATCGGATCGGTGCCGGTGCCCCAGCGACCGTCCGCAGGAACTAAGACCTTGTGCACAAGTTGTCCGTGATCAACGCAGTACACTAAGTTAGGAATCGAGGCAAATCAGGGCATATCAGGAGCAGGGCAGTACAGGGCAAGATTTACTTTTGCATAGCCTATCTGTTCAGTTTATGGCATTGAAAATGAGTTCTATACATAGCACAGTTCTAAGAAGAAATATACATTCTAACTTATATTTATGCATATGATGAACATTTCCAAACGAGCAAGCATATAAGTAAGTAACCGTTCACAAGTTTCATGACAAGCATACAGATCCAAGTCTATTCCCTTATTATCTTGATATCTTTTAGTTATTACTTGGTATCGTTTGATCGGGGCAAGCACGAACACGAGATTTAGATGTGAAGACTAGCAAGTAGGGCTAGCTAATCGGGTTGGTAGCCACTCACTTTGGTAGTTGGAAAAAAAAGGAAAGAAGCGCTTTAGGCGTCCGCTCGAGCGACGACTACAGCTGGTTCACCTGTATTGACACGAACAGCTGATCAGTACTTCTTCCACTCTTCCCCTTATCGGAATTGAAGTGCAGTCCTAAGAACGAAAGCAATGAAATCCATCGAAACCGTTCAAGAAAACCCAAGCAAATCCGAAAACCAACTCAAGGCACGAAAGCAACAAGCGACAGCGAAAACTAGGCAACAAAGAATGCAGCGGAGAGGTCCCTCCTGACTCTGCCGCTAAGTCGATCCCGGGGGCACGGTCCACTGAATATGGGAATCGATTCCGAAGAAACAAATCCATAACGAGGACGAGTTCTTAATTCAATCTATCCCGATCGAACGATACCGTCTAGTATTTCTTAGCCGCGCTCCCCGAATAGGGGGAACGGGGCACCACACTTAGAGTCTTATCTATCTATCGATCTATCTATCTTACTTTCAGTACTTTATTTTGGCACATTTGGGTAGTGGATTTGTCTCCACCAACCTTACAATCATAATGGTTATGTCTAACTTTTTTCTGACTGCTTCACTCTATCGTATTCAGACTAGCATATTTTTTGTCGATGAGATTTTACCTGTGACTATATTATTCTTTATGTACAACGATATGCTAACTGAAGATTCCACTAAATTGGTCAAAATTATTGATTACGTATTGGCTGGTCATTGTCACGTTACCTAGTTCCTTAAATTTTGGGACTGGAAATGCCATGGGGATCTGGGTATACCCACATTATCTCTCCTTTCTTTAGAGTGATGGTCATCAAGTTGTTGTCTTCTTGCCGAAGAGGTAAGTTGTCGAGTTTTAACTCAACTACAGGGATGGGAACCACCCATATTGTATTTGCACTTAAGCGAAGTCACCGAACTGTACTGACACCATGTTGGCGGTAAATTTATTTTGATCGTTGCGCAGCATGATGGTCTTGGAATCGACCAACTGCTAGATCATATCTTTGAGCACGTAACAGTACGTCATTGGGTGATTCACGTATTGGTGATCTTTGGTGCATTCTATTTCATCGGGTCGCCTAGTCTCAGGGAGTTGGATCTTGTTTCTCTTTAGCAAGACATGGAAGATTGGTACCATAAAATCCTCGTCAAAGGTATAGTTACGCGACATTATCAGGAACTATTGTTGTTGCTGCTTAGATTGGTCCTCCATGGGGAATTCCACCGCCATAAAATCTTTATCTTTATTTATGTTCTGCTGGAATCACCTACCCTGTCATGACCCGCACCCGAATATTTGGGCACGGCGAGTGCACGCCCAGCCTACACCGTAGTATCGGTGGTATAACGCTGTCTAGACCTCAGTGGAAATCGTCCCAATAATACAAGTACAACTAGTATCATATATGATGTTAATCATAGAATGCTAAGGAAGATATGCAAGAAAGATAATCCAATCAACTAACTAATAGAAATAAAACTAGAGTATAGTACCGAAATAAAGAAATACTAGCCTAGATCTATTCAGAGGTCATCTCATGGTCCAAGGTGCCAGAGTAGTCTCAACTATAGTATCAATATGAAGTCCAAGAACGTGGGCACAACATCTCCTAAAAATATGGTTATCCATTCAGGATTTGAGCATGTATATAACAGATAAACTATTCATAACACGATAGACACTATAAAACAAAAAAATAGAATAAGAGATACATTGTAAACATGTAAACTATAATTATGGTATGCCAAGTAGAGAGAAACATGTAAACACAATAATCATGGCATGACAATTAGAAGAAACAGATAAACACAATAATTAAGACATGTGACAACAAAAATATGATTAAACAAGTAAATTTACATCTAACTAAGTGTTTTGAAATACCAAGTTCAACATGTGAACGGCTAAGGGGTAAATCCGGTACCTCGTATATGTGTTGTGCGACTGCTATTATTCACATAAGACCATGAGATATTTCTGGGCAGTTCACACGTCTACTAAGGTACTTTCCCGCCCTACTAGCACCCATGGATTCAAATCACGACACAAGAAATCATGAAACAAGATGATTACAAAACACGATAATCATGAAACACAATAATCATGAAATACATTATTCACGAAATACGATAATCATAATAATCACGTAAATCACGAAACTAGATAATCATGAATATGAATCCATACTACTCGTATGAACAACATGCCAAGATCAAGTATGCATATCTAGATCATGTAATAGAGAAACTATCAGAAAATGACAGTAATCAGAGTAAGTAGTTGCCTCAGTTAGTTGGAGTCAACATGTGTGACAGGAACGTGTCGACACGAAATAGGTACAAATGCCACACTACTCTAGATGATCCTAAATAATGTAACAGACAGTTCCAGACGATACGTATTCTCGATACTACATATGAAATTAATTTGAACAAAGTTGGACAAAACCTATGACCAAAGAAGAAATATAGCTCGGTTCTTCTGATTGGAGCAAGAGATTCAAAACCATAATCCGAAAAGCTCTATGTGTCTACCTACTATGCTACTCTGCAAGGGTTGTAGATTGAGTTGGATTATCACCAAAATCAGGATTATAATTATGAAGCAAACCATGAAACACACCTGAAGATGATTGAAGAAGAACAAATATTTGATTTTCTTGTAGGATTGAACCCTTTATTCGAGCCTAAACAAGCCAGGGTTCTAGGTTCTTAGATTATACACTTGACCAGGTTTACAAGGCAATTTCTTAATTTTATATATATATATATATATATATATATATATATATATATATATATATATATATATATATATATATATATATATATATATATATATAAGATAAATGCCTCACTGGTAAAAGTTGACAAAGTCGATGTTGCTGAACTACCAACTTTAGTTACATCCCTGTAGTACCTCACTTCACTTGATGGCATTATGTTGGCTTTTTGGCTTGAATAGCCTAGTTGGATTTAGATTTTGCGGAGAAACTATTTCGATATCTTTATATTGATCAAGACGGAAAGATAATTCGTCAAATGATGAGTGACATTGATCCTTCTTTCCTTTATCTTCACACATAATAAAAGAACTTCTTTTATTTCTTTTACAACACACTTACAATAGTGATGCCTAATAAGCGATATAAGATAAAAGAAGTTATTTGTATGTTATTATTGTTGTTGTTTTGAAATGTAGAATATACAAATTGTTGGTGCACTTATGCCCGAGAATGAGATAGTAGACCTTTAAAGGTGTAATTTAAGAGAGAATGTATTCTAAACTTTCATGGGGAAAATTTTATGAAAATGGTTTAATACCATAGAATTGTTGGCGATATTTTGGGATCGATGGGTCGACAGTTGTGAGAACCCTGAAATGGAAAAATATGTTACGAGTAGTGGCTCTAGAAATGTAAAGCATGACAAAGATAATTATATAACATTTATTCATCTTCTATCACCATGCATAATATATTTTATAGCTGAGTTGCATATGTATTTTCATGGTCAAAGATAACTTTTGCACAAAGTTTGACTTTCCTCGAATAGTATTCGGGACACCAGAATTGTGTCAGCATAGGAGAAAGTCAGAAGAATAACTTTGGTGCATTGTTTGAAATAAAAGAATGGCACAAGTGCATATCTTCGAAAGAGAAGAAGGGTGTCTGAATTACAAACTCCAGAAAGGCTGGCTACCTATACTAGACAGATTCTCTAATATTATAGATAGTCCAAAATGTTGTATCAATAGTGACCATCATATAGTTAGGATACATACCAATGGCAATTATTTTGCAGACCTGATTCATTTGATGTAAGGACGGACTTGTGAAGCTTATAAATATGATAACCAATGTTATCTTGCCGATAAGGAAGGAACAAAAAAAATCCAATATGTAATATACTCCTTGTTTTTAAGGAAAGGAAAGTGGGTTGTGATAAAATCACCATTAAGTGATATTAATTACTTCGGTTTATTCTTCTTATGAATTATAATTGAAAACTAGATAAATAGAAAGAAGACCTAATAACCTTTTATACTTCACAAGATTAAACTGTGTTGATTTAGGTGAGTTAGGTTGATACATCTCACAATTACAATCTCCAATGTGCTAGCCCCCCTCCTCTACATGTGAGAAATCACTTGGACATTTCTAAGGCATTGGAGCAATCTTTTGGCAAATTAGAACTTTTCTCTCAAAGATATCTTAAGTTTATAAAGGACATAATGTACGAAATATTTTAAATATTTTATAACCGTGAGTTGTAAGACAAGTGGGCATTTCAATTGGCTATTGATAACCATATGTATTCTTGTTGATAAAAAAGATTATTTTTATTATACTTGTTGTGATTCAATTTGTCTGTCTATTTTTGCTATATTGACCTTGATTTGCGATCATTTATCAATTGTGCACATAAATGAATTATACAAGTACACTTTAGACTTGTACGATACCCAGAGGCGACTTATCGATTCTACGGACCCGAGACATGACACTCCCATGGTGGTCAACCTGGAAGAAGATTTGGACATAATTGCAAGTAGTTCCCGAGTTTACTCAGTTCAAATATCCAGGGTATACCAATTGAAAGCACCATAGAATGGGGTGAGGAGTGAATGGGGTCTAAGTAAATTATCAAGCATAAAATGATCGCTAATAGGCAATTTAAAACTTAGTGCTTGAAATAAGAGGATAATAATACAAACATCCGATGTATCTAGGTATCCTCCGTGAGGCACTTCAATCTCGTAACTCTCTCAAACTTTAATATACTATTATATCAAATAGTTAAAACATAAGCTTTGATTCGAGGGCTTGTCGACTTCTTACACACGAGCTTTGATCCGAAGGCTCACTGACTTCTACACAAGTTTTAATTGATAAGAAGGATTGCAGACTTCAAGCTCTTATAAGAAAGATTTTGATCTTCTCACAATAATTTGAAGATCAAACTTTACAACTAAATATAACTCTAGCTCAATATTATTTGGCAAGTGATAACTCTTTTATGTGGAGAGATTTTTCTTCTGAAAGATAGAAAGGTTATGCTCCAAGAAGTAGAAGAAGTGTGAAATAAATGAATGCACTTGAGTTTAAATAAAAAATAAAAAATAATCCAAAATTTGTTGTGCAGGTGGTATACCGCCTGTTCTACACTCCAAGGTCCTAAACGACTAGTTTTCTAGCTGTTGGATGCATTTAATGTATCAAATTATGCCAAACGATATACCATCAGTATACTGCGATATACTGTCGGTATGCCATTTTATACATCCAGACTTGCTGTGACAATAAATTGTATATCATCGGTATACTGCGGTATACCACTAGTATACTGTTCCAAATTCAGACTATTGGATTTTTGGCTGATTTTAGTTTTAGCTATCATTTGTCTTTCACTATTGAGTTATAAATAAACCTTATGACTCAAAATAAAGAAAAATTACATAGAGAGTGAGTCTTGATAGCTTGGTTTCTTTGTTAGTTTGAATGATGGCTTTTTATTCGACGACAGTTGTCCAAAGCGGAACCCCTGGGTGTGTGTCCCCGAAGATGTCGTGAACGGTTCAGAAAAATCTTGTAGGCAAGTAGTGTCTTTGGCCCATCATGATATTTTATTGTATATGTACCTAATTGATCATGCTTATTACTTTTCTGTAAATACATGTTAGCACAAACTACATAGTAGCAAATATGATATCATTAGTGCATATTACGATTATGTTAACTATAAGTATAAATACTATAATGATTGCATGATCATTAGTAATTTTATTATTCTAAACTTAACATTAACCATAATCAAAAACTCAATTAATTAATTAATTCTTGGGCTAACATACTAAAGTAAAGTGTTGAGAAGTACCCCTACTTAAAGCCTACAATACCAGGGCGGTTTTACCATTATCTAAGATCCACAAAAAGGTTATATATGACTCTATGTTGAAACTATATCTATATTTATTGAATCAAAAGTATTCATGCCATAAACATCCTCGTGGCACAAAAACCCACATATATTTTATTAAACAAAAATATATTTACATATAAAATAATACCTCAATATTTTAACCATTGCAATAAGGTCGCATTAGTTTCACTTATTTCTCTTGCCATCGTCAAACACGAGTTTCACTTCTTTCTCATGATGTCATAAAACGGACGGCCTAGAACTCAATAATGTGTTATAAAAATGAGAGAGTATTTTTGTACCAGAATTATTTCCTATAAACATTCTTTATTAATCATATATAAGGGAGGAAATGATAGGATTTGTATGTATTTGGATAAAGACAACCACTTATTTGTGGTTATCCACAAATATATGATTTACAACAATTGGAAGCTATATCTGGAAGATTTTATATGATTTTTTTTACTTCATTGATATTGTTCCCTAATTTAGATAGTTATAAATGTATTTTTTTTTCTCTTGGATGAACTGTTCTACTTAGGTGTAGTCATTCTAAAATAGATTTAATCATTGATCATTAATGTTAGCAACATCTAGGAGTTTAATCATTGATCATTAATGTTAGTAACATCTATGAGACTTTTCTCTCTCCTGAGATTTAGAGAGCTCCTTGTAACGTTGTTATAGATTGAATAACAAAATTTACATTTTCTTCCTAATTTTTGGCTAGAAGGCTTAATAGGCGATCTATTGGAGATGTCAAAAAAAAAATAATAACAATGTGCCCTTAGGACACATGTTAAAATATATATAATACCCTTAAGTTTGCCCATTGTCTACCAATTTGTGTACAATTATTATATATATATATATATATATGATGTCTAGCCTAGTGGTTAAGACCGATGCATAGTGGGACATTCAGGCCGGGATGTGGTGGACCTTCGGGCTAGGAGTCTGTAACACAATTATATATATATATATATATATATATATATATATATATATATATATATATATATATATATATATATATATATATATATATATTTGTCGCTTTTTGCAATACATATTGTCCCATGGATAGGTGATAATAAAAATATCCCGAAAGAACATAAACAACAATAAAAATTAAGGTAATTAACTAACATTAGTACATCTTAACATTAACATGTAATCAGTCACATGTTCAAAAATATCTTAGAATATTTACACACGTTCATGTTTACTAAAGTTGCATATTGTTGGATTGTATCTCGTTTTCGGTTGAACGCTCAAATGTGGTGATAATGTAATTGATAATTTAGTCCCACATCATGTACAGTGCAGATAATTGTACTTAGTTCAAGCCTTAGATGAGAATTTTATTTTAAGACATGGATCTAGTCCAATATCACACATCATGAGTCAACTTTGGTCCGAGACACTCCGTGTTCTTAACATACGGTATCAAAGACTAAGATTACGGTGCTGATTTGGATGGCTCTAATTGGTTCTAGACAGATTGTGCTTAACATTCATGTGTATAATCGGATTATACAAGCTCTCTCAAGGTAGATTTATGAGCATCCTCCATAAGGTGGTCTGGATGTCAGATATTTGCCTTTGGATTTATTAGCATCCTCCATAATGTGTTCTAGGTGTCATACATTAACAAGAAGGATTAGACCTAATGTTGGATTCAATTATACGGATTGGCTTCAAAAGGTGTGGTTGATACGTCCAAAGTGGAGCAAGACGTTGTGATTGGTTGTATGGTCGAATGGAACTCCTATTTGCCCAGCTGGTAGAAACGAGCAAAATATAGCCAGGGTGCTTGGTTGTTCGGATAGTGAAAACGAGCTAAGATGGAGATTGTTGGATTGTATCTTATTTTCGGTTGAGCGTTTAAAGGTGGTGATAATTGGGTTGATAATTTAGTCCCACATCAGTAGAAAGTTGGATCATAAGGTGTAGATAAATTGGATTGGTTAAAGCCTTACATAGTAATTCCTTTTTAAGGCATATAGGCTCAGTCCAATATCACATCAAGGTGTTAATTGGGCCAGGCAACCAAAAACCCGGTCAGGACCTGGTTCGATTAAACTCGGATTGGGCTAGCCTTGGCCAAATCAATGGGTCGACCCGCCCCGACCTATATCCCGGCCTCCGGTTTGGGCTGGGTTCAATCAAGCTACCAGAAAGCCCGGCAAGGACCAGTTTGGCCAAAAATTGTGTCTGAACCAGGTCTTGTGATTCGCTCAACCCGGACTGGATCTACCCGACTTTTGGACCGAACAAAGCTTCCATGCCTGGCCGAAAATTGTTCCACCCTGGGACCCTCTGAATTTATTATTTTAGGCATGTTTTATTTGAATACCCTCCAATATATCCGTTATTAAAATATTTGGGTGTATTTTGGTAAAAAAAAACTTCCCAATAGCTATAATAACATAAATAGGGATATTGTTTGCTAAAATATTCCCAAATTACATCTATTTTATCATTTTAAAGGATATTTTGGTTATTTTAAAAAAATAACCAAAATACCCCATATAACAGCCATATTCTAAGGGTAGAGGGGGTCATTTGGCACAAAAAAATCATATAGAGAACATAATTCTTCCAAATTTATCACAATAATTTTTTTTCCTCTTTTTCAACTTACAAGCAAGCTACTAAAGTAGCAACTTTCTGGAGATTGAAGTGTAAAAAAATTGTAAGAGTTTCAAATATTTGGAGGCTTCAACTTGATCGACAACTACAACTTGATCGCTCACTATAAATTTGTACAATTCTACATCGAATTTGAAGGAAATCAAGCCGAGGTTTAAGTATTTTATTATTATTATAAAAAATTATTTATTTAATTTTGAAATTTGATTAGTTAATTTTCTTTCCTTTTTTTTATTTTTTTATAATTAGTTTTTTAAAGTATAGATCATAATCATGATGCTACTGGCTCTAATCATCCCAATCAAGATATTTTGGAATAATGTTATAATTATTATAATATTTTTGATGAGAATTGTTATGGTAATAATCTTGTAAAAGTTTTTGTGTCACTAACACAAATGTCACCTCAAATGAGTTAGAATTACTAATACTAATATTTCAACTAGTAGAAAAGTATTGTTATATGAATTTTTTACTAAACTATTTGTCACTGATAATGGAGAAAAATAAGTTTTAGATCCGAAAGACCAAAAATCAATACCTATAGATGCACAATGCAAGAAGTGCAAAAAAATTCTTTCAATGAAAAAAAATGACGGCAAACGAATTTTGAAGAGACAATATGAAGGTTATTACGTCAAGGGTACATCAAATGTTAGAAAAATACAGTTAAGCACCGGTCCTTAAGGATCTTCAATAGAAGGCTTTACTTATCCTGCTGCTCATAACAAAACTAACTTAACAAAATATGTTATTTATGATAAACAACCTTTTTTTACATTTGGTGAGAATGAATCATATTATGACTATGCAAGTAGTACTCTAAATTATTGTTTTACTAAAGTTTCTAGGTCTTCTACTAGAGCAGAAGCTTTCAACAAATTTGGAAAATAAATGACAACTTTGAAAGAATATTTTGTAAATATTAGTACATTTTCTTTAACTTCTGATAGACCAGTAAATAAAATTATCCCTTTGTTTGTATCATATCACATTATTTAGATGCAAAATAGTTTTTTTTTTCAAAACAAATTATTTGTACATGACCGTTGGAATATCTACATACTGGATCAGCAATCGGGGGAGATATATTACAAGTTTTACATGAATATATTCATAATAATTTTCTTTTAATTTCTTTTGATAATACTAGTAATAATACTTCTTGTATTAATATTTTAACATCTCAATTTATGCATGTAATAGAATGATGACTTTTTCAATTAAGATGTGCTTGTCATATTGTCAATTTAATTGTACAAAAATGTCTTAGTTTTTTCAAGCAAATTTAGAAAATATTATATCATGTCTAACTAGTTTGAATATTTCTTCAAGTAGGAAACAAGAGTTTAAAACGTTATGTGCACAATATGGTTTGATATTTAGGAGATTTGTTAAGGATATACCACATATATGGAATTCTAATTTTTTTGATGTTAAAATCTTGTATTAAATTTAGAGGTGTTATTACACACTATATTAATGTCAATCGAAGTCTTTATTATCAAATAACTGAAAATGTTTGGTTAGTTGCTACTTTAATTTATGAATTTGTTGAATTATTTTGCAATGTTACATGTATTTTATTCGATGTTTATTATCCAACTTCTCCTTTAGTTCTAACAGAAATGATTAATATGTCTTATTTATTTGCAAAAATATATATATGTTCCTAGTTCCGATTATATCTTTTCAAAAATGGAAATACAATTTCTAAAATATTGTAGTGAAATACCCATTTATATTGTTTAGTTGTGATTTTGGATCCTAATTAGATAGTGTATTTATATTGTTAGACGGTTATCATGACAATATGAATGTTGATGTAAGTAGCTTAAAATTAGAAATAAAAGAACATTTAGATACTCTAATTAGTTTATATAATGAAAAAATTATATCGAGCCAACCCGGTAAAACTGCTCAAGGTAGTAGTAGCTATGGTTTAATATATAATTTATCTCATTGTAAGAGTATACTACAAAGGAAGAAATAAAAATAATCTTTCCTGCCAACTAAAGAATTGTCTTTGTATCTAAATTCTTATGATGAAGATGATGATGATTCTGGATCATATTTTCCAATTTTAGAATGGTAGAAAAGATTAAAAATAAATCATATACTCTTTTTCTTAGCACGTGATCTTTTAATGGACCATGTGTCCATGGTAACATCAAAATCTTGTTTAGTACATGTTCAAGAATGTTAAGAAAGAAGAGAAGCATGATGTTGTCGGATATTTTAGAAGTTTGCATTTGCGTTCAAGATTGGGTTCGTACGATAAAATGGACTCAACACTTAAAGAGATGAAGATACCAACGTTAATGAACCGACTTTTAGTCCCTTACTATAGACGACCCTACTAGGAGAAGGAACTGAACAATGAACTGGCCAAAAAAACAAAAACTTGAAGATCAAATTGTAAATAAAATCTTTAGTTTCATTTTTTCAGTTTACAAAAAAAAAATCAAATTTCTAAATTTAACCAAATTAGAAAAAAATTGAATTACATTTTTTTTCAATTTTTCTTAAGACATTCCTTTTTCTTTTTTTCTGAATTTGGAATCAACCCGGGCCTAGCCCGATCAGGCCCGATTTATTGTTTCTCCTGGTTCGGGCCTGGGCTAGATTTAGGTTTAATCTTTTTCTTTCTGAGTAGGTCCATCGTGTCACGCTCCGGTTCCGCAGAACCGATTCGTCATCGCATTCGGTTCCGCAGAACCAATCGTCCTCACTGGGCGTGATGTCGTACAAGTCTGGGGTTGCATATTTATAAGGCAAGAACGTGCACATGTGTCAAATATCTTTTGTAAACAATTTCACAACACAGCAACAGATTATAAAACACACATTTGTATAGGAAGAAAATAATTCTTTTATTGATTCATTGTAACGTAGTACAATTTTTTCAGCACCGAAATGGAAATGCCTGAACAGCTTACATAGCTTTGCATAAAAGAAAGACTGATAGGTTGACATGAAATAATGTTCTTATCCCATACATTATGCCCTTTTATTACTTCTTGGAAACTTGAAAGCAGCTACTAGAAATCTTTGAAATACTTTAAAAATAGGAAGAAGCTTGAAAAGGCTGAAACAAAAACTTTAATTCTCTTGAGCGCCCCCGGTATCTCGGTCACCTAGTTTGCCCACAGACGTGGGTCAGTACTTAACTTGTAGTAGTGAGCAGAACTGGCCCACTCACCTAAACCAACACTTTCTTAATTAAGTCAGCAGTTAAATATGCAACATTATATATTTAACATTTCAATAGGCAACAGTTTATAAGCAACAGTTCATGCAGTGAAATATATATAAGCTTTGCACATATGGAATCCTTACCCTGGCCAATGGCCATTCCCATATAATTTACAGGATTGTTTTTACCGTCCCTGCATAAGACATCATTAGTATGCAACTTATTCTCACTGGGTCATTTGTAGTATAGCACCACGATAGACATGCCATATAGGACTTCGATGGACGTGCAATGCACCATTCAAAGCAAGGTAGTTGCCTCAATGAATGTCTTGCTTATACCTGACGCTACCAAAGCGCTACTATTTTTTTCGGGCCGAACGGTCCCTAATGTCCCAGGTCCCATTCGAGAAAATTTACTACCTTATGCATAAGTTTTCCATAACCATACAATGCATCTATGACTATATGATAAGCATAAATAGCAGTATAAGGTATTGAAACATTCAGAGCAACAATGCATATTTTTCTATTCTCATTTCAGCATACTTATTCATTTGATTCGATTGGTAGTCCGTAGACTCCAATTTACCGCTAAGTTATGGCACCAAACCACGACACAAAGATTATATCCTTCCATGTGTTACATAATTAAACTTTCCTCTTATCAATGCAATTCCATTTATTTATAATAGTGGTATGAAACTTGTGGCATTAGTGGCTTTATCGATCATTGGACTTAGCAAGCTTACAAGAGAACATTATTGTTATTGGCATGAAAGAGTAGAGAAGAAGGAACAGAACCTCTCACCAAATAGAGAATGTCAAGAGAGAAAAGGCGCTTGTTTGCTCAGACTCCGGTCACACATCTATCTGCATTGGCACCAACATTTGGTTAGACTATCGTCTTCATTTCTCTCAGCGTTCTCTAAAATGAATGCATACAATCGATGAAAATGGGCTAAACAATCAATTATCGAAAATCAATCACGAAAATTCATTCATCAAAATCAAGAAACAAAAATCCAAGAAAGCCAACAAAAAATCCAACGAAAGCTATTGGACTCATTCCAACAAAAGCCGATCTATCAATTGGAAATGTTCATTGCATTGTCCGTGATCGATTATGCCGTAAAGTTTTTCCATACTCAATTTTGACTGAGTCAATCAAGCCAAGATTTATATAGTGCACCGCTAGGAGCGGGATACTACATAATATACTACTAAGAAAAAGTTTCGTCTTCGAAACTTAAAACAAAGGTTCTACCTCTAGGTTATCGAATAAGCAAGGGTACTGCTTCCGCATCTCTTCCTCAAGCTCCCATGTCGATTCCTCAACTACATGATTTCGCCACAACACACGAACCAAAGCCACTGATCGATCATGTAGGGTCTTCTCTTTCCTGTCTAGGATTTGAACAGGTTCTTCCGAGTAAGATAGGTCGGCACTTACCTCAAGCTGATCGAAATTCACTACGTGACTAGGATCATGCACATATCTTCTTAGTTGGAAAACTTGGAAGACATCGTGCACTTCCGCGAAGGCAGGAGGTAGTGCAAGTCGATAAGCCACTGGTGCCACCCTATCTAGAATTCGAAAGGTCCGACAAACCGTGGACTCAGCTTTCCTTTGACGCCGAACCGCATCACACCTCGCATAGGTGTCACCTTTAGGAACACATGATCACCCTCCATGAATTCCAAAGGTCGCCTATGTACATGTAAACCCCCTCACCCAAAATAGGTATTTTGTGTATATTTTATATTATTATATTTATTATAGATTATTTTAAATATTGAATTACTTTAGAGTATTCTCTCAGTTAATTAGAAAATAAATTTTTAGTATATTTACTTATGTAAATATTTATTTAGATATATTTTTAGACTATTTTAGATTTTTGGAGATTTTTCTGGAATTTTTAGGTAATTAAAACATATGGAACATAAATTTCTAGAACTTCTATGATTTACTACGAGACCATACTTGCATGTTATTCCTACCAAATATTTATTTTAGGTTAAAATATTTAATTATATTTTTCTGTAATTTATTTAGAATTTTAAGAAATTTATTTAGATTTTTAAAATTATTTAGGATTTATTTGGATATATATAGTCTTAATATTAGATAGATGCTAATTTAGTGTTAATAGATATTATTAAGATTATATATAAATTATTTGTATTATCTTTAATTATATTTAAGATTATAAATTATTGAGATAAACTCAAACTCTATTTTAAATTAATTCAAATCCTGAGCCTACTAGGAAAGTAACTTCATGCATAGCATATCCTTATTTAAATTCATCATAATCCTATCCAAATTAACCAATCCTAGTCGTATTCAATTAAGTAGTGCCCACCATTATAAATACCCCATCTTTCATATTTTTCTCCCCCAAATTTACCTCTTTTTCGTCCAAAAAGAGTCAAAATTCGTCATAATTTCAGCCTCATTTTCTAGTAGTTATGACGACTTAAAAAGACGATATCTCCTAGCTTCGGACTCCAAACGCGCTACAGTTTTTTTTTTGTTAGAATCATATCAAGGTTAGTTTTCTGAATATATAAATTATTTTAATAATTTCAAAACCTATTTTTCCAGAAAATTCTAAAAGTGCCAGTTGTCCAAAATTAGACGCGTTTTGGTATTTTCGAGATTTTGGGAGATTCCGAACTCGGAATTATGAACCGTTTGAAGTTTCGAAAAGTTGACATGATGAACTTATAGAAAAGTATTTTTCCAGAATTTAAAATATAAGTTTATTTTACTGTAAAATCCGTGCAACGTAGACGTAAGTAGGAAACCACCGAAAACTTTCATCTGTGTGCCCTTGTGGCCATAACTCTTTACCGACTTGTAATTTTATGAAATCGTCGATTCCGGTGTTCATATAGCATTGAAATCTATATGATTCTACACACAAATCCAGGATTTGAGTTGGTTGACTTTTTGGTCAACGGATTATCTCGATTTGCGTGCCACAGATCACAAATCCGTAAAGTTGACTTTCTTTGGACCAAAATTAGGGTTTAACAAAAAAATCAGATTATAATAAGATTAAAATACTATTTTAGGTTATTTTATTCAGAATTAAAATAGATTAAAATGGAAGAACCTATTCACCCACTTTTGTAATCTAACTTGTTTAATTTATGTAACGGGTAGATCGGACGACGCCTTGAGTTGGGACTTCATTCTTTTTCAGATCAGGCAAGATACATTGCCAAATTGCTTACAATATTTTGCATGCTTAGTATATTTCTGTATATTTATTGCATTTTTGTTTATTCATTGCATGTGTAGTTTCTTTCAGTCATTACTATATATTAGATATGCTGACACACACATGACACTTAGTATCATGAGAGGACAATCATTAGGCGTATGGGCTTTTAACCACTCTGGTAAACCGTAGTATATAGTTCGCACTACGGGAGTGTGTCGCGCTGGTCGCTACCCCCGAGGTAAGTCGATTTCTGTAGAGTCGCGCTGGTCGCTACCTCCGAGGTATGACGATTTCTGATGTCCACTGGCGGGTGTGTGAGTTGTGAGGCTTAGATCGAGTAGCCTACCCTTGCTCATACGTCGAAAAGTTGTCCTCATTTGCATTCATATAGATTGTCTTGTACAGCGTACTTATATATTTTCAAACATTATGCATGTTTACTGTATTCAAATTGGTTTGCTTCTATGTATCTTGTTACGTCCCTCTGAGGACCTGGCCCTTCCAGGTGTCGCTGTTCTTGAGTATTCGTAGGGGTGCAGATTCAGATGGTTACATATGTTTCGAAGATGTCTTCTCTTCGAGCCGTGATTGTTAGTTGGTATTCTTATATTATGTTTGTTGAGGTGTACTTATATTGTATTTTCTCTTACATTCGAGTTGGTAGTGGATTTGTTTTCACCCAACTATCATCTTTAGATACTTCTTATTGAGATCTAGTTATATAGATGTTGGTTATTTATTTATATTAATTCTCTGTGGATGAGATTTAGATTGTACCATGTGACTTGTGATACATTTTATACCACTTGTGGATTTGATATTCATATTACAGCGTACGTATGGGTTATGGTTTCCATATATTGGAGTTGCCATATCCATGCGGCTGGCATGCTTACGTGTCCTAGTCCTATGTATTTTGGGACTGGGGCGTGACAGTACATCCGCATAGATTTTCTAACGACTTTGAGCAACTCGAAGATATTCCTGCACCATGCGAACTTTCTCGATGGCTTGTTCAATAAGTTTCGGTCCGAGTACTTATCGTTCACCAACTTTCTCCCAACATATCGGTGAACGACACTTGCGTCCATACAATGCTTCATACGGAGCCATCTGAATACTCGCCTGATAACTGTTGTTATAATGAACTTTGTCAATGATAGATAGGTATCCCAATTTGCCTTCAAATCTAGCACGTACAGTCGCAATATGTCTTCTAGGATTTGGTTTACTCTCTCGGTCTGTCCATCAGTCTGTGGATGGTACGTCGAGCTGAAATACAACTTGGTGCCCATTGCCGCCTGAATGCTTTTCCATAATCGAGACAAGAATCGTCCATCCCTATCCGACACAATTGAGACTGGACCGGACAATCTGATTTAAGTAAATTTGAGCCAAACATTCAGCGCTCCATATATTTTTGATTGCTAGGAAATGAGCCGACTTAGTCAGTCTATCCACGATGACCCAAATCGCATCATTTCCCTTTTGCATCCTTGGTAAGCCCACTATGAAATCCATTGAGATGTCCTCCCACTTCCACTCCGGAATGGCGAGGTTCTGCAACTCTCCGTCAGGTCAATGGTGTTCTGCCTTCACACATTGACAATCCAGACATCGTGATACGAACAATGCCATATCTTACTATATGCCATGCTACCAAAATATTGTGCGTAAATCTTTGTACATTTTGGTGCTTCCTGGATGCAAGATGTACTTAGTATAATGAGCATCAGTTAATATTTTTTTCATGAGTTCATCATCCTTAGGTACACATAATATGCCCTTAAGTCACAATGTTCCATTCTCGCGTTCCACGAAATCAATTACATTTTCTGCTGAAATCAACTCGCGTATCTTCTACAAGAATAGATCATCATTTTGCGCGAATTTGATCTTTTCGAGCAAGTTTGGTTCTAACTGCAATTGAGCCAACTGTGTAAACCCCCTGAATTTTCAAACAATATTCAACTGAGATTTTTCACAATTTTCTAGAATTTTCTGGGAATTTTCTGTAATTAAAATTCAGGGTTTTAATTATTAAATAATTTTTAAATGATAATAAATAATATGAAAATATTATGAAAATAATATTTTATAGTGTAGAATTAAAAACTGGACTTAGGATAATTTTTCTGGAATTAATTGGGCCCCGGACCTATTTTAAAACACCTAAAAACTATTTAATTAATTATTTAATTATTTATTTATTTATTTATTTATTATTTAATTTTTTATTAATTAACAAATCCAGCCCAGCCCAGCCCAATACCCTAAACCCGGCCCAGGCCCGCGGACCAAACCGGCCCATTGGGCCCAGCCCAGAACCACCCGCCTAGCGGGTCGGGTCGGATCCACCCGCACCCGCGAACCCGTTCCCCTTCTCCTCCCCGCACGATCCGCTCCGGCCGCCACTTCCGCCGCGTCCGCCGCGCTCCGCCCGGCCCACGCCCCCGTCCCACGGCTACGACCTCGCCACGTCCCCCTCTCCCCTCCGCCTCTCCCGGCTGCCCCTCCTCCGCCTGCCCTATATAACCCCTTCCCTTCCCCCGTCGACCACCACGAACCCCCCACCGGAATCCCTCGCCACCGCGCCTGAGCTCCGCCTCCGCCCGCTGCAGCCTCCTCCTCCTTCTCCCCTCTCCTTCCTCCTCCGCTCCGGCGCCACACCGCGAGGCCCTGCGCCACCGACGGCCCCCTCCTCCTCCTTCTTTCCCGAGCCGTCCGGCCTCCACCGTGCAGCGCAGTTCCGCCGACGAGACAGCTCCGCGCCGCCGCCTCCCTCGGCCCCACGCCAGCGTCGCCCGCGGCCACGCGCCCCCGCCGCAGAGCCACCCCGAGCCGCCGTCTCCGGCCGCCTGAGAACCCTAACCCTAACCCTAATTTCCCTTTGTGTCAGGACGCGTGTCGGACACGTGTCGGACACGATTTTTCCGGGTTTTTCGGACCCTGTTCAGGTACGTGTATCTTTCTGCTCGTAACCCCGTTTCTGATTCCGTCTTTTGCGTTGCGAAGCCTGCATGACCCTCTCGGTGCCCGTGCAAACCGCTCGGGGCATCGCGTCCTATAGCGATCGCGAACCGCGATCCAAAAACAGGAAAAACAACGACCCGATTCACCCCGGAACTGGGTACGTCCCGCCAAACGGGACGACTTGGTCGCGCGCGGTCTTCACAGATACGTGCGCGCCGTCGATACGGACGTGTGGGAATTCGCAGAAGTCGATTCGGGTGTACGTGCACACCGGGATCAACGCGTATCCGCGGACACCGTCCCGTATCCGCCTTTTCTAAATTATGCCCTAACTTTGTGTACACACGTCGGATTGAAACGAAACTTGCGCCATCGGACTCGTAGCGATACGCTGGTCCTGTGACCCAAGTTTGGTTCGATTCTGAGAACGTTGACGAAATCGCGTGTCGTGGGCCCCACAAGCCCCACTCGACGGGCGATTTTGTGATCGGCTCATCGGAATCCAATTCTGGAAGTTCCGTTGGGTTCGTATCATCGTTCCTGGCCTGTTGACACTAAGTTTGGTGAATTTGGAGACCTTTGACCCTGACACATTTTTCGGTACAAAGCGGGCCCCACATGCGGACCCCGTTTTGACCCGAAATTGCCGTTTTTGTCCTTGTCTCCAAATTGGACTCAAGGACAGGCGTTTCTAGCTATTTGATATCTTCTGAGCATGATGGTAATATTTATTTCAGCATCTGGAGACATTTCTGGAAATTTTCCGAGAACAGAACCGTAGTTGGGAATCCAAACATCAGGCAAGTACCTGCACTTCAAGTGTATTCTTTATATTGTGATAATTAGTTCCTTGCTCTACTAGTACCATTGGATGCTTAAACTTAGTGTTAGAATTTGGATTTCATGTCTTGTTTTTTGTGTCGGAAGGGAGAATACTAGGAGGCATGCAGTTTACCCTTCCCCCTGTCCTGACTGCTAGCTGTTGGTACGCGATTGTACCATCAGCCTTATACTCGATTATTCCTGACTGCTAGTCGTCTATGACGGCCTTATTACCCTTATAACCCCCTACATGCCAACTATGTATTCTAAATACACAATTTCACACACACATAGTTCCTGTTGTCTTGTTGCAGTTCCATTTTCTTGTCTCATTATAATCCTGTTTTACTTATATTCCTGATTTTTTGTGCTTAACCTTAGTTAATTTTACTACTTATTGTGCATATTCTTATCGTGATGTTTAGTCAATTTTTTTCCTACTTGTCATAAATATTTAGTTTAATCTTTGTTGTGCATTTGGTACTTTGCTCCTTTCCTGACTGGATCCGTTGATATTAGGCGTTGATGAGGACTATGCCCCCACCTTTTATGGCCCCTATGAGGTAGCAGATGATACTTTTGAGGAGCCGGTTTCTACTCAGGAGGCTACCTTTGAGGACTAGTAGCCAGTTAGTTAGTATTTTTCTTTCAGCCTAGTAATCGGGTTTGTCCCCGATTTAATTTCTGGTTCTGTAATAAACTATGGATCTGTTTGTCACATTTTGTTTATGAAATCTTAGCATTCCTATTTCCTGTTATTATCCTTGCCTATTTAATTATTGTGAATGAGCTAGATTTTAATTTAACTATGAATATGATCTAGACAGCGTACTACCGCCGACACTGCGGCGTAGGCTGGACGTACTCACGAACCGGTGCCCGATTCATCTGGGTGCGGGTCGTGACACATTTTTATAGTGGCCCATGCAGGTCAACGACTAAATTGTTCGGTTTCAACTTAGGGACCGAACAGGCCTGCAATAAGATATGATAAGTTTTTAGGATCTCATCCACTTGCTTGAATCGTTCTTGACATCTATCTCGGATTCGAATTAATTCCTTGACTTGCATCCTGCCTTGATTCCTGTACGCCTCTTATCGTTTATTTTGGATGCAGAGTTATGGATTCACGAGCGAACGACGAGATTCCTGCAAGATCACCACGAGATGTTGTGGTAACCAACGAAGATGAAGTAACACTAGTGGATGGAGGACAATCAGCTCAACAACATGCCTCGAGAGCCCTCACGATGACCGTGGAGAACGCGCAGACTCGTGGAGTAGCTAATGCGCGTAAGTGATTCGTAGATACCGTTTCTAGTATTGTTTAGCTCGTGCCTATTGGTTCGTGACCTCAGCCCCAACCTAGTAATTTTGAACTTGCTAATAACCTGGTATGCTTTTATATTTGATAGCTGTAGAGATTATAGAGTCTTTTGTTATTGTGCTAATTGTGTGTTGTTTTGTGAACTTAAATAATTTGTACCTCCTTCCATTATCATCTAGCGCACTTAATTTTGCTGTACTTGACTTATGCTGCTATTCTATAGCCTAGTTTTGCAAGCTTACTCTTTATCGGGCTTGTTCATGACATATGAGTTATTGGGGCCTGATCAACCTCACTAATACAAGTGTCTATTCAGAATCAGTATATTACGGTCTGATCAACCTTAGTGCATTTTGGTTCGTACTTCGCACGACTACTTTACGTGGATTGAGATATATAGTTGGCTAGTATACTTGCCCTCTAGATAGGTCCGAGCATATCGTATCAGTTATATAACTGTACTAATACGAGCATGCGAACAAATGATTACCAGAATAGAATTTCTGTCCACAACTGCTTGACAATTCCCATTTTGAATTCTTTAAACGCCTTGATCCCGATACTTCTATTCTATCACCTCACCCTTGAACTCTTTATTATTGATCTTCGTCTTCCCTTATTTCGGAAAGACGAAACCTCGTGCTTGGTATAAGTTTGATACACAGAGAATACTAGATATGTTCCATAGGCCGATCACATACTTGAGGATTATCCTTTCGTAATTTAGGATATATCATATGTGATATGATCGGCGTTGAAGTTTCGAGGATTGAATAAACTGAGTAAACATATTAAGGAATATTTTCTTGAGATATATAGCTTTATGTGATGGAGGGGTAAATTCTAAGTTGGGTAGCAGTGCATTGTCAACTCAAGATAAATTTCTTTTTAGATTGTGACCGAGTAAGATTAGATTGGGAGAGGTTCAAGCCATTCTAATTTTAAAAATCTAGAGGAACAAAAAATATAGAATTTCAGACTTGAACATTGGTGGACTACATTTAAATTATTTTTCAATTTGATAATTTGAATTAAGAATTAAAATTTGATGGTTGGACTACCTAGTTGAAATATTGAGGATGTGAATAGAATTTAAAAAGTCGAAGCATACAATTGTGAATGGGAATAATATTGGACTCGGATTACTGCTAGAGGAGATTATAATAGTTAGAGATCGTGAGGTAAAATTTACATGCTTATTTAAAATTCGGAAGATGTTATAAGGATTTAATTTAAATTTGGATATGGATATGAATAATTTGAGAAAGTGAGAAGAGATAATCATAGGTGGAAATTTTGATTGGAACAGTGGTCATCTTAACCTTGAAGTGATTGCAATGGATATGATTAGAATTTTGATTATCGCAAGAAGATTGCGATTGACTTACCTTATGTACATAAAGGATTAATAGATTATGCCATATTTTAATTTCGAGGACGAAATTTTTATAAGTTGGGTAGATTATAAACCCCCTGAATTTTCAAACAATATTCAACTGGAATTTTTCACAATTTTCTGGAATTTTCTGGAAATTTTCTGTAATTAAAATTCAGGGTTTTAATTATTAAATGATTTTTAAATGATAATAAATAATATTAAAATATTATAAAAATAATATTTTATGGTGTAGAATTAAAAACTAGACTTAGGGTAATTTTTCTGGAATTTATTGGGCCCCGGACCTATTTTAAAACACCTAAAAACTATTTAATTAATTATTTAATTAATTAATTAATTAATTTTTTATTATTTAATTTTTTATTAATTAACAAATCCAGCCCAGCCACTACCAGAAAAAGTCAAATTAGCGACGTCTAAAAACGTCGCTAAATAACCAAAAATCGTCGCTAATTAGGTTTAGCGACGTAATTAGCGACGTTTTAAAGCAGTCGGAAAACACCAAGTCGCTAAAACAAAAAACGTCGCTAAACGTCGCTATGCCGACGTTTTTTTAGCGACTTTAATGTGTCGCTAAATTTAGCGACGTTTTGCGACGCCAAGTCACTAAATAGCGACGTTTAGAAAAGTCGCTAAACGTCGCTGATTAGCGACGTCTATCGCGACGTTACACCGACGTCTTTAATGACCTGGCTATACTGCCATGTCAGCACTTGGCGACGTTTAGCGACGTCATTTGCGACGTCATTAGCGACGTCCTTAGCGACGTTTTACAGCATCGCTAATTAGCGACGTATTTAGCGACGTAACTTAATGTCGCTAAACGTCGCTAATAACGTCGTTAATTTTTAAAAAAAATAAAAAAAAATAGTGTCCAGAAGCAAACATTGGTGATTCTCTGCAGTTTTACATCATCTTCATCATACACACCAACATGATTCAATCTAGTTAACTATATAATCCAATTAAATTAAAGACCACAAGAAGTATCAATCCAATTAAATGTGGATAACTATATAATCCAATTAAATTAACTAAAAAATTAAAGACCACAAGAAGCATCATACATCATGTCTATTGTTGAAGTATCAATAATTCATAAATAATAATAAAAATAACTATACTACTACGGATCTGCAGGAGGCTGACCACCGGCGCGCTTGAAGGATAAGAACTCCTCATACTCGTCCCGTGGAATCGACACCGATGTCGATGGAGAAGGCAGTGACGTCGGTGGAGGCCGTGCCCGCTCCAAGTCTGCGAGTCGGTGGTTGTAAGAATCCAGGGTAGATAACAGCCTCGTACTGCTATCACCCATTGAATCCTGCATCCTCGTCAGCTTCTCGCTCATCGATAGTTGTGACGCCTGCAGCTCCATGATGTTGCGATCATTGGAGGCTCTAATATCATTTGTCAATTCTCGTAGCTACGTCATGCTGCGGTCGAGCATATCCAATCGTGCGATGAGCATCGGATCGTCCGCCTACGGCTGGGACCGGGACTGGTCCTCCATACTTCGCAGCAAGTCATCACGGAGAGACACAATCTGACGGTCAACGGCCTCCTGGACGGCCTCCTGGACTCTGGCCGACGACTGCGAGGGCTGCGACTGCGAGGGGTGTGTGGAATGCGCAGCTGTCGGGGAGGCCCTAGATGACTGCGTCGCAACCAGGGCGCCATAGGAGCCCGTACCGTAGTACGTACCCCTCTAGAGACCACCAGCTGCGGTCACCCACAGGTCGTCCGCCGACGGAGATGGACCGGGCTGCGACGAAGCACCATGCTCTCCAGGTGTAGGTGCACTAGCAGTCGCCCGCTCACGAAGCCTAAGATACTCGGCCTAGAAAAGGTTTGGAAACTCAATAATTGCCTAAGTTATATTAAAATAAACACAAAGTAAAGTAATACTTACATAGGTCTGTGAGGCCCTCTCATCAATGAGATTTCCGTCCTTGCGATGGGTGGCCAAGAAGACGGTCACCATGTTTGCATCCTCACCCCTCTGTACCTGTTAAAAATATATTTTTTATTACTAAACTTAAATATTTTTTCCAAGTACCATTTTATGGTAGTTATATTAAAATAATATATTTTAAAAGAAAAAACATACCAAACGACGGAAATATTCCGTCATCGGAATCGAGCCACCACACCACTTGGCAGCATTCTGCCTAGCCGCCTTGGCCTTCTTAGACCTTTCCTTGTAGGTCGGATCGTCGAATCTAGCCCTCATCGCAGTCCACTGCTCAGGCGTGATCCAACCTTGGATCGGTTTTCCAGCACGATCACGAGCCTTCTGGTCATCCAGAGCATCTCGGATAAGCTTGGTGGCAACGGTAGGAAAGAGCCGCTCGATCAACTCGGCCCGGTGCGGAGGATAAAAATACGTTTGCTACAATAAATAATTCATTAAGTTAGCATCACGAATATGCATAAATTAGAGGATTTAATTAATATACTTTTACTTGGAAGTGCGCAAACCAGAACGCCTTCCTCTCCTCCGGAGCCTCAGAGTAGTTGATCCAAGGGCCACCGTAGTTGTTCCTTAGAAATTGACCCAGGCGTCTCTGAACCGACGATGGACGATATCTATACAGAGATGATAATTTAGATTACTGAAAAAGTCAATATACGATGAATAAAGAGAAACACAAATATATACTAAACCATCTAATTGACTTACTTTGTACCGTCGGCCCAAATCTCTGTCCTCGTCTCCTCCGGTGGTGCGCATGGAGGATCTTGCTGATGCTGGGACAACGTCGGCACGACCTCCTCTACATGCTCATCTGTCTCCATGGTTCCGTCAGCAGGAGGAACGCTGGACGAGGGAGTACTATCACGCCTGGAACTACTCGTCCCCGGAGTGATGCCACGCAACGTCGTCGCAGTTGGAGAAGTGACTGATCGATATACTGGAGTACTGGGCGACGATGATCCGGAACCAACAGTAGGCAGTACCGGAGTGGCACTCTGTCTACCTCGGGACCTGCTGAATCCTCCGCGTCGTCCTGTCATATCTGATAACAACATATGATGAATATAGAGAAACACAAATATATACTACATTCTACAGTCGAAATGTGATACATATCTCAAAGCATTATACAGTCAAAATATAATACATATATTAGTTAATGTCAACATCTACTTCTACATGCAATATTTACAGTCCAAATATAGTTACATTCTACATGCAATATTTTATATTTTCAATCATCTTCAGAAAATTCATCTTGTTCGCCTTCCTCGTCCTGCTCTTCCTCTTCCTCGTCTTCACTTTCATCTACTTCGTCGTCCTCTTCGGATAATTCTACATCTTCTACATTATTACTCGTGTAATGAGTAACTTTCGTTGAGTCCACATCTACAATATTTGTTACAAGAGGTAGATCGTCCTCCTGATAAGCTATTTCGTCAATGTCAAAGGTATTTCTAGCTTTAGTCTTGCATACTGCCCACCAATCCGACCTCGCTGTCCCCCGTCTAGGATAAGTTGTGAAGTACACGAGCTGAGCCTGACTTGATAGGATAAATGGTTCGTAGCCTTGATATCTACGCTTGTAGTTTATATCCACAAGGCCATGCTTGTCAATTTTTCAACCTTGATCTTGAATCGGATCGAACCATTCACACCTGAATAGCACGATATTAGCAGGTTCTGGGCCATAATTATATGTCAACTCCACAATCTCTCGTAAGATGCCAAAAAAATTATTGCCCGAATTGACGTCTTTGTAGTTTGAAGATTTGATACACAAACCACTGTTTTTCGTGGAATCAAGATCCAGAAAGCTCTTTGATAGGAGCATTTGTTGACTTGAACCTGAACCCATTCACACAGAAACTTGGCCATATTTTTACGGCAGTAATTGGTCCCTTGGCTAGAGTCCTAATAGATTCAGTCTCGGGTGATATTAGACGATCGACCTAAATACCAAAGTAGCGATAGTAAGTTATTTGTTTTGCAAGTGCAGAAATAAAAAGTAATTACCAAGCATCTTACATATACGCTCAACCAAGAAGGAAAATGGCATCTCATATCTTGTTCTACTTCTTCGTCTGTTATGTAGGGTCTAACCGACCTCAACTCATCATTATATGTGCTGAAAAACAATGAAGCAACTGCTGATTAGTAGCATAATAGTATCTTATACTATTACATTGAGATTATGTAAACGTGGACGTATTAATTACTTACCTCTCTAGCTTCTCCACTTCATCCTCGTCGCAATTGAGTAATATATACAATTGAACAGCCCTTAGCTCATCGTCATTCAAATATCTCTTCTTCATTTTTCCCGAGGGCTTTCCGGATGCATTGAATACTTTGAGTATTGCATCATTAGATTCCTGATATGCGTCGTCGTTTCTGGGAGCTTTCGTCCTATTAGTAGCAACATGTGGTTTAAAATACGTCGAGCAAAAGTTTGTAATCTCCTCGAGAACATAAGCTTCACAAATAGAGCCTTCAACCCGTGCCTTATTTTTCACCTTTCTCTTTAGGTGATTCAGATGGCGCTCGAAGGGGTACATCCACCGATAACCGACAGGACCACCAACACGTGCCTCATAGGAAAGATGAATTGGCAAATGCTCCATAGACTCGAAGAATCCAGGAGGAAACACCTTCTCGAGCTTACATAGTGTTACCGCAATGTCCCTCTCTTGCTTTTCTAGACGATCGACGAGCAACTTAGTACAACAAAGATCTCTGAAGAATATGCTCAGCTCTGTCAATGGGTCCCAAACGACCTGCGGTAAGAATTCCCGAAATACAATCGGAATTAACCTCTCCATGAATACGTGACAATCGTGGCTCTTCATACCTACTAGTTTGTTCTCCTTGAGGTCGACGCATCTTTTCAAGTTCGACACGTACCCGTCTGGAAACTTTAGACCCTGAATCCACATACAAAGTCTACCTTTATCCTCTTTATCCAGTGAGAAAACTGACTTAGGTTGCTTTAACTTTTCATTCCCCTCCTCTATCAAATGTAATGCAGGGCGTCTACATATGTCTTCTAAGTCCAACCTCGCCTTGGGATTATCTTTCGTCTTCCCCTTTACATCCATTACAGTATTAATTATGTTATCAAACACATTCTTCTCGATATGCATGACATCAAGGTTATGTCTGATCAGATTGGTGCTCCAATATGGCAGATCCCAGAATATACTCCTCTTCGTCCAGTTATGGGTGCGACCAAATCCGTCACACTTGTACCCCTTAGCAGGCTCTTGGATAGCACTTGGTAAATCTTTTACCTCTTCCCATATCGTGCATCCGGGCCACCTTGGCGGTGGATTGGCCTTCTCCACAACTCCCGCACGAAAAGCATTCCGATTCCTCCGGTACGGATGTGTCACGCCCCGATCTCCCGCAGGCAAATCGGCCGTTCCCGCTAGGCGGGAATCACCCTCGCCAGCGCTCCCGCGGAACGATCGCTTGACCCATCCGGGCGTGATGCCGCACGAGCGTGAACCGCGCCCGTGCAAGGCCGTGATTCATTGGCTGGCGGTAAGAGTTCTAAGCCACAGAGTCGCACAGATTGTCCGAGTGCAGCGGAGTCATGAACGCATAGCGATTCGATAACAAGTTCTTTGAGTTGACAAATATAGCGGAAGCATTGAAACACAAGTTGAAGTAAAGCAAGCTCTTTTATTGATATGAACATGTGTTACAGGCGGCGTATAGCCGAGATTACAAGTCGCTCAAGCCTCTCTCTGAAACAGTAAAAACGTGCCAAGTGGCTACAATTGTGGAATGATTGTAGAGACGATGTTCAGGCTCACAACTTATGTCTTGTATATGTGCTTCAGTTCCGGACGCACCGTTGCTTCGGAGTGATGTCCATGCCTTAGCACGCACGTTGGAGGCGTCCGCACCGAACGAGGTTCTCCCGCACCCTGCACACAAACTGGTGGATTATCAGTACATTGAATGCACTGGTGGGGAAGCTACTCGCCCGCTCGACAAATCCAAACACGTAATACAGGTTCCGTGCACAACTATTAAGTTGTCTTTCTAGTTGCCTTAGGATCAGTTTCATGCAAATATTGAATAGCCTAACTCGTGTCGGGCAGTGCGCCGTGCGATACGAGAGGAAACACGGCGTGACTTACCATTTGTCCTTCCCTGTCCAAGGCAAACATTATTGATTTAAGCACGGGCAAGTATAAGCATTTACGGGCATAGCATATTCATGAAAACCAAACCAAGCAATAGCATATGCAACATGAGAGTCGTTTTAACATGATCGTTCAGGTGTTTAGTTGTTTCTTGATGCTATGCAATGACTCGCACGCGGATAGCCGCTAAGCGAGGATGACTTATCTATATGAACAGTTGTCGCTGGCAAAGCCATAAAGGACCGTTTATAGTCTTGGGCGGTTGGGTGCGAGAGGTCTTGTATCGCTACACGTCACCTCGCCCGGGACGGTATGGAGCGAGACGCTAGGCCATTGGGGCGTTCACTCCATGCCGCCCACTCACGTTAGACTATCAGAAAGTTCCGTCCGGATCGGATCGGCTCTGGTGCCCCGGTGTAGCCGTCCGCAGGAACTTGAACGTTCAATACCTTGTGCACAGGTTGTCCGCGACATGCAGTGGTTGGGTCAGTCAATTATCACGAGATACACGGGAACAAGAGTGCACTGGAATTGAGGACGCAAATGCACTTTGAACACGAGAACACGAGATACTTGAATCTTGATTCTGTACAGTGATTGACTTGTCTTGATGCATTCCCCTGGTTCGGGGCTGCCTGATGATCCAACGGTCTTAGATACTTGCAGGTTCAATCACGCACGGGACGACTACTTAGTAGTCTCCCGGGGTTTGGATGAAAACAAGGCAAACATTAAGCAGACAAGCATGCGTTTCTAAGGAACATAAGCAGGCACGTTGCTCGGACCCGAAGGTAAGCCGAGATATGAAACAGTTAAGGGACTTAGCATGCGAGGGTCTGAACATAAGCAGTATTTCAATTTTCATGTTCTAGCAAGCAATACAAGTTGGGATTATTCCCTTAGCTAGGTGCGTTGGATTTATTAACATGCAGGGGGTGAATCACCTAGCGACTAGCATGAATATTCCAGATTTTATGTGTGCTGGCTAGGCAAAGACAAGTTCACCGTAGCCACCCACCTTAGCGATGATTCGCCTCGGTAGAGCGATACGTCTGAGCGAGCCTCTGAAAGTCCAAGCCGGATTCCTGTAGGGACAAGTCTGGATATCCTTTGCTTCTTGATCGAGGCAAAGCAGGTCGGGACAGCTGCACGATTGCCGATTAAGACGGCAGTCCGCTTGAGCGGAACGGGGTGTTACATCCTACCCAACTTAGAAAAAGTCTCGTCCTCGAGACTTACTAAGGACAAGCAGTAATCTAGGGTTGAGGCAATCCTAGACAAGTCGTTTGTACTTGTTCATTTGGATCTTCACTTGCACAAGCTTCAAAATCAGCATATCGCTTAGACTGGATCGTGCGCACCTTCGACATGCATTTCTAGTGTGAACACGTCAACCAGCTTAGTGATAGCGAAGTCTCAGCACTCGAGTTTCACCTTTTCTTAAGTCTTGGATGGTGCACTAGTTCAAGGCGTCCCTCGAATAGATGCATTCAACCAAACTTAGGGTTAGTGAAAATCGGACAAGCTACTAGCGATACTCTCAAGGGTTCGCACAGGTTGGCACAAAGGCCACTCACAGCATACAATCAGACAAGCAATCATAACATTCAAAACGTATTTTGAAAGTATTTAGACTTATTGTTGGAACATCCCATCGAGGCATTGAGAGAGAGCGTGCACATAACCCACGAACGAGCTTTTGAAACAGAGATATCGAATCGAAGTCCAAAGGCGTAGAAGCCAGGCTCTGATACCAACATGTCACGCCCCGATCTCCCGCAGGCAAATCGGCCGTTCCCGCTAGGCGGGAATCACCCTCGCCAGCGCTCCCGTGGAACGATCGCTTGACCCATCCGGGCGTGATGCCGCACGAGCGTGAACCGCGCCCGTGCAAGGCCGTGATTCATTGGCTGGCGGTAAGAGTTCTAAGCCACAGAGTCGCACAGATTGTCCGAGTGCAGCGGAGTCATGAACGCATAGCGATTCGGTAACAAGTTCTCTGAGTTGACAAATATAGCGGAAGCATTGAAACACAAGTTGAAGTAAAGCAAGCTCTTTTATTGATATGAACATGTGTTACAGGCGGCGTATAGCCGAGATTACAAGTCGCTCAAGCCTCTCTCTGAAACAGTAAAAACGTGCCAAGTGGCTACAATTGTGGAATGATTGTAGAGACGATGTTCAGGCGATGTTCACAACTTATGTCTTGTATATGTGCTTCAGTTCCGGACGCACCGTTGCTTCGGAGTGATGTCCACGCCTTAGCACGCACGTTGGAGGCGTCCGCACCGAACGAGGTTCTCCCGCACCCTGCACACAAACTGGTGGATTATCAGTACATTGAATGCACTGGTGGGGAAGCTACTCGCCCGCTCGACAAATCCAAACACGTAATACAGGTTCCGTGCACAACTATTAAATTGTCTTTCTAGTTGCCTTAGGATCAGTTTCATGCAAATATTGAATAGCCTAACTCGTGTCGGGCAGTGCGCCGTGCGATACGAGAGGAAACACGGCGTGACTTACCATTTGTCCTTCCCTGTCCAAGGCAAACATTATTGATTTAAGCACGGGCAAGTATAAGCATTTACGGGCATAGCATATTCATGAAAACCAAACCAAGCAATAGCATATGCAACATGAGAGTCGTTTTAACATGATCGTTCAGGTGTTTAGTTGTTTCTTGATGCTATGCAATGACTCACACGCGGATAGCCGCTAAGCGAGGATGACTTATCTATATGAACAGTTGTCGCTGGCAAAGCCATAAAGGACCGTTTATAGTCTTGGGCGGTTGGGTGCGAGAGGTCTTGTATCGCTACACGTCACCTCGCCCGGGACGGTATGGAGCGAGACGCTAGGCCATTGGGGCGTTCACTCCATGCCGCCCACTCACGTTAGACTATCAGAAAGTTCCGTCCGGATCGGATCGGCTCTGGTGCCCCGGTGTAGCCGTCCGCAGGAACTTGAACGTTCAATACCTTGTGCACAGGTTGTCCGCGACATGCAGTGGTTGGGTTAGTCAATTATCACGAGATACACGGGAACAAGAGTGCACTGGAATTGAGGACGCAAATGCACTTTGAACACGAGAACACGAGATACTTGAATCTTGATTCTGTACAGTGATTGACTTGTCTTGATGCATTCCCCTGGTTCGGGGCTGCCTGATGACCCAACGGTCTTAGATACTTGCAGGTTCAATCACGCACGGGACGACTACTTAGTAGTCTCCCGGGGTTTGGATGAAAACAAGGCAAACATTAAGCAGACAAGCATGCGTTTCTAAGGAACATAAGCAGGCACGTTGCTCGGACCCGAAGGTAAGCCGAGATATGAAACCGTTAAGGGACTTAGCATGCGAGGGTCTGAACATAAGCAGTATTTCAATTTTCATGTTCTAGCAAGCAATACAAGTTGGGATTATTCCCTTAGCTAGGTGCGTTGGATTTATTAACATGCAGGGGGTGAATCACCTAGCGACTAGCATGAATATTCCAGATTTTATGTGTGCTGGCTAGGCAAAGACAAGTTCACCGTAGCCACCCACCTTAGCGATGATTCGCCTCGGTAGAGCGATACGTCTGAGCGAGCCTCTGAAAGTCCAAGCCGGATTCCTGTAGGGACAAGTCTGGATATCCTTTGCTTCTTGATCGAGGCAAAGCAGGTCGGGACAGCTGCACGATTGCCGATTAAGACGGCAGTCCGCTTGAGCGGAACGGGGTGTTACAAGATGATCCTTCGACAAAAATTGTCAATGACAATCGAAGAAGCACGGTTTGCCTCTGTGTTTCAAATGAAAATCCTGAGAACGGTCCATGCAATACGGACATGAGAGACGACCATGGGTGCTCCATCCCGATAACATTCCATAGGCCGGAAAGTCGTTGATGGTCCACATAAGTGCTGCCCTCATCTGAAAATTTTACTTTCTAGAAACATCGTACGTGTTGGCACCGACTTCCCACAGCTGATTCAACTCATCTATCAAAGGCTGTAAATACACATCGATGTTCCTCTTCGGATTGTTCGGACCCGGGATAATAACGGTTAGGAACATATACGGAGTCTTCATGCACATCCAAGGCGGTAGATTGTACGGAGTGACGATCACAGGCCAACACGAATACTGGGAGCCCGAAAGTCCGAATGGGGTAAAACCGTCAGAGCAGAGCCCCAATCTGACATTACGCGCTTTCTCGGCAAAATATGGATACTCTCGATCAAAGTGCTTCCATGCTTCTCTATCGGATGGATGATCCAATACTCCTTCGATCTGTTTTCGCCTGTGCCAACTCATGTTTTCTGCAGTCTCCTTAACCATAAACAACCGCTGCAACCGCGGCGTCAAAGGCAAGTAGTGCATCGAATCAGTAGGCTTCCTTGCACCGACAGACTTTCCTCTAACAGTGGCCTTGTAGCGATCAGCACCACAGAATCTGCACGCATCTTCATCCTTGTCGTCTTTGTAGTACAACATGCACCCGTTGCGACATGCATCGATTTTCTCGTATCCCATCCAAAGCGATCTCACCATCCTCTTAGATCGATAGAAGTCTTTAGGCAACTTTGCACCCTCGGGCAAGATCTCTATAATCAAATCGAGCAGTCGATTATAGCATTCTTGCGACATGTTAAAATCGGACTTGATGCTCAATAATCTTGTAACCACCTCCAACGATGAATGATCCTCACAACCAAGATATAGTGGAGTCCTTGCATTCTCAAGCAACTCCATAAACTTTGCAGCATCGGCATTCGGTGCCTCCTCAGCTGCATCATAATTGTCCGGATTGAAACTAGGTCTCGCCGCATCATAATTGTCAGGATTGAAACTAGGCCCCGCCGCATCATAAACCATGTTCACCAACCCGTCGTCGTAAGCATCGTGGTCTTGAACATCCATATACGGCTCCACATAGGGCTCCGACTCCGATGCTAGAGATACAAGTTCTCCGTGCGCGGTGCACTGATAGTAATTCGGCGTAAAGCCCTTCGAGTATAAATGATATGTAACTTCCACTTCAGGATGATATTTTCTGTTGCGACATCTCACACACGGACACTTAATTTTGGTACCGTCCATGTATTGAGGGAACGCCTTTGCGAACTGCAGGAACTGCTGTACACCCTCAATGAATTTATCCCGCACACCGCACATGTCATCAGGATGACGGTTGTACATCCACGAACGATGACGCAGATAGTAATTCATATCCATTTCTAGAAACTTCTGCAAAATTGACAGTATGTATCATATAAATCATTACATGCAAAATTAACCGTACTATAAAAATCATAACTGATATAATACATATTTTTATTTATCAAAACTGCAGCTGCCCCCAACCACATAGTACTATGAACTGTACTATAAGTGTGCAGTCAACACACTACAAATAGTGTGTCATACTATAGAACTGCAGCTGCCCCCAACCACACTCCTAGGTTAGTGTCCGTTATGGAAAAAGCAGTCATGGCATTGCACTAAGGCACCTGGTGCTTGAACAATTTTTGCATCAAAAGTTTCCCAAGTACACGGGCTATTGTTCTATGAAATGGATAACCCCATGCATTGTGGCTGTACTCACTCACATTTACCGGCAGATTACTGCACTCCCTTTAGTAAAAAAACCTAACCCCCCAAACTGGCACACTGATACACACATACACTCTTAAGAATTCTGTAATCAAAACTCACCTGGTACCAACAACACCTATTAAGTACTCTAAATTCTATACTTCATATAAACACTCCATCTATACTCATATAAACACTCCATCTATACTCCCAGATCTGGGATACACCTATATGAATGCTCAACCTTCACACATATTACTTATTCTCTTCAACACATATATTCACTCAAACACCTGACTAATACACCTCTTTAAATCAGTCACCCACTGCTACTGCTTACCTTCTTCCTCAATATTTGATTACCCCTTATCCCGAGCCACACACTCATGTGTGCGCTATAGTATCACTATGAATACCCAATCTTCTCTCAGATGTTGGTGTTATATCTGACACTTGCCCTCATGTCCTTCAAATCATACGAGTTCAAACCCCATCTCAAACACATCCACATCCTGCCTTGCACTAGTTGCTGACTGGCTCAGTAAGTTGCTGCACAAGGATGCAGTGTTTACACTGTATTAGGACCCCCTCACACCTGCCTGCAGAAGCTAACAACCAACTACAATGCACCTAAACCTTAATGCACACTATGTTCAGCTGTGCAGTGCCTCCCCAAGTTGCCTGTTGCACATTGGGCTGATGTGCCTCAAGTCTCCCCCTGCTCACTGCTAGTAAGCAGTGCTCACTGCTGCTGTTACCTCTCTCGTCGACTTGGGCCAGTCGACCCTTACCCTAACCCTAACCCTAACCCCATGTCAACAAACCTAACCCTAACCCTAGGTCCTGATCAGTGTCTGTGTCAGTGTGAGTGTGTGCCGTGTCTGTGTCTGTGTCAGTGTCTGTGTGTGTGTCGTGTTTGTGTCAATGTCACATGTGTCCTGTGAGAGAGAGAGAGAGTAGGGTTTACCGGAGTAGTCGCGGTGTAGAGCGGGTCGACGGAGCGCGGGGGGGGGGGGTAATTTTTTTCTTTTCGAAATTTCAGCAGATGGGGAAAAATGAAACCGAGACCTAATTAACCAAATTTTAGCGACGTTTAGCGACGTCCAAGAAAAACGTCGCTAAATTAAATTTTAGCGACGTCACGTCAATGACGTCGCTAAACACGTTGCTAAATATTTTTAATATAAAGGTCGCTATATACGTCGCTAAACGTCGCTAAATTAGACATATTAGCGACGTTTAGCGACCTTAATTGAACTTATAGCGACTTATCTTTTAAAATCTTAATAAAAGTCGCTAAACGTCGCTAAATGTCGCCATTTAGCGACGTCTAGCGACGTTTTAATAAGGAGTCGCTAATTTATATATTATTAGCGACGTTTCTTTTGACGTCGCTAAAATACGTCGCTAATACCGCTTTTTCTAGTAGTGAGCCCAGCCCAGCCCAATACCCTAAACCCGGCCCAGGCCCGCGGACCAAACCGGCCCATTGGGCCTAGCCCAGAATAACCCGCCTAGCGGGTCGGGTCGGATCCACCCGCACCCGCGAACCCGTTCCCCTTCTCCTACCCGCACGATCCGCTCCGGCCCCCGCTTCCGCCGCGTCCGCCGTGCTCCGCCCGTCCCACGGCCACGACCTCGCCACGTCCCCCTCTCCCCTCCGCCTCTCTCGGCTGCCCCTCCTCCGCCTGCCCTATATAACCCCTTCCCTTCCCCCGTCGACCACCACGAACCCCCCACCGGAATCCCCCGCCACCGCGCCTGAGCTCCGCCTCCGCCCGCTGCAGCCTCCTCCTCCTTCTTCCCTCTCCTTCCTCCTCTGCTCCGGCGCCACCCCGCGAGGCCCTGTGCCACCGACGGCCCCCTCCTCCTCCTTCTTCCCCGAGCCGTCCGGCCTCCGTCGTGCAGCGCAGCTCCGCCGACGAGCCAGCCCCGCATCGCCGCCTCCCTCGGCCCCACGCCAGCGCCGCCCGCGGCCACGTGCCCCCGCCGCAGAGCCGCCCCGAGCCGCCGTCTTCGGCCGCCTGAGAACCCTAACCCTAACCCTAATTTCCCTTTGTGTCAGGACGCGTGTCGGACACGTGTCGGACACGTGTCCGACACGGTTTTTCCGGATTTTTTGGACCCTGTTCAGGTACGTGTATCTTTCTGCTCGTAACCCCGTTTCTGATTCTGTCTTTTGCGTTGCGAAGCCTGCATGACCCTCTCGGTGCCCGTGCAAACCGCTCGGGCATTGCGTCCTGTGGCGATCGCGAACCGCGATCCAGAAATAGGAAAAATAACGACCCGATTAACCCCAGAACTGGGTACGCCCAGCCAAACGGGACGACTTGGTCGCGCGCGGTTTTCACAGATACGTGTGCGCCGTCGATACGGACGTGTGGAATTTCGCAGAAGTCGATTCGGGTGTGCGTGCACACCGGGATCAACGCGTATCCGCGGACACCGTCCCGTATCCGCCTTTTCTGAATCGTGCCCTAACTTTGTGTACACACGTCGGATTGAAACGAAACTTACGCCATCGGACTCGTAGCGATACGCTGGTCCTGTGACCCAAGTTTGGTTCGATTCTGAGAACGTTGACGAAATCGCGTGTCGTGGGCCCCACAAGCCCCACTCGACGGGCGATTTTGTGATCGGCTCATCGAAATCCAATTCTGGAAGTTCTGTTGGGTTCGTATCATCGTTCCTGACCTGTTGACACTAAGTTTGGTGAATTTGGAGACCTTTGACCCTGACACGTTTTTCGGTGCAAAGCGAGCCCACATGCGGACCTCGTTTTGACCCGAAATTACCATTTTTGCCCTTGTCTTCAAATTGGACTCAAGGACAGGCGTTTCTAGCTATTTGATATCTTCTGAGCATGATGGTAATATTTATTTCAGCATCCGGAGACATTTCTGAAAATTTCCCGAGAACAGAACCGTAGTTGGGAATCCAAACATCAGGCAAGTACCTGCACTTCAAGTTTATTCTTTATATTGTGATAATTAGTTCCTTGCTCTACTAGTACCATTGGATGCTTACACTTAGTGTTAGAATTTGGATTTCATGTCTTGCTTTTCGTGTCGGGAGGGAGAATACTATGAGGCATGTAGTTTACCCTTCCTCCTGTCCTGACTGCTAGCTGTTGGTACGCGACTGTACCATCAGCCTTATACTCGATTATTCCTGACTGCTAGTCGTCTATGACGGCCTTATTAGCCTTATAACCCCCTATATGCCAACTATGTATTCTAAATAAACAATTTCACACACACATAGTTCCTGTTGTCTTGTTGCAGTTCCATTTTCTTGTCTCATTATAATCCTGTTTTACTTATATTCCTGATTTTTAGTGCTTAACCTTAGTTAATTTTACTACTTATTGTGCATATTCTTATCGTGATGTTTAGTCAGTTTTTTTCCTACTTGTCATAAATATTTAGTTTAATCTTTGTTGTGCATTTGGTACTTTGCTCCTTTCCTGACTGGATCCGTTGATATTAGGCGATGATGAGGACTATGCCCCCACCTTTTATGGCCCCTATGAGGTAGCAGATGATACTTTTGAGGAGCCGGTTCCTACTCAGGAGGCTACCTTTAAGGACTAGTAGCCAGTTAGTTAGTATTTTTCTTTCAGCCTAGTAATCGGGTTTGTCCCCGATTTAATTTCTGGTTCTGTAATAAACTATGGATCTGTTTGTCACATTTTGTTTATGAAATCTTAGCATTCCTATTTCCTGTTATTATCCTTGCTTATTTAATTATTGTGAATGAGCTAGATTTTAATTTAACTGTGAATATGATCTAGACAGCGTACTACCGCCGACACTGCGGCGTAGGCTGGACGTACTCACGAACCGGTGCCCGATTCATCTGGGTGCGGGTCGTGACAAACTGCGCTCCCTGTGTACGAACTTTGTATTCAATGCCCATTTCTTCTAACTCTCGAAGTAACCTGCTTGACACAGATAATAATCCGACGAATTTTTGACCGAATGCATCTGCCATAACGTTTTCTTTTCCCTGCGTATAAGCAATCGTCAAGTCATAATCCTTTATCAATTCCAGCCATCGTCGTTGCTCAATTTTAATTCCTTTTGCGTGAATATGTACTTAAGGCTTTTGTGATCCGTAAAGATCTCGCAGGACACTCCATAGAGATAGTGTCGCCACAATTTTAACGCGAACACAATTGCCGCAAGTTCCAAATCATGCGTCAGATAATTCTTTTCATGTTGTTTCAGCTGTCTTGAGGCATAGGCAATTAGTTTTCCATGCTGCGTAAGAACATATCCCAATCTGAGCCGAGATGTATTGTTGTAGATCTGAAATCCCTCAGGTCCATCTGGAAGAGTAAGAATTGGAGCTGAGACGAACCGCAGCTTCAGTTCCTGAAAACTACTCTCATAGTCGTCTGTCCATTTGAATATCACTCCCTTTTGGGTGAGGTAAGTCAGAGGCGACACAATCTTCACGAAGTTCTTTATGAATCTCCGATAGTAGCCAGCCAATCCGAGGAAACTTCTGATCTCACTAGCTGATGTAGGGTGTTTCCAGTCCACCACTACTTCTATCTTCTTCAGGTCAACTGATACACCATCTGCTCCGGAATAGTCCAAATAGTCATGAACGATATAAAGAAGCGCAGAATTGGAGTCCGACACGAATTTAGATACGAAAATACCGAGTTCGCAATGGCCCGCAAGAAACAGAAAATGCACAAATTAGCTATGCTCCAATAATCAAGTTTAGATAAGCGTGGGTTGTTTTAGTTATTAAGCTAAAACCCTCTAATTTCAAATCCGAAATAAACTTAATTAAAATTCTAATTAAATATTTCTAATATTGTTAGTAATTAAACCATTATTTAAAACTCAATTAAAAATATATTTACTAGGTAAAATAATTCATTTTACAAAATTAATTTTAATAGAAATATTTATACTAAATTTTAAAGCCACAATCTTTCTCCTTTATAAAAACTCATTTAGAACCTAATCCCATCAAGCTTATTAAAATTTACTTATTTTATGAGCCCATTGGATATTTAACATATATAAAGCAAAAAGCATATAGTATACCTAAAACTTATTTTGAAATTTGAATCTTGTTTATGCCACGGGCTTTGAGCCTAAATAGTTCTCTATACAAAATTCATAATATTGGTTAAACCCAAAAGCCTATTAGTGAAAATAAATTATCCTGGGCTTTGAGCCCAACTCTAATTATTAGGTTAAGTAATACGGCCCAGCCAAACATACTGATATGAAGTTCATATTAAAGCAAATATTGTTTTGTCCAAAACCATTTTCAAGTAATTATTAAGAATAAATTTTTAAATAATAGGGCCCAAAATATTATTCTGATTTAGTAACCTGTGGGCCTGAGCCCAAGTCAATAACTTCAACCCACTAGATTTTAAACAAACCCAAACTCAATTAACCTTAACCATGTTAATTAATCTAAAGATAATATAACAACGTTTAATTGCTACTCTGCTCATTAACTGGAGAGAGAGGGACATCAAAATCAACAGATAATGAGAAACTAAGTAGAAGAGAAGAGAAGAGAACGAAGGAGAGCTTACAATGGTTTGACGGCGTACGGCAGAGAGGAGATGTTCAGGTCTCGCGCCGTAGTCGAGGTTCGGTTGGTGAAGTCGACGACGTATCCCTTGCATCAGGTTGCCGGATGAGGGCGGAGGTTCATTGCCAATCTCAGTTGAGTAAGAATCTCGTCGGATCTGGTTGCTATGGTGACAGACCCGACGTGGTGGCTGGTGAAATGGAGATAAATGGAGGCTATGACGGTGGTTCGATGGCGAACGTTGGGTGATCCAGAAAAGCAATGGCCCAAGGGAGGAGGGCGGTCGGCTCCAACGGAGCACGACAGTGGCGGTACCAGAAGAAGGAGCTCCGGATCAAAGTGGTAACGGGCTCGATCGGTGGTCAGAGGTCACTGGCGTCGGCCAAGGGTGGCGGAAGGGTCGACCGGCAGGAGGTGACGAGGCAACTTCCATGGTCGTGGGGGTTGGACACGTCGTCGCATGCGGCGAGGAGGAGTAATTCGAGACTCACGGCGGCCATGGTTCGGTGACTAGGTTAGGGTTAGGGTTAGGGTTTTGCTTTGTGGTTTCTAGATTGGGTGTGTCGTGTCCTCGGACATAGCGGGGTCGTTTAGGAATGTTGGATGTGTTTCGATGTGTTGGATACGGGAAGAATGGGGCTGTGGTGTACTGTTGAAATGGTTGGATACAAAAATAAATGGATGGGGACACCCGGGGTCGGACCCGAGGCCGAACACACGGCTGACACGGGGATAGTATCAGACACGGACATGATTTGGCTCTGGATACGAGCAGGATACAAACTGGACACTAATTTGGTGTGTTGGCTGATGGGGGTGTTGATGGTGGCTGGATGTCGAGAATGGGATGGTTTGGAAATGGTTGGAAATGATTTTTGATGGAAAACAAAGGAAAGCTTTCCCTAAATAATTGGTTGAATTTGTTCAACAAGCAAATGAGAGACGGATATTGTTGTAAATGTTCAAATTGATGAGGATTAAAGATCCTTCTAGAAGTTTTCAAGCAATCTAATTTTTCTAATTAATAACTAAATAACCCATTAGATAAACCCAAGGAATATTCCATTCTTCAATAAGGAATTTTCAACTTCATTCAAAATATTCCAATTCATGATCTTAAAAGAATATTTACCATAAAAATTACTTTTTCCTTTATTTGAAATCTATTCTTTAATAATGATTAAAATCACTTATTTTATTGGCCAAGAATATAATTACGATTTTAAATCGTTTTCTAAAACCCAACTTTTGAAACTCGAAATGACAAGTATCTTTATATAATTTCTATTATTATAAATTCCCGATAATCATTTTCAAAACAATGTTTGAACGTAAAATAATAAAAAATCTAAAAAATTGAAAATTTGAAAAAATATTCAAAAGTTAGGGGTTACAAATTTATCCACCATAGAAAAAAAAATTCGAAATTTAAGGAATGACTAGGATAGACACACTAGATTGGTCAGGTGAAAAGACGGTAATAAAAAAATTATTGAATATTTATCAAGACGAAATAAAACTAGAACAATATATATATATATATATATATGGCTTGGGATAAGAATAGCTTGTAGGAATTATGGTCTGCCCTTTAATCTTCTCTCTCTCTCTCTCTCTCTATATATATATATATATATAGGCACAAGTGCTGGAAGAAATATAGATAAACAAGAAATTTTATATTACCTTTTCAAGGGAAACTGAATCAAGGAATCCTTCATACTATGAAAAGTATAACGTAGATAGAAAAAAATATAGATAACTAGGAAAATATGATCAACTAAGATAGTTTTAAAAAGTCACATTCCTTCTCCAAGATGCAAGTAAGAAATCTGTAACCATCTCTATCTCAGGTTCTAGAGAAAGAATCGTGTAGCACTATAATAGATGAGCCTTCTATAGTTATACTTATTTACTAGAAAAGAGTAGGAAGGATCGATCGGTGAGGCATGATTAGGACATTATCTAGGCAGTGGGTCCTAATACTAAAAGGATAGATTATATATCTAATGACTTCACCACTTAAAATAGTGGTGAGGAGGATTAGATAGTGAGGCAGATTGAACATTATAGATGAAAGTCAAGATTTGACACAACCCTAAATATATTTCTAGCATGAAATTAAAGGAGGTATTTTAATTCAGTATTTTATTGAAAGCTGGGAATAGATCTTCAATAAGGACATTTTTCATATGATTAAATAAATTGACAAACGTCGAAGTCAAAGAAAAATATTTAGTTTTGACAGAAATTAAAGAAGAGGATGGGTATGTAACCAAGATAAGAAAGATTGATATTTATGCGAAAAATATATATGTCCTGAAAACTTGTATAGCCTCAATCTTTGGACGATCCTGCTATATGAAGGCAATACTTTCATACCATCTATTGGTTATAAATTTTTTTCCTTGATCTCATGATCCATTATCTATCTCAGTAATCTATAAAAGTTTTCATTCCAAACATCTTTGCTTTTAACTGATATATGATCATTGAGTTAGAATTTTTATCCATAATTCAAATTCAAGCATCTTCATCTCAACATCGAATTATACATCAATTATTTTAGTTAAAAAGAAACTAAAATATCGTTGTTTGATCAAACTCTTATTTTTCTCTATCAGATATTAAATGTTGCTAAATTTTTGCCCTCGAATATCCATGACCTATGATCCTCATTCTTCTCTTTGAACCTTTATCTGTATAACCTTTTTTATTATGAAATTTGGAAAATTCCTCAATTTATACTCATGATTCCGATTATTCTAGCCAAGTTACATTTTTATACCCGAGTCAAAATTCTTCACCAGCTCACAGTAATTTATTGTGTTACTTTACCAATACTTAGTATTATTATTTAACTTATATTGTCATCGCATAACCTGATGACCTCCAATATATTTAAATCTTCATCAGTCAGTGCCTTAATCTCATTTCCTTAATCATTCAAATACTTTCATCAATCCCAGGCATTTGTAACCTCAAAAATATTTTAAATTTTGCTCAAATAAATAAACTTCTAGAGTTAAACCTTAGTGTATAATTCCTCAACCATCAATGAATACTCCCATCAGTCTAAAGAACAAAATCCCAGAATATTTTATAATTTCTTAAATTTTTAAATGTGCGATCCTGCCATTATTTTCTCTTGGCCTTTCTTGGAAACCACACATTCTCTCTATACTTCAAATATTTTTTTTAATTATAAACATTTTCAAAATTTTAATGATAGTACTATTCTCTTGATTTTGCTTCAATTCTTAGTTCTGCCTTTCTTTCATCAATTCCATTTCAATATCTAAAATACCATCACTAGACTAAATGTATATCATTACCATATGATAATTAATTCATTCATTCCAGAGACTCGACCATTACGAAAGGTAAAAAGAATAACAATATTCAAAGAAAAAATAAGATCTTAGTTATTAGTTATTCTAGAGTAACATGTTTTTAGATGGAAGTCAAGTTGATGGATGCAAGTAAGACAAAGATAACAAGAAGAAGATAAATGATTACAGAGATTAAGAATCATACTCTTACTCACTTGATCACAATGAAATCATTGTCATACCCTTTCCTTGCATATGTCAGCAGTAAACAAATTCCTAAAATTTTAACCTCCGAGATGTTCACCTTTATTTTGATATCCCATTCTCTTACTCATTATGACTCCACATTATCAACTACCAAGAATTTTGATGATTTAGACTTCGTCCTCCAAAGAGTTTTTTTCAAATTGGTATTTCTATCCACAATATCATCATTTATGAGTTTCTACCAATCCATAAACTCTACTATATTTAGATTTTTAAATATATCGATGATCACAACTAATATTTAGTCAAGGTCTTCTAATATCCGAATCTTTCCATCTTTCTATTATCCTTGAAATCAAGAATCATAAGGCCATCAATTTCAAAATTATCCTTTGTTTTATTTTAGCAACCTTTAATATCATTTATAAATATTTAAACCATCTTGCTCATAATTACTTCAAAATTTTAAATCCTTATTTCGTAATCATCCTTAAAATCTTATGTTTAATTTTTTTCACATTTTCCATATAAGTTGTAACCTCAAAGTATTTACAATCCAAAAAATTATTCTTCTGATCCTCAATTCCTCTACCTTTATTTTTCCGAAATCAATTTCTTGTCATCCTAGGGTAAATATCTCTTGATGAGCATCATCTAGAAAGTACTTAGCTACCTAAGCATAATGAGACTTTTAACATCTTTCCTCGATGTTTTTTACCTTCTTAAAATTATATAAAATTTCTTCTGTATTTCTACGTCACAAATCCATAATATCATTCTCTTGATCATAATAATTATTTATGAGTTTTACAACATCATTCTTAGTCCAATTTATGCAACCCCGGGTAATTTCTTAAATTCATATGTTATTCTTCCAGTTACTACTCAAACCTATTTCATTAAATTCTCCAAGCCTTGTTGTAGTATCTTGGTCCAAATTCTTTTTTTAATCTTGATTGACAATATAACCTCAATTTTTTTTAAATTAACCATTCTTCTATTCTCAATCTAAAATGGTTATGAGCTCAGCTTATACTCCATTATTCTTTCTATAGTCCATAAACTCATCTCGATGCAAGAATTAGGTTCATCAACGGACAATAATGAACATGAATTCAAGTTCAATCAAAAATTAGGTGAACAAAAACAAGTGAAAATAGGTTTAAGCAACGTTCAAAGTAAGATTCTCAAGAGTCATCCCAGGAATCTATCAAGGAATCCTAATTTTTGATTGAGTTATCTTCTTCCTAGAATCTCTTATAATTTATCAATCATATTCTATTGTAGGCTTGCAGCAATACGAGTAAGCCTATGTACTACCAAGATATCACACTATTTGCGAAGATGAGACCTACATGGTCCACCATAAAATGTATCACGACCCGTATCCCATATATTCGGGCACGAGTGCGAGCGCACGCCCAACCTACGCCGCAATATCGACGGTAGAACATTGTCTAGACCTCAGTAAAAATTGTCCCAACAATACAAGTACAACTAGTATCATCATAAACTCATTCACAGAATACTAAGATAAATATGCAAAAAAGATAATCCAATCAAGTAACCAATATAAATAAAACTAGAGCATAGTACTGAAATATAGAAATGCAAGACTAGATCTCTCCAAAGGTGACCTCATGGTCCAAGGTGCACGAGTAGTCTCAACTATAGCATAAACTTGAAGTCCAAGAATGTGGGACACAACATCTCCTAAAAATGTGGTTATCTAGTCAAGATTGTAGCAAGTACATAACTGATAAACAATTCATAACATGATAGAAACTATAAAATAGGAAATAGAATAAAAGATACATGGTACACAGGTAAACTAGAATCATGGTATGCCAAGTAGAGAGAAACATGTAAACACAATAATCATGGCATGACAACTAAAAGAAACAGGCAAACACGACAACCATGGCATGTGCCAACAAAACTATGGTAAAATAAGTAAATTTGCATCTAACTAAGTATTTTGAAATACTAAGTTCAACATGTAAACGACTAAGAGATATATCTGGCACCCCACATGTGTGTTGTGCGACTTCTATTATTCACGTATGACCATCAGATGGTTCTGGGTAGTTCACACATCTGCTAAGGTACTTTTTGCCCGACTGACACTCATGGATTCAAGTTATGACATGAGAAATCATGAAACACGATGATCACGAAACATGATAATCATGAAATACATTAGTTACGAAATACGATAATCATGATAATCACAAAAATTACGTAAATCACGAAACTCAATAATCAAGAATATGAATCCATACTACTCATGTGAACAACGTGTCAAGATCAAGTAACACATATTTAGATCATGTAATAGAAATACTATCAGGAAATAAAAGTAATCAGAGTAAGTACTTGCCTTAGTTAGTTGGAGTCGACGTGTACAACACGATCGTATAGACACTAAATAGGTACAAATGTTATACTACTCTAGATGATCCCAGATGATGTAATAGACAGTTCTAATGAGTCAAGAATAGTCTAAATAGCTAGGAACGATATAAAGAAGCCCAAAATCGGAGTCCGGCACGAATTTTGAGATAAAGATACCAGGTCCGCAATATCCTACAAGAAATAGAAAATGCACAAATTAGTTATGCTTAAATAATCAAGTTTAGCTAATAAAGCAAGGTTGTTTTAGTTATTAAGCTAAAACCCTCTAATTCCAAACCCGAAATAAACTTAAATAAAATTCAAATTAAATATTTCTAATATTGTTAGTAATTAAACCATTATTTAAAACTCATTTAAAAATATATTTACTAGGAAAAATAATTCTTTTTACAAAATTAATTTTATTAGAAATATTTATACAAAAAAAGCCATAATCTTTCCCTTTTATAAAATCTCATTTATAACCTAAGCCTACCAAGCCTATTAAAATTTACTTATTTTAAGACCATTGGATATTTGACATATATAAGGAAAAAAAGCTTATAGTATACCTAAAACTTATTTTGAAATATGAATCTTATTCATGCCACAGGCTTTGAGCCCAAATAGTTCTCTACACAAAATACATAATATTAGTTAAACCTAAAAGCCTATTAGGGAAAATAAAGTATCCTGGGCTTTGAGTCCAACTCTAATTATTAGGTTAAGTAATACGGCCAAACCTAACATACTTATCTGAAGTTCATATTTAAGCAAATTTTATTTTGGCCCAAACCATTTTTAAGTAATTATTATTTATTATATATGGTTCTAGCCCATAACATTTAGGATGAGTAAATTTATAAATAATAGGGCCCAAAATATTATTCTGACTTAATAACCCGTGGGCCTGAGCCCAGGTCAATAACTTCAGCCCACTATATTTTAAATAAACTTAATTAACCTTAACCTTGTTAATTAATCTAAAAATAATACAACAATATTTAATTCCTACTCTGATCGTTCATTGGAGAGAGAGACATCAAAATTAACATATAATGAAGAAGGAAGAAAGAAGCATGGAAAAGAGAAGAGAATGAAGGGGATCTTATAGTGGTTCGACGGTGGCCGGGTCTCGTACCGCAGTCGAGGTTTCGTTGTTGAAGTCGATGGCATCTCCCTTGTATCGGGTCACCAGACGAGGGCAGAGGTTCGTTGCTAGTCTTAGTTGAGTACGGATCCAGTAGGATCTGATTGCTATAGTCGAGGCCGAGCAGATCTGCCAAATTTGAACGGTGACAGACCCGACGTAGTGGGTAGTAAAATGGAGACACACGGAGGCTATGACGGAGGTTCAATGGTGGACGTTGGGTGCTCCGAAAGAGCGATGGCTCGAGGGAGGAGGGCGATAGGCTCCAATAGAGTGCGACAATGGCAGTTCCAGAAGAAGGAGCTCTGGATCAAAGTGGCTACGGGCTCGATCGGTGGTCAAAGTCACTAGCATCGGCCTGTTGGAGTGGGTAGGGTTCCCAACCTATGTGGAAAATACCCTGGAGTAGGATTCAGTATTTCTAAATATAATAGAAATATCTCAATGGATTTGGATTGGATATTCCTACATTTAATAGGAATATGTCAATGGATTTGGTTTGGATATTCCTATCCATAATATGAATGCTAGTTATGGGTTTGAGGCTATATATAGGTGTCTCCTGGCCCTAAAATAAATCTCTCTCTAAAAAAAATAGCAACAAGGAGAGAAAAAGGAGGCAAGAGTGCTATTGCAACATTGGAGAGGAGAAAGAAGGATTGGAGGCCATTTCAAAGAAGGAGATCAGTTTCGGGTATTTCTTGTTGTCTTTCTTCTTCTTGGTTATAAACTATTTTTTGTTCCAAAAGAGTTATGGTGATCCGTTTGGATCAGTGAGAAGTTTGTAAGGAGTCGGTGTATTTCTTATTGTATTAGTGGAGGATTTTCAGGGTTCGACTCCGATCGTCCCTTAGTTTTTTCGGCAAGGATTTTTCACATCAAAAAATTCTGTGTCTACGATTTGTGTTTGGCATTTTTGGTTTGTGTGTTTTGCTCGGTTCTCTCGTAGGTACTCTCTAGTTTGGGGAACGGTTTCCGCACTTTCGTTCCCAACAAAGTGGTATCAGAGCCAGGTTTTGGAATTTTAGAAGGGTGTCAGGAGTTGACAGGCAAACCAAAAAGAAGAGATGGACGCAAAACCGGTACGCATAGTAAACCTGAACGGTACCAACTATCAATACTGGAGGAGCAAGATGAAGGATCTGTTATTTGTCAAGAAGCTGCATCTGCCGGTATTTGCTTCTGAGGGGCCCAGTGACAAATCCGAAGAGAACTGGAATTTTGAGCATATACAGGTGTGTGGGTATATCAGACAGTTCATTGACGAGAACGTATACAACCATGTTTCCAGTATTGAGCACGCGAGGACACTGTGGAATATGCTGGAATCTTTGTATGCAAAGAAGACCGGAGTAAATAAATTGTTTCTGATCCAGATGATGATGGGTCTGCGGTACAAAGATGGGGCGTCTATTACGGATCACTTGAGTGAGTTTCAGGACGTGGTTGACTAGCTATCCTCGATGGGAGTCATATTTGACGATGAGATTCATGGACTATGTCTGTTGTGTACATTGTCAGACTCGTGGGAGATCGAACGAGTGTCTATGATCGCTTCTGCTCCGGAAGGCATGGTCAGTATGGAGTTTGTCAAGAGCGGGATACTGAATGAATAGATGATTAGACATTTTCAGGGCACTTCATCTATATCTCACTCAGAGGTGCTTGCTTCAGAGAGCCACGAAAGGGGTAAAAGCAGGGGTCCAGGCGGTGGCAGAGACAAAAGCAGAGAAAGGTCCAATGGTCGGTACGAGGACTCAGAGTGTTACCATTGTGGCAAGAAGGGCCACATCAAGCAGAACTGTTTCGCTTGGAAGAGAGAGAAAAAGGGCGACAAGGGGAAGCAAAGTGAGAACACTACAGTGACATCCTCGACACATTGAGGTAACTTGATCATTGTAGGTGATGAGGTAATTATGAACCTCGCTTGCGATGATAACTCTTGGCTGGTGGACTCAGGTGCTTTAGCGCACATATCTTATAACTGGGCACTATTTGCTACATACACAACATACGACTGTGGAGTGTTAAAGATGGCCAATGGAGACGTGTTGAAGGCGGTTGCCATTAGAGATATGTATTTGAGGACAAACACAGGTACAGTTCTTGTTCTCAAAGATGTCTGTCATGTCCCAGATATCCATTTTAACCTGGTATATGTTGGAAGGTTGGATGATGAGGATTTTTTCAGTCTCTTCGGGAATAATCAGTGGAAGATTTCCAGAGGTTCGATGGTGATTGCCAGAGGAAGCAAGTGGTCCGGACTCTACTATATGGAAGGGAGAGCACAGGGGGAACATTAGGTTAACATAGCTACTGATGCGTCTACTGAGTTATGGCACATACGGCTCAATCATATCAGCGAGAAGGGGATGAGTTACTTGGTGAACAAGAAGGTGATTCCAGGACTAAAGTCTATAAAGTCGAAGAAGTGCATACAGTGTTTGGCGGGAAAGCAAAATATGGTGTCTTTCCAAAGTCACCAAAGTTCAAGGAAGCCACTGTTGCTCGAGTTGATTCACTCAGATGTCTGCGATCCTATGAAGGTAAAATTCATTGGTGGTGCTTCTTATTTTGTAATATTTATTGATTACTGTTCCAGGAAGGTTTGGGTCTATACCTTAAAGACCAAGGATCATGTGCTGCCCATTTTTAAGGAGTTTTATGCCTCTGTTGAAAGGGAGACGGGCAAGAAGCTGCTGGGATAAAGTTGGTGAGAGAAAAATCCTTGGGCCGGAACTGGTTGAACAAACAGTCCAAAAGGTTCGGCTGATTCTAGAACGGTTAAAAGTAGCACAAAGTCGGCAAAAGAGCTATGCTGATGCTTGCCGTCGCCCCCCTTGAGTTTCAAGAAGGGGACCATGTGTTTCTAAAAGTCTCGCCCATGCGTGGAGTTACAAGATTCGGGGTAAAGGGAAAGTTAAGTCCGAGATTTGTTGGCCCGTTTGAAATTCTCAGACGAGTCACTTCAGTTGCTTACCAAATTGCATTACCGCCGACCCTATCAGAAGTGCACGTTATTTTTTATGTGTCTCAGCTTAGAAAATATGTGCATGACCTGAACCATGTGGTAGAATTTGGTCAGTTAGATCTGCAGGCGGACTTGTCGTACGTCGAAGAACCCGTGCAGATCTTGGAGCGTAAGGAAAAGCAGCTACGGAATCGGGCAGTATCGCTAGTGCGCGTTCTTTGGCGAGACCACGCGGTCGAAGAATCAACGTGGGAACTCGAATATGATATGAGGGAAAGGTTTCCCTCATTATTCCTTAGGGGTAGGTTCTATTCCTAAGTTTCGGGATAAAACTTTCTATTATAGGGTTATGATGTAATGTCCCGTTTCCCCTATTCGGGGAGCGCGGCCAAAAAATACTTGATACTGTCCGATCGGGACAGATTGAATCAAGATCCTTTTCTAGTTATGGATTGGTTTCTTCGGAATTAGGCACCATATTCAATGGATTGTGCCTCAAGGAAGGACTCGACGACAGAGTCGAGAGGGGCCTTTCTGTTGCGCTGGTTTTCTTGTCCGTTTTCGTTGCCGCTTGGTTGCTTTCTTGTTGGTTTTATGACTTGCTTTTCTTGAACGGTTTCGATGGTTTTCATTGCCTTCGTTCTTAGGATTTTGTATTTTGTATCGAATCTTGGAGACCGAAGCAGGAGATATTGATCATCTGTTGGTGCGTGCAGGTGATCGGGTAGACGACGCACGCACGGAGTCTTGAAGTTCTTCCTTTTCTCTCCTAGTTCACCAACTTGTGAGTGAATTTACTTCGATTAGCACCCTCCTTCCAAGTCTTCACTTTTAATAGAATTAGCTCATTTGTGCATCTCGCTCCAACGATATCATAATAAGAATAAAACTGAGTTAAAGGAAAAGAAGAGTTAGACTTGAAACACTTGTAATGCTTGTCATACAGAAACGTGAACGATCACAAGTAAGGCTTGCATGTCTGTTGCATTTATATATATATATATATATATATATATATATATATATATATATATATATATATATATATATAGCCATCTTGTGTCAGATGTAGTTAGAACTCATTTAGCTATAACTGTACATATCATGGTGCAAATGGGTGAAATGTGATCATTATGCAAGTAGCTTAGACTACGGGAAACACATGAAGTTATTTACTTATATCGCTTGAATATGTGTCTCAATTGGTAACTTAGTTGGTTTTGGAATCATGGTCTTGGACAACTTGTATACAAGGGATATCGTTCTATGAATGGTCGCCGGGGCACTGGGACCGCTTCGCCCCGGGTAGAACAAATTGCTAGTGTAGTCCTAGCATTGGATGGGTCCGTGCGTCCGCTAAGGGCTAGCTACCCAATGCGGAATGGCAGCCGACCCATCCCTAGTCCAACTAAGTGATTGTTATGTATATTTAAACTATGCAGACTAACTATGTTTTCGTGGCAGGGAAGGTCATGGTAAGTTTTGTACAGGTGGCTCAGACGGTACAGGTAAAGTCACCGAGCGGTGGCACATTTGGTTATATTATTTTACTCTATCTTATGTGAAGAATTGAACTAAGGCAAGATAGATAGATCACATGATAATAAATGTTGCATGCTCATATAAACTCGTTGTAGATTTTGGTTAAGTTGGGTTAGCTCGCCCTCACCGGTACTCTTTGAAGTACTGACCGCGTTGCAACAGGTTTGCCCGAGCCAAGGCGACTCGGCAAGGAGCTGAAGTTTTCTCCAACCCCTTCCTGAATCAAGACGCATTCGTGTCATGACTTTTGGTAGCTCCAGTACATAAGTAGCAAGGAGCTCGCTCTCACTTTTGAAAGCCACAAGACGATGGTGCTGACTCGCACCCAAGGTATTTTGGTGTTTTGAATTCTAGTAAGGGATATAATGTATGGATCGGCTATCTCATTTTGTGTCCAAGTTGTAAGCCCGTACGATATCTTTACTATTTTGAGTCAAGAGTCTGTAAACATATGTTCATTATCAATAAAGAAAACTTTTCTATTCCTCAACTGATGTGTTATCTTATTTGCGTACTCTGTTGCATATGCTCTAAAGATTATCTTTATGCCTAGGCCTTGTGCATGCGCGCCCTACGCGTGCACGGAATCACACCCCGGGGGACGATTATCGATTGGGCAAAATCAGGGCATAACATATTGGTATCAGAGCGTAGCTTCAGACCCTTAGATATCATGTCAAAAAGTTTTCTAAAAATGACCCTGTCCCTTTCAGTTGAACCCTTGAATTCGCTTGGCCAAAATGAGATACATTCCATACAGTGAGTCCATAATATACTTTGAGACTGATACAAGTTACTTTTCTTTGAAGGAAAGGCCTCCGAGTCGGGTGCACAAGCGCAGGTGGTGGCGCAAGTGCAAGGGAGTAGTTCCGGCACGTCAGACAGCTCAGGAAGTCCGGCTGCCGTACCCTCTGTTGATCCATTTGAACGAATGATGCGTCTGATGGAAACGCAACAGAGACAAGCCAAACTACGACATAGTCAATTTGAGTCTCGAATTGAGGCACAATTTCTGGCGCAACAGACTCAGGCCGAAACATAGCAGAAGCAAATGGATACCTTGCAAACGACTGTGACGACGCTAGTCGCCAATAACCATTCTGCATCCGCGGTCGCCGTGGCAGCGCCAGTTGTAGCTGATATTGCGGGACCTCAGGACTCTCCAGAACCTCCCCTTTCAGATGATAAGGGTCCTATTCTTCAGATATCAGAGTTCAAAAAGATGTGTCATGCTACCTTCCAGGGGACTGAGGATCCCTCCGTGGCGTTGGATTAGCTGGTTGACTTGGAAGACCACTTCGAAGTGCTTCGTATGGACGAAACCAAAAGAGTAGCGTGCGCCCAACTTCAGCTTCGTTTAAATGCACATAATTGGTGGGCTGTGCATAAACAAGCCTTACTGAGCGAAGGTGGCAGGACGACTATTTCTTGGTCCGTGTTCCGCAAAGCCTTCGAGGAGGAATACCTTCCACCCACCGTCCGCCGCGAGAAGGAAGATGAATTTATACATCTGCAGCAGGGTGACATGACAGTACGACAATACGCCTCAGAATTCAACAGGCTTGCAAAGTTTGCTAAGTCTTACCTCTACGATGCTGAAACTCGTGCACGAAGATTTGAGATAGGACTGCGACCTTCAATTCGTGCTCACGTTGTTGTTCCCCAGTACCGAACCATGAGGGAATCTCTAAACCACGCCCTCTCCCTCGAACCGCAGTACCCCCCAGTTCGCACCCGCGCTGTGCAGAATATCAATCACAGGCATCCTAGCAACTCAGAGGGTAACAATGCGCCTAAGCGCTCCAACAACGGCGGTAACCAGGGTACAAATCAGGGGAAATGTGGTGAGCTCATTTGTTACCAATGTAACCGTACTGGACACATCACTCGAAACTGTCGAGTATTTAAAAGATCGTGCTTTAAGTACGGTCGTCAGGGGCATATGGCAGCGAAATGCCTGGCAGGTGGACCTAACCAGTAGCAACAACAAAACCGTGCGCCTCAGGACCAAGGGCAAGTACTTCGAGCGAATCAGACGGTGCCGCAGAACGCTCAAGGCCGAGTCTATGCTCTGACTCGGGATGAGGCACTTGCATCAAACACGACGGTGTCAGGTATATTACTCTTCAATAATGTACCTGCTCGAGTATTGTTTGATTCTGGTGCAACACATAGTTTTATTGCGGAGGATTTTACCGTCGAAAACACATTCCCTATGACACCATTAGGCCTAAGGCTTAACGTCAGTACCCCGTCAGGAATGAGCTTGCCTGCCGATTCAGTTTGTCGTGACGGTTGCATTTGTATCGGAGGAAGGAAATTGTTACTTGATGCGATAGTTCTATACATAGGGGACTATGACATCATTCTGGGAATGGATTGGCTTAGCGCTTATTCAGCTGCTATCGATTGTGCGGAGAAGAAAGTCGTGTTTCGTCTTCCTGGCGAGATCGAATTTTGCTATTCGTGCAGTCCACAGTCGAAACCGTCGAATGCCTGCATGTGATATCAGCAATGTCTGCTCGACGGATGATTCACTCCTACTGTGTAGGGTACCTGGCGTCCGTTCGAGACACTCGGCAAGATTGCGCAAACGTTGAGTCCATTCCCATTGTGGCAGATTTTCCCGATGTGTTTCCAGATGAGTTGCTCGGTATGTCGCCCGATCGAGAGACAAAGTTCACTATCAATACATTTCTAGGAACCCAACCAATTTCTAAAATTCTGTATCGAATGGCACCAGCGGAGCTGAAGGAATTAAAGATATAGTTATAAGAATTACTAGATCGTGGATACATCCGTCTGAGTGTGTCGTCATGGGGTGCGCCTGTGTTGTTTGTTAAGAAAAAGGATGGTTCAATGCGGCTCTGCATCGACTATCAGGAATTGAATAAGGCTACTGTCCGAAATAAGTACCCCCTCCCCCGAATAGATGATCTCTTTGACCAGTTACAAGCTGCAACAGTATTCTCGAAAATTGACCTCCGTTCGGGTTACCATCAGCTCAAAATCAAGCCGAACGACGTGCCGAAGTCAGCCTTTCGCACTCGCTACGGCCACTATGAGTTTTTGGTAATGCCGTTCGGTTTGACTAATGCCTCTGCAGCCTTTATGGGTTTAATGAACCAAGTGCTCCGGCCGTATCTCGATAGCTTCGTAGTAGTGTTCATCGATGATATCTTAGTATACTCGAAGAATGGGGCGGAGCATGCAGAGCACTTGCGGACCGTGCTACAAACCCTTCGAGACAACAAGTTATATGCGAAACTGAGTAAGTACAAATTCTGGCTGAGCAGTGTATCTTTCCTTGGGCACATCATTTCTACGGGAGGTATTTCATTCGATCCAAAGAAGGTAGAGGCCATCGTCGAGTGGAAGCGACCTGCATCCGTTAGTAAAATTTAAAGCTTTCTCGGTTTAGCAGGCTACTACAGGCGGTTCGTAAAGGATTTTTGCAAACTCGCCTCACCTCTGACTCGCCTTACACAGAAGGGAGTCACATTTGAGTGGTCCACCGACTGTGAAGCATCGTTTGAGGAGTTAAAGAATCGCCTCACCTCTGCCCCGTTACTTGTACTACCAGACGAGACTTCGGGATTCCAAATCTTCAGCGACGCGTCAGGGCAGGGCTTAGGGTGTGTACTTATGCAGCAAGACAGAGTGATAGCTTATGCATCCAGACAGCTGAAAAAGTACGAAAAAAATTATCCTACGCATGATCTGGAACTGGCAACAATTATGTTCAGATTAAAGTTGTGGCGACACTACCTTTATGGAGTGCCTTGCCGAATTAATATCGATTACAAGAGTTTAAAGTACTTGTTCACCCAGGCGGAACTGAACCTGTAGTGCCCCGCTCCGCGTCAGCACTATGTACAAGTGGGATCGACTTGCTTGCTCGAACGGAAGTCTTCTCGGAGAGTTCCCGACCGATTAATCAAGGTGAGTGGGCAGAACTGCATTCTCTGATTCTTGCACGACTTAATAATGAATCTGAGTTTTAAATGCTTGTTTGTTTAAGAAGAAATGTTTTCATAAGAAATGATAGAACCGACTCAGTATGCTAATAAGAGAACTCACATAGCTTGTCATCGAAACGAATATGCTGCCTAAACTAAGAGAATATGTATGCTTGTCTAAAATGAGATAGAACCATTGCTATGCTAAGAAGATAGAACTGCATATTTACTTGATGTGATAATAGACCCGTGCCATGCTAGTCTAAACTAAAAGATCGTTCATATGTTTGCTTGTCATCGTGTTCATATGGATTGTCTTGAATGCTTGTTACGATGCGAGAGTAATGCTTGTCTTGTGTGTGTGCTAGACTAGTAGCCCGCCTTGCATAAAGGTCCTACGGGATCTTGGGGGTGCGGCTATTAGGAATGTGATAAGAGGATATGAATGTGTTTGTCATGTTGTGTGCTATTGTGATAGAGACAAGAGATATGTGGGTGCTTGCGGTGGATGGAGGACAAACGAAATGTGGGAGTCCAATAACGCGCCCTTGCTTCAAGGTCCTTCGGGATTGAGGGGCGTGGATATTGGGGGGAGGATGGTGATGCGATGGGGGAGACTAATAGTGCGCCCTTGCTTCAAGGTCCTTCGGGATTGAGGGGCGTGGCTATTAGAGGGAGGCGGCGCTTCTATTGAGAAGAGTCGAGTCTGCATTAGAGAAGTATATGGAGATAAGTCGCATTCAGGTCGTTAGGGAGCATGCTAGGCTAGCCTTCTTGCATACCTAACTGTTTGATGCAGAGACGGACAGGGAACTAAAGAACGGTAAAATATATATGTTTATGCAATTGTTGCTAACTTGTATGTCTGCTGCAGGGATAACCGTTCGGCCGTGGGTAAGAAATATCAGTTTATACATAGGCCTGCTTATTCATTTTGTCTGCATCATAGGGACCACCCGTTAGCATTTCATGCATTGCATTCGGTCGGACAATGAGACTATTAGTGCAGAGCTGAACCTTGGCTACGGCTGCTTTGGCAGTAATGTGCAACCATGCGTCACAGCTGCTAATAGAATCAGAATGTGAGTCATTGGCTAGCTGGATTACCGCTACCGATCCTGAGTTACTCGGGGACCGACTTCTGATTGATAGTTAACTTGTGTGCTAGCTTGAATGATAATCCCTAAATGCTGCCTGTCCCTAGAACCCGTGCATATAGTTCACCGAACACGCTGCGCACACCCGAACAGGATTCCTCGTGCTTGAATTGGTTGCCTCGATTGGTTGGTTGTTTGATTATGTTTTCAAAAGACAAGTTTCCAAACAAAGTAATATGACTCTGCTATAGAACTACATGTAAAGAACCTAAGTAAAACTAGCAAGATCACTAGTAATGCAATGTTTTGCCACATGATTACTTAGTGTGGGTTTCAGGGGGTGTAGCTTCTGTTCAGTTGTTTTATCTCACCAGTACTTGCATAAAGTGCTGACCCACCAACAGTTTGCTTGTTCTCAGGTGCTCGTTCGTCTGAGGAAGCGATAGCCGTGCCTCATCCCAAGGAGCCGGAAATCTGGAGTCGATGCCAGGAGCCGTATCGAGTTTGTGCCTGCTTTGAGCTGCTTTTATATAGAGGGACATAATGTATGGAACGGTGATATTGTAATCGAGAGAAGAGTGCTTGAGCAATTTGTAATCTCGGCCATGCGCCGCTTGTAACACTTTCGATTATCAATAAAAGAGACTATTTTTCATATGCCATGAGTTCTTCACTTTTCTGCAATGTTATATGCCGCTGCTTCAGTATCGAATAGCTTACTTGCCCTTGTATCAAAGCTTTGGCCTTGTGCAAGCGCACCTTAGGCTTGCACGGCATCACGTCCCGATGGGAACGATTGTCCTGCGGGAGAGCTGTAACGTGGTGATTCACGTTCAGCGGGGACGATCGAGCTCGCGGGAGATTGGGGCGTGACATAATGGTATCAGAGCGACTCGATTCTTTGCCCATTCCGTTGCTTCCAACTCTGAGATTTGCCTGATGTGAGATGCAATGAACGTTCCATACAATGAGTCCGTAAATATTCTCAAAGTTGCCGGCAAAAGTTTTCTGGATTTGGTTTTCATTGCTTGAGATGTGATTTGTGATTTTGTTGGCTAGAGTTTTATTGAGTTGTGATTGCCTGAGTTTTGATTTGGGATGGCGAGGGATGAGGACTATCGCTGCTTTATGGTTTCGTGAGTTTCTCCTTGAGTTTCGAGGACGAAACTCTTTGTTGGTGGGTAAGTATGTAGTGCCCCGCTCCGCGTCAGCACTATGTACAAGTGGGATCGACTTGCTTGCTCGAACGGAAGTCTTCTCGGAGAGTTCCCGACCGATTAATCAAGGTGAGTGGGCAGAACTGCATTCTCTGATTCTTGCACGACTTAATAATGAATCTGAGTTTTAAATGCTTGTTTGTTTAAGAAGAAATGTTTTCATAAGAAATGATAGAACCGACTCAGTATGCTAATAAGAGAACTCACATAGCTTGTCATCGAAACGAATATGCTGCCTAAACTAAGAGAATATGTATGCTTGTCTAAAATGAGATAGAACCATTGCTATGCTAAGAAGATAGAACTGCATATTTACTTGATGTGATAATAGACCCGTGCCATGCTAGTCTAAACTAAAAGATCGTTCATATATTTGCTTGTCATCGTGTTCATATGGATTGTCTTGAATGCTTGTTACGATGCGAGAGTAATGCTTGTCTTGTGTGTGTGCTAGACTAGTAGCCCGCCTTGCATAAAGGTCCTACGGGATCTTGGGGGTGCGGCTATTAGGAATGTGATAAGAGGATATGAATGTGTTTGTCATGTTGTGTGCTATTGTGATAGAGACAAGAGATATGTGGGTGCTTGCGGTAGATGGAGGACAAACAAAATGTGGGAGTCCAATAACGCGCCCTTGCTTCAAGGTCCTTAGGGATTGAGGGGCGTGGATATTGGGGGGAGGATGGTGATGCGATGGGGGAGACTAATAGTGCACCCTTGCTTCAAGGTCCTTCGGGATTGAGGGGCGTGGCTATTAGAGGGAGGCGGCGCTTCTGTTGAGAAGAGTCGAGTCTGCATTAGAGAAGTGTATGGAGATAAGCTGCATTCAGGTCGTTAGGGAGCATGCTAGGCTAGCCTTCTTGCATACCTAACTGTTTGATGCAGAGACGGACAGGGAACTAAAGAACGGTAAAATATATATGTTTATGCAATTGTTGCTAACTTGTATGTCTGCTGCAGGGATAACCGTTCGGCCGTGGGTAAGAAATATCAGTTTATACATAGGCCTGCTTATTCATTTTGTCTGCATCATAGGGACCACCCGTTAGCGTTTCATGCATTGCATTCGGTCGGACAATGAGACTATTAGTGCAGAGCTGAACCTTGGCTACGGCTGCTTCGGCAGTAATGTGCAACCATGCGTCACAGCTGCTAATAGAATCAGAATGTGAGTCATTGGCTAGCTGGATTACCGCTACCGATCCTGAGTTACTTGGGGACCGACTTCTGATTGATAGTTAACTTGTGTGCTAGCTTGAATGATAATCCCTAAATGCTACCTGTCCCTAGAACCCGTGCATATAGTTCACCGAACACGCTGCGCACACCCGAACAGGATTCCTCGTGCTTGAATTGGTTGCCTCGATTGGTTGGTTGTTTGATTATGTTTTCAAAAGACATGTTTCCAAATAAAGTAATATGACTCTGCTATAGAACTACATGTAAAGAACCTAAGTAAAACTAGCAAGATCACTAGTAATGCAATGTTTTGCCACATGATTACTTAGTGTGGGTTTCAGGGGGTGTAGCTTCTGTTCAGTTGTTTTATCTCACCAGTACTTGCATAAAGTGCTGACCCACCAACAGTTTGCTTGTTCTCAGGTGCTCGTTCGTCTGAGGAAGCGATAGCCGTGCCTCATCCCAAGGAGCCGGAAATCTGGAGTCGATGCCAGGAGCCGCATCGAGTTTGTGCCTGCTTTGAGCTGCTTTTATATAGAGGGACATAATGTATGGAACGGTGATATTGTAATCGAGAGAAGAGTGCTTGAGCAATTTGTAATCTCGGCCATGCGCCGCTTGTAACACTTTCGATTATCAATAAAAGAGACTATTTTTCATATGCCATGAGTTCTTCACTTTTCTGCAATGTTATATGCCGCTGCTTCAGTATCGAATAGCTTACTTGCCCTTGTATCAAAGCTTTGGCCTTGTGCAAGCGCACCTTAGGCTTGCACGGCATCACGTCCCGATGGGAACGATTGTCCTGCGGGAGAGCTGTAACGTGGTGATTCACGTTCAGCGGGGACGATCGAGCTCGCGGGAGATTGGGGCGTGACAGAACCTACGACAGCGCCGTTGGCTAGAATTGATAAAGGATTACGACTTGACGATAGACTACACACCTGGTAAGGGAAATATGGTAGCGGATGCGTTGAGTCGGGTCTTTACGTGATCTTTGTCCGTCAATCACAGGTTACAAAGGGACTTAGAAGAAATGGGCATCGAACTCCGAATTCGTTATCATGGCAAGCGGGTTGCTCATATGCGATTTGTACCCAACTTGATAGAGAGAGTCACATCTACTCAGAGGGATGACCCATTCCTCCGAAAAATGCGAAAGCAGATTCAAGCGGGAAAGGCAAAAGACTTTGCAGTAGATGAGAATGTGGTGTTGCGAGTGAAGGGAAGGCTATGCGTCCCCAACAAATCAAAACTCAGAAAGGAAATCCTTGTTGAAGCACATTATGCAGCCTATACAATCTATCCCGGGAGCACAAAAATGTATAAAAACCTTCGTACTGTCTTCTAGTGGCACGGCATGAAGAAAGATGTGGCACTCTTTGTGTCGAAATACATAACCTGCCAAAGGGTGAAAGCAGAGCATCAGAGACCGGGCGGAGAAATACAGAATCTTGCCATCCCGGAATGGAAGTGGGAGCACATCAGCATGGACTTCATTGTTGGCCTGCCAAGGACGCAACGGAGGAATGACGCAATCTGGGTCATCGTCGACCGGTTAACCAAATTTGTACACTTTATTGCCATTAAAAGTACTTGGGGCACCGATCGCCTTGCCCAGACCTACCTTGATGAGATAGTCCGGCTGCACGGAGTGCCAGTTTTCATAGTATCAGATCGGGACGGACGGTTCATCTCACATTTCTGGGAAAGCCTTCAGTCATCGATGGGGACCAAGTTAAAATTTAGCTCAGCCTACCATCCTCAAACAGATGGCCAAATAGAGCGGGTGAATCAGGTACTAGAAGACATGTTGCGCCTCTGCGTAATCGATTCAAAGTCAAGTTGGGAAGTCAACCTGCCGCTAGCCGAATTTGCATACAACAACAGTTATCAGTCTAGCATCCAGATGGCTCCGTATGAGGCTCTGTATGGGCATAAGTGTAGGTCACCGATCTGCTGGGATAAAGTTGGTGAGAGGCAAATCCTTGGGCCAGAATTGGTTGAACAAACAGTCCAAAAGGTTCGGCTGATTCGAGAATGGTTAAAAGTAGCACAAAGTCGGCAAAAGAGCTATGCTGATGCTCATCGTCGCCCCCTTGAGTTTCAAGAGGGGGACCATGTGTTTCTAAAAGTCTTGCCCATGCGTGGAGTTACAAGATTCGGGGTAAAGGGAAAGTTAAGTCCGAGATTTATTGGCCCGTTTAAAATTCTCAGACGAGTCACTTCAGTTGCTTACCAAATTGCATTATCGCCAGCCCTATCAAAAGTGCACGATATTTTTATGTGTCTCAGCTTAGAAAATATGTGCATGACCCAAACCATGTGGTAGAATTTGGTCAGTTAGATTTGCAGGCAGACTTGTCGTACGTCGAAGAACCCGTGCGGATCTTGGAGCGTAAGGAAAAGCAGCTACGAAATCGGGCAGTATCGCTAGTGCGCGTTCTTTGGCGAGACCACACGGTCAAAGAATCGATGTGGGAACTCGAATCTGATATGAAGGAAAGGTTTCCCTCATTATTTCTTAGGGATAGGTTCTATTCCTAAGTTTTGGGACGAAACTTTTTGTTAGATGATTATGATGTAATGCCCCATTTCCCCTATTCGGGGAGCGTGGCCAAGAAATACTTGATACCGTCCGATCAGGACAGATTGAATCAAGATCCTTTCCTCGTTATGGATTGGTTTCTTCGGAATCAGGGCCCATATTCAATAGATCGTGCCTCAAGGAAGGACTCGGCGACAGAGTCCAGAGGGGCCTTTCTGTTGAGCTGGTTTTCTTGCCCGTTTTTGCTGCCGCTTGGTTGCTTTCTTGTTGGTTTTATGACTTGCATTTTCTTGAATGGTTTCGATGGTTTTCATTGCCTTCGTTCTTAGGATTTCATATTTCATATCAAACCTTGGAGAACGAAACAGGAGATATTGATCATTTATTGGTGCGTACAGGTGATCGGGTAGACGACGCACGTGCGGAGTCTTGATGTTCTCCCTTTTCTCTCCTAGTTTACCAACTTGTGAGTGGCTTTACTTCGATTAGCACCCTCTTTCCAAGTCTTCACTTTTAATAGAATTGGCTCATTTGTGCATCTTGCTCCAACGATATCATAATAAGAATAAAACTGAGTCAAAGGAAAATAAGAGTTAGACTTGAAATACTTGTAATGCTTGTCATACAGAAACTTGAACGATCACAAGTAAGGCTTGCATGTCTGTTGCATTTATATATATATAGCCATCTTGTGTCAGATGTAGTTAGAACTCATTTAGCTATAACTGTACATATCATGGTGCAAATGGATGAAATGTGATCATTATGCAAGTGGCTTAGACTACGGGAAACACATGAAGTTATTTACTTATATCGCTTGAATATGTGTCTCAATTGGTAACTTAGTTGCTTGTGGAATCATAGTCTTGGACAACTTGTATATAAGGGATATCGTTCTACGAACGGTCGCTGGGGCACTGGGACCGCTTTGCCCCGGGTAGAACAAATTGCTAGTGTAGTCCTAACATTGGATGGGTTCGTGCGTCCGCTAAGGGCTAGCTACCCGAGGCAGAATGGCAGCTGACCCATCCCTAGTCCAACCAAGTGATTGTTATGTATATTTAAACTGTGCAGACTAACTATGTCTTCGTGGCAGGAAAGGTCATGGTAAGTTTTGTACAGGTTGTCACGACCCGCACCCGGAAATTGGGCATGAGTCGTGGGTACGTCCAGCCTACGCCGCAGCATCGGCGGTAGAACGCTGTCTAGGTCACAAACATAGTATATCCTGTCAATAGTCTCAACTCCGTACGGAGGACAATGATAAATGAATCACAGTTCTATAATATACTCAATCACAACTAAAACGTAATGGCACGATGAGAATTGAAAAGAGTTTTATTTAAACCAAACACAAGAAGTCCAACTCAAATCCTGGGTCTAAATGACCTCACAAAGTCACAAATAAAAATAAATACATCTCAGTCTCAGTCTCAGTCTAAAACAATAAATGCAGAAAAATAATCTAAGCATGGGCAGGCAAGTTCTCCTCTAGGATAGGCACCTCCTCTGGGATTTCTGGGGTGAAATCCTCCTCTATTCCTGGACCGTAATGAGTAGGGCAAAAGTCCTCCAGGTTCTCTGAAAATGTTGTTATCCAGTCAGGATTGGAGCGAAGCACAAGCACTAACAGCAGTTTCATTAAATTGACAAAATCTATAAACAGTGTAAGAGATACAAGATGGAAATAAAAGCTGAACATGTGAAGTACAGAGGAACTGAAATAGACAATAGAGCATCTAGCAATGAACAATAAATAGTGAATGCTAGAACAAGTAATCTGAATAAAGATAAACATCTAACTAAGTATTTGAAATATTAGTTTATTATGTGATCGGCTTGGGACTAGATCAGGCTGGTTATATATGATTAGCTATGATTCTTGAAGGTCAGGCTAACCATATGGTTAGCTATGATGCATGATAATGGTCAGGCTAATCATATATAACAGCTATGAGGCATGATGATGGTCAGGCCGTACCCGACGTGAGATGTGGGGTGAGCTATGATGCATGGTAAGTGTGGATATGATCACATAATCTACTAATAGTTCCCCATCCCCCAGCTAGCACGATGGATTCCAATCACGACTCCTCATGATGGGGATCTAGGGTGCTAACCCGTGTATCCATAGTGTCGGAATCAAGTATGTAATACACTACAATTTATAGAAGTAATTAACCATGAAAACTGTCAGAGAATGTACTCGCCTGTGGTCCTGAGCAGAATGTGAGGATCGAGGTCCAAAATGGAATCACAATGACCTATTTATGGGAATTCAATGTTAAATAATGAATTAAAAGAATAACATGCTTAACAATTTAAAAACGAGGTTTCTAGGTCATGTCTAAGGTTTACTGGTCAATACTAGGTCCAACTGAGTCAATTGGTCTAATTTTTGCTACTAACTAGCTATTCTAGGTCTTAGCTAGGTCCAACTAGGTTAACTAGGTCTTATCTATACCATAATAGTCTACATTAGACAATATCTAACTAAAGTAGTTATTATTAGTTATACTCACTATTTATTGGTTATACTAAATGTTTTAGTGATTTTAGTATATACTAGTTAGCACTAGTTACTACTTTACTACCTTAGTATTTCATCAAACCCAGACCAATACCTACCAACACTATTACCTATCTACTGATACACACTCTAATTATCCCTCACAGTGAATACCTCACCACACCTACACAGTCACATAGCTTAAGTCAAAATCCTGCACACTGTCACTCATTAACACATAGGTATAATGAGCTCTATGGTACACACACTGAAATCTGGAATCCCCCAAATCCCACTGATACCCTAACTCCACACTGATACATATTCCCTAAATTGAATGCTGAAACACAGGTACTGATACTTAAACACCCAGATTTCTGAGATAAATCACACAGGTATCTCAACTGAGACTCAACACTAAGACACTGCTCTCTGAACTCAGTCCTCACACAGCCACACTCACTCACATGTCCTGCCACATAGCTCACTCACTGGCACCTACACCCTAACACTAATGCACCCTCACATTCAGACATGCTGCTACTGGACACAGGTTTATACCCAGCATAAATTCCCCTCACCCTGAACACAGTACACTTGTTACACTGTCCAAATCTCTCATTCTCTCAATTACTCACTCACACACACCTAATTACCCATGGACACAGATACAACACAGCAAATCTGCACACACTGAGGCTACACTGAACACACATATACCTATTTCCTCCCCCCTCTCAGAGTTACACACACTTTTGCCCAACTGAAACCCCACTGCTGATACATTACAAATGCTGATACCTCACAGTTCTCTCACTCACAAGCACACACAAAATCTGAAGCAATAACTCTACACACACAGGAATTTTATACTCAGGCACATACTGCCTCTTAATCTACACACGGGTATTACTGACCTGCACATCCTCCTACAGTATGGACTGCACACAGGTATCAATTTCTGCACACTGCAAACTTGTACATAAACTCACCAAAAACTGATACACACAGATATCTTAAATACCTACACACTGATGCAAACTCTACCACACATTGGTTCATATAGGTAATACACTAAGAATTTCTCAGTAGCCACAGGTCATCTAATACCTAGGTAATACCCTGTCTACCCATTTGCACTGCACAGGCACTGTCACCCAACAAAACTGAACCGCACAGACACAGATGCACAGCAAAGTCCCCCCCTGTGCACAGAAATCTCTCAACCCGATACACAATGAAACCCAAACACAGTCTGTACATACCCGACTGCATCTCAGAATTTCCCCATCGATGTACACACAACACACAACCTATTAGCAACACAAATACATTCATGTATATAGTTCATATATCAATTATGCAGAAATTGAATAAGCTAGATAGGTAAGTTCCTACTAGACATTTCATCGAACACCAGAAATGCAGAAAAACAGATCCCACCATATTACTCATGAACCCAAACATAAAACCCTAAAACTCGGGTTCAACCCACTCCCTGTGAGATGAAATCAGTCTACCTACAATACCTAGGGTTAGGGTTCCTGTTAATTGGGAAAAACCAAACGAAAATCATCAAACCCTAGATCTCCTAGGTTTTACCTGCAAAAATCCCTAAAATTCGAATCTACACAGCCAGGGGTGTTTCCTAATGGCCATTACCATCTAAAAACAGAAATTAAAGGAATAAAAACTAGGGTTTTACCTGCAGGGAAGGTTCTTCTATGAAAGTCCTTCCTTCCCGAGTTTCCTTGAGCCAAGTTCCCTGATTTCCTTGCTTTGGAGAAGGAGAAAATGGAAACCTAGGGTTAGCTCTCGAAAATTTGGGTGGGAGATGGATTTCTCTAGTGGAGGCTAGGGTTTCTCCTGTCTACATGAAGAATAGCCTAGAAAGAGGCTTCCTATTTATATTAACCTGATTTTAGGGTTTCTATGCACAGCTTTTAGACTAAACCCCCCTGACCCTCTCATGTAGAACCTAAAGGACTCAGGTTTAGGTCTGCTAGAGTATTGAGGGTTCACCCTAATTTTAAAATTCTAGGGTTTCGCTAGAATAGGGTTTACACATTAGGGTTTGGTCATTAGGGTTTGCCCTAAAGCATTCTAGGGTTGACCTAAAATCAAATATCACTAATAATAATATAATTAGTTTATAAAACTCAGCAATAAATTTAATACATAATTATTTAAAATAGCTAAATTACATAAATGCCCTCATATGGAAAAGTGGTAGTGACAAGTCTACCCTCCTAAAAGAAATTTCGTCCTCGAAATTGGACTGAACTACAACAAGAATGAAATCAGGAAAGGAATATACCTCAAGTCTAGAAGAGATACGGGTATTGCTCGCGCATTTCGTCCTCTCTCTCCCAGGTCGACTCCCCTGGAGAGTGATGTCTCCACGCTACGCGAACCAAGGGAATAGTTTGGTTCCGCAACACCTTCTCCCTGCGATCCAAGATCTCTACGGGCTGCTCAGGGTAGCTGAGCGTCGGACCAACCTCAATTTCCGAGTGATCAAGTACGTGACTAGGGTCTGCCACGTACCGTCTCAGCTGCGACACGTGAAACACATTATGCACTCCCTCCAATGCAGGCGGCAAGTCTAGTCTATACGCCACTGCACCTACCCTCGCCAGAATACTGAAGGGTCCGATGTAGCGTGGGCTAAGCTTCCCGCCTCTGCCAAAACGAATCGTTCCACGCGTCGGAGAAATCCGTAGGAATACTAGATCGCCAACCTAAAACAAACAGTCTCAACAAGCAGTCTAAACAAACAAACACAAACCAAAATAACAATCTATACCTGAAACTCAAGGGGTCTACGGTGGCTGTCGGCCCAATGCCGCTGTCTGTCCTGCGCCACTCGCAGTCTGTCTCTGATGAGTTTCACCTTTTCTGCTGCATCCACGACCATTTCTGGTCCTAGCAAGGCTGTCTCTCCAACGTCGTCCCACGATAGCGGTGTACGACACCTCCGTCCATAAAAAGCCTTAAACGGTGATATCTCGATGCTGGCCTGGTAGCTGTTGTTGTAAGCGAACTCTACCAGGTGCAGATGATCCTCCCAAGAACCTCCGAGATCTAGAACGCAAGTGCGTAGCATATCCTCGAGAGTCTGAATAGTCCTTTCAGACTGCCCGTCTGTCTGGGGGTGATATGCGGTACTGAACTTGAGCTGAGTGCCCAAGCTAGCCTGCAGACTCCTCCAGAAGTGGGAAGTGAAACGACTATCCCGATCTGAGACGATGCTCACAGGAACTCCATGAAGCCTAACAATCTGTCGCACGTACATCTCTGCTAGCTTCTCTGTCGACGTGCCCACCTTGAAAGGTAAGAAATGGGCTGATTTGGTCAACCTGTCCACGATGACCCAAATCGCGTCCTTCCCTCCTGGAGAACGTGGAAGCCCTGAAACGAAATCCATGGTCACGTGCTCCCATTTCCATTCTGGAATCGGTAAAGGTTGAAGCAAACCACCTGTAAACCCCCTCAATTTTATTCTGTAGATAGTTAGAGCGGGCCAGAAATTTTTAGATAGAATATATTGAGGTTTAGAGTTGAGCATAATTACCTGGAGTTTTAATCCAATTAATTAAAACATTATTCCACCCTATCTTTGTCTAAATTATTCGGAGTCCATTTTCAGCCCCTAAATTCCGTACAAATTTTGTACACTCGACTCAACTCGCCAAATTAGGCACTGGACTTTTCTGACTGTTAAAATCAACTTTCGTGCGCTCTAAATTAATTGCGCAACATTCCGAAAATCGTAAACCGTATTTTATTCCGTGTCGGACACCTGTGTTGTTACCCTCGATTTTGGGGTACCAACTTAACCCGTTGAGCCGGACCAACTAAAGGGTCCAAGACCGACTCTAAGCTCCCACTATTTTTGGCCTTTGTGCCGTTTCCAGATTTTGACCCCGCGGGCCCCAATTAAATTAAATTCGCGGGACGCGTTATCGTTAATTAAATCGGGATTTACCAACTCTGTAAATTCTATTTTAATATTAAATTAATCCCAATGCCCTCCAAATTTGACCCGCGCCTGACGCGCAACGCCCCCTCACTATGACAATTTTAAATATATTTTTCTCCGCAATTTTTGCGTCATTTCATGTGTCCATGCAAATTCCTGAATTTACGGGGGCTTATTTGCAATTATTGAATTGTTGGCAACACCTCATTGGTCAATGGGTTATTTATTGGGTCCCAAAATGGGGTCCCAAACCTATTTCCCTCATGAAGAAACCCCTCACCTATTCATGTTAAATCTCATCCATCCATTTTAAATGGATGGATCCCAACCCTTCATTTCCCAACACATTCCCCTATAAAGTTACATTTTCCCCACCCTCACCACATAAACCCACCGGCCCTAATCCCCATGAGAAAAACTTCTCTCTCTCCTCCTCCATAAATTCCTTCATGCAAAGGAAACTTCATACTTCTTCCTCCTTCATTTCTTCTTCTTCCTACTTCTCTTCTTCCTCCTGAGACCGGCCCGCCGACCGATTTGGCTCCGGCCAGTCGACCTCCGCGTCGACTCCGGCTACACCGCCGACCGGCCTGTGCGTATTCTCCCGCCGGCCTGAGTTCCCCCTGACCGGCTGCAGTCTCCCCAGCTCCCGTGCGTCCCGCCACCGGACGTCGATCTCTTCCCCCGCTGAAGCATCCCGCCGGCGCGGATCTCTTCCTCGCTCCGGCTGCAGTCAGCAGCGCCTGACTGTGCGTCCCGCCGGCGTCGTTCTTCATTCCCCCGCCGGCGCCGTGGATCTTTTCCCCCGCTGTACAAGCAGTCGACCCACCGGCCAACGCCGGCCACTCTCGCTGAAACCTTCCGCCGGGCAGCATCTACATCCCCCGCGCAGAGCCTCGCCGGACTGAGCATTCCGGCCGACCTGTTCCGGCTAACTCCCCACTTCTTCCATCTTCTCCACTACCACCCGGCCGGCCATCAACCTCGCCGAGACGAGGTCGACTACTCCTCTCTTTCATTTAAAATTCCAGATTTTGTTTTGATGATATATGTTGGTGTTTATGCATGTGAAATACTAGCTAGGGTTTGGGTTTAAGTATATGGATGGATAGGGTAGTGTGATATATATGAAGGTTGAGATTATGGATGTTTAAAATAAATAAGGAGGAGGTAGTGTTAAAAGAGACATAATATATTGCTAATGTTTGTATAGTGATGATAAATGATAGTGTAGTGAAATATTTGAACTAAAGGAAATATGGGTTTGTTATATGCAAATATTATTGAAATGTGGATGCTTACATATACATATGGACATAAGTTATCTAAGGATAAGTATTGATGGTTATGGATGGTAATTGGTTCGAGGATTATCGGTAGATAAGGTGCTTAGGGCTGTAATTATATTGATTGGCATATACAGGGTTGATAATAAATAATTAAGTCCAGTATTTTTCGGATAAATAGAAGATCGATGGAGGTTATAAAATACCTGCAAATGGAGAGCAGGTGAATAAATCCGAAATGAGTATTATATCAGATCACGAGACAAAGAATTGAGGACGGGAAATTAATAGATAATTTTGAGACTGAGTCTAGATGTAGCAGTGTGTAGTACACCAGTCTGTGGTAAAATAGATTATTGATTTAGATTGTATCTCTTCTCTAGGTATTGCGGGACCTGAGGACTTGGACGCAGTACCCTATCCCCGTCATCAGCAGCCGCACGCAGGCAAGTGTACCTTGCCACCCAGTATTTCAGTTTACAGATATTGTTTTCTTATTGTACATTGTGCACTTGTTTACGTTGATGTTCGATATTCCGTGTCCGGTTCACAACCGGGTGTTGACTTTCGACTTAACGACCTAGAATTATTCTGATGTTTCATAGAACCTCGATGCACGTACCAGAGTACATCGATACCCCAGGACACACTTATACACTGTGTTCGTGCCAGATTCCTGTATCCTGATACTGACATCATGACCAGAGACTGGGATGACCTTAGGGTCTCTGTGATCGTGCCAGATTCCTGTATCCTGATACTGACATCATGACCAGAGACTGGGACGACCTTAGGGCCGCGTCTGTTGAGTTATTTCTTGTGTCGAGACTGTTAGATAGAGGTTCAGGGTCAGCGCACTATCGCTGACCGCTTGGGAAGGGGAAGACAGTTACTAGACGTTTGGGCTACTCTGCACGCGCTTATTTATGTACCTGTTGTGATCCTGTTTGATAGTGTAGTGGTAACACCCGTGTGTCTCTGTGCTCGGAGCTGCGGTACGACCCGTGTGTCTCTGTGTTCGGAGCTGCGGTTTTATTTTGGACAGCCCACGCGTCGAACGTTGTCTTTAAACTGAGTCACACTAGTTGGTTATGATAGAGTACCCTGTCGTGCACTTGTACTTTCTGTTTACTTGGCATGTTGTATTTCTGTACCTTGTTACGTCCCTCTGAGGACCTGGTTCCCTGCCAGTTTTGCAGCATAGATGATTACGGAGCATTCGGAGTTGCTATTGCAGTTGCAGGTCTTGCGGGCATGGTACAGGTACTCACATTATATCTACCAGCATTATAGTTATCTTACCTTGTTTATTTCACCTGCTGTTGTAGCCTAGTTTTTATAGACTCATACTTATTCTCGAGTCTATTCGAGTCAGTGTGTTATTTGGGCGGCCGACTCTAGCACATTTAGCTCTTTCTTGTATACTGATGTACATTGTGGGTTGAGACATAGAGGTTTACATTTATAAAATATCTAGATAGTGCCCTTTTATATTACAGCTTATACGTATTCGAGTCAGACCAGAGTCTGGTCGAATGCGTAGCTGGCGTGTCACGTATTCCTGGTCCTACGTATTTTGGGACTAGGGCGTGACATGTTTTTGTGGTGGCCCATGCAGGTCCGATTTAAATCGTCTTGGTCACCTGACTGTGCCAAGCGAGCCTGCAAATTAGGAATAGATGTTATGATTGTTTGAATAGGATCTTAATCCATAATCGATTTTAAAACTCTTTGTATGTGATTATCGCCCTTGGACTTCCACTTTGCACTCGTTCAATCTTCGTATATATCGCTATCCTTGTTTCTCGCCCCCTATTGTTCGGGGAGACGAATGCTTGTGACTGATGATTTCCCTCCAGAAGAAGATCGAAGACCAGACGGCAGAAGACAGAATTCGTATACCTTTGTCTGAGAAGATTGATACCTTATCAGGATAGATTGATGGGTTCCTTGGATTCTAGAACTAGTGTGGAAGGTTGGTAAGAGAGTTGGACCCAGTAGTACCCTTCCCGTGCTTGAGGTAACAGTGATCTTGAGAGTACTGAGAGCTAGAAGGATTGATGATCGTGACCTAGATTGATTTATGGAAATGCATAGCCTAATGATGGAAACTAGTGGTTGTATATGATAGCAATACCAGGAATGATATTATGGACTAGAGGAGATAAAATTTTAAGCTCTCACATGGAAATAAAATGATGGAAATTTTAGTATGAGAATATTAAGTATGATTGTTGACATCATTATTATAATTATAATTTTGACTTGGAGAGATAAATAATGAAAAGAAGAAATTCGAAGAATAAAATTTTTGGGAAGACCTTGAGGAGAAGAGAAATTATACATTAGGCAAGAAGGAATTTTTCTTTTGGAGGATTATTGTGGTAAACAGAACGGGAGAATTTATTTTGAGGTTAAGTCTGGACGATGACATTGTCCTAGGCATGGATTGGTTGAGCCAATACCACGCAACGCTAGATTGCCATCGTGGTTGTGTCATCTTTAGACCCCCAGATCACCCAGAGTTTGAGTTTCTTCGGGGAGCCCGAGAGCATGGTGTCCAACCCACCCTAGCGACACACATTGCTGAAGATGAACCGATGTACCCTCACTTTATAGCAGAGTTCGAGGATGTGTTTCCAGAGGATCTTTTAGGCCTGTCACCTGACAGAGAGATGGAGTATGTTAAAGAGTTGACTCCCAGAGCCGAGCCAGTTATTCTCTCGTCTTCAGACTAGCACCGATATAGTGGGTTGAGTCGAAGATCCATAGTAGAGGATATCTTAGACAAGGGTTTCAGTCGGGCTAGTATTTTTCCATGGGGAGCAACTACCTTATTGTACCAAAGAAGGACGGGACGATAGGTTGCATAACGATTACAGGGAATTAAATGCCGTAGCAATAAAGAGCAAGTACCCTTGTCGCACATCGAAGATTTATTTGAATCAGCTAAGTGGAGCATATGTATTCTCGAAGATCGATCTCAGATCAGACTATCATCAGATCAAGGTACGGAGAGAGGACATTCCGAAGACGGCGCTTCGGATGAAGTATGTGCTCTATGAGTTTTTAGTCATGACCGTTTCGTTTGACCAACGCGCCAGTAGTATTTATGAGCTTGAGGAACAAGGTTTTCCACCAGTACTTGGATAAGTTCGTGGTAGTATTTATAGACGATATCTTGATATATTTCAAGAGCCATGAGGAGCATGAGAGACATCTCAGGATTGTGTTGGAGACGCTGAGACATGAGAAGCTGTATGCCAAACTCAGCAAATGTGAGTTTTTGCTTGGACAGAGTACCATTTCTGGGACACATAATCACCGGAGATGGACTATCAGTTGACCCGAAGAAGATAGATGCAGTAGAGACCTGGCCTACCCCTACATCAGTTACGGAGGTTAGGAGCTTCCTCGGGCTTGCCGGATATTATCGGAGGTTCGTGGAAAACTTCTCGAGGATAGCTGCGCCTATGACGCGACTGACGCGTAAAGGTGAAGAGTTTATCTGGACAGACGAGTGTCAGGCGGCTTTCGATGAGCTGAAGAAGCGTCTGACATCAGCACCGATTTTGACACTACCTTCAGGATCAGGAGGATTTGTAGTGTACAGTGATGCGACAGGGAGCGGATTGGGATGTGTACTGATGCAACACGGCAAGGTGATAGCCTACGCATCGAGACAGTTGAGAGTTCATGAAAAGAACTATCCGACGCACGACTTGGAGCTAGCTGCGGTAATATTTGTACTAAAGCTATGGAGACATTACCTTTATGGTGAGCGTGTTGAGATTTATACAGATCATAAAAGCCTGAAGTATGTCTACACGCAGAAGGAGCTCAATATGAGGCAGAGACGGTGGCTAGAGCTGATGACAGATTATGACATTGAGCTACAGTACCACTCTAGCAAGGCGAACGTCGTAGCAGATGCCTTAAGCAGGAAGCCCATGGCATACTTTTTGACGACGCAGCGACAGTTGCTAGAGGATCTCCAGGAGCTTGGGATAGAGATCGTATTGCCAGGTATGGATGGACAGATGGCCAGTCTTGAGGTTCAGTCTACTTTGATTGAGAGGATCAAGGCAGCATTGCCTACAGATGCGAGATTTCGACGTCTGCGAGAGAGAACAGAAGCCGGCCTGCAGACGGGACTCAGGATTCATGAAGACGGAACGCTAAGATGCGGAAAACGCCTATATGTTCCGAGTGGCGAGCTACGCCAAGAGTTGATGACAGAGGCTCATAGCTCGATTTATTCCATTCACCCCGGGGGTACGAAGATGTACCGAGACTTGAGGCAGCATTTTTGGTGGCATGGAATGAAGAGAGAAATTGCAAGATTTGTGGCGAAGTGTTTAGTGTGTCAGCAAGTCAAGGCTGAACATCAGAGGACTGCAGGATTATTGCAGCCACTCCCCATTCCCGAGTGGAAGTGGGAACATATTACCATGGACTTCGTCACAGGATTTCCGCGCAGCCCTAGCGGGAAGGATGCAATTTGGGTTGTCGTAGACAGACTCACCAAGTCTGCACATTTCTTGCCCTTCAGAGTTGGGCAATCCACAGAGATACTAGCTGACATGTACATGAGGCAGATAGTACGATTACATGGAGTGCCTGTTAGCATCGTATCGGATCGTGATTCCAGATTCACATCACACTTTTGGCGGAGTATGCAGGAGAGCCTAGGAACTCGTCTCAAGTTCAGCACTGCGTATCATCCACAGACTGACGGACAGTCAGAGCGCACGATACAGATATTAGAGGATATGTTGAGAGCGTGCATGATTGATTTTAGAGGATCTTGGGAGGACCATCTACACTTGGTGGAATTCTCCTACAATAACAGTTACCAGGCTAGCATACAGATGGCACCCTATGAGGCACTGTACGGCAGAAAATGCAGGTCGCCAGTTTGTTGGAGCGACGTGGGAGAGCGTCAGATACTTGGTCCGGAATTGGTGACACAGACAGTAGAGAAGGTCAAGCAGATTCAGAGACACCTGGGCGCAGCACAGGACAGACAGAAACACTGGGCAGATGCGCACCGCAGACCCTTGGAGTTCAAGGAGGGTGACCACGTATTTTTGAGGATATCGCCCACTCGTGGTACCATCAGATTCAAAGGCAGAGGCAAGCTGAGTCCGAGGTATATCGGACCTTTTGACATTCTGGAACGAGTTGGCGAAGTGGCATACCGTCTTGCATTACCTCCATCATTAGAGGGAGTACATGATGTATTTCACGTATCGCAGCTGAGGAGATATATCGCAGACCCTAGCAACGTGCTTGATCATTCGGAGATTACAGTCGGGCCTAGTCTGTCTTATGTAGAGCGGCCAGTTGAGATCCTCGATCGCAGCGAGAAGACTTTGAGAGGACAGACGATTCGACTGGTCAGAGTGGCATGGAAGCACCATTCACTAGGCGAGTCTACTTGGGAGCGCGAGGATTCTATTCGGCAACGATTCCCGTACTTATTTGAGGAGCAAGGTACGAATTTACGTACGACAATTTAATTTCTAGTTATTTTAAAATTCTGTTAGATATCATCGTGCTTTACTTTTAATTTCGGGGACGAAATTTTTCTAAGTTGGGAAGAATGTAAACCCCCTCAATTTTATTCTGTAGATAGTTAGAGTGGGCCAGAAAATTTTTAGATAGAATATATTGAGGTTTAGAGTTGAGCATAATTACCTGGAGTTTTAATCCAATTAATTAAAACATTATTCCACCCTATCTTTGTCTAAATTATTCGGAGTCCATTTTCAGCCCCTAAATTCCGTACAAATTTTGTACACTCGACTCAACTCGCCAAATTAGGCACTGGACTTTTCTGACTGTTAAAATCAACTTTCGTGCGCTCTAAATTAATTGCGCAACATTCCGAAAATCGTAAACCGTATTTTATTCCGTGTCGGACACCTGTGTTGTTACCCTCGATTTTGGGGTACCAACTTAACCCGTTGAGCCGGACCAACTAAAGGGTCCAAGACCGACTCTAAGCTCCCACTATTTTTGGCCTTTGTGCCGTTTCCAGATTTTGACCCCGCGGGCCCCAATTAAATTAAATTCGCGGGACGCGTTATCGTTAATTAAATCGGGATTTACCAACTCTGTAAATTCTATTTTAATATTAAATTAATCCCAATGCCCTCCAAATTTGACCCGCGCCTGACGCGCAACGCCCCCTCACTATGACAATTTTAAATATATTTTTCTCCGCAATTTTTGCGTCATTTCATGTGTCCATGCAAATTCCCGAATTTACGGGGGCTTATTTGCAATTATTGAATTGTTGGCAACACCTCATTGGTCAATGGGTTATTTATTGGGTCCCAAAATGGGGTCCCAAACCCATTTCCCTCATGAAGAAACCCCTCACCTATTCATGTTAAATCTCATCCATCCATTTTAAATGGATGGATCCCAACCCTTCATTTCCCAACACATTCCCCTATAAAGTTACATTTTCCCCACCCTCACCACATAAACCCACCGGCCCTAATCCCCATGAGAAAAACTTCTCTCTCTCCTCCTCCATAAATTCCTTCATGCAAAGGAAACTTCATACTTCTTCCTCCTTCATTTCTTCTTCTTCCTACTTCTCTTCTTCCTCCTGAGACCGGCCCGCCGACCGATTTGGCTCCGGCCAGTCGACCTCCGCGTCGACTCCGGCTACACCGCCGACCGGCCTGTGCGTATTCTCCCGCCGGCCTGAGTTCCCCCTGACCGGCTGCAGTCTCCCCAGCTCCCGTGCGTCCCGCCACCGGACGTCGATCTCTTCCCCCGCTGAAGCATCCCGCCGGCGCGGATCTCTTCCTCGCTCCGGCTGCAGTCAGCAGCGCCTGACTGTGCGTCCCGTCGGCGCCGTTCTTCATTCCCCCGCCGGCGCCGTGGATCTTTTCCCCCGCTGTAGAAGCAGCCGACCCACCGGCCAACGCCGGCCACTCTCGCTGAAACCTTCCGCCGGGCAGCATCTACATCCCCCGCGCAGAGCCTCGCCGGACTGAGCATTCCGGCCGACCTGTTCCGGCTAACTCCCCAATTCTTCCATCTTCTCCACTACCACCCGGCCGGCCATCAACCTCGCCGAGACGAGGTCGACTACTCCTCTCTTTCATTTAAAATTCCAGATTTTGTTTTGATGATATATGTTGGTGTTTATGCATGTGAAATACTAGCTAGGGTTTGGGTTTAAGTATATGGATGGATAGGGTAGTGTGATATATATGAAGGTTGAGATTATGGATGTTTAAAATAAATAAGGAGGAGGTAGTGTTAAAAGAGACATAATATATTGCTAATGTTTGTATAGTGATGATAAATGATAGTGTAGTGAAACATTTGAACTAAAGGAAATATGGGTTTGTTATATGCAAATATTATTGAAATGTGGATGCTTACATATACATATGGACATAAGTTATCTAAGGATAAGTATTGATGGTTATGGATGGTAATTGGTTCGAGGATTATCGGTAGATAAGGTGCTTAGGGCTGTAATTATATTGATTGGCATATACAGGGTTGATAATAAATAATTAAGTCCAGTATTTTTCGGATAAATAGAAGATCGATGGAGGTTATAAAATACCTGCAAATGGAGAGCAGGTGAATAAATCCGAAATGAGTATTATATCAGATCACGAGACAAAGAATTGAGGACGGGAAATTAATAGATAATTTTGAGACTGAGTCTAGATGTAGCAGTGTGTAGTACACCAGTCTGTGGTAAAATAGATTATTGATTTAGATTGTATCTCTTCTCTAGGTATTGCGGGACCTGAGGACTTGGACGCAGTACCCGATCCCCGTCATCAGCAGCCGCACGCAGGCAAGTGTACCTTGCCACCCAGTATTTCAGTTTACAGATATTGTTTTCTTATTGTACATTGTGCGCTTGTTTACGTTGATGTTCGATATTCCGTGTCCGGTTCACAACCGGGTGTTGACTTTTGACTTAAAGACCTAGAATTATTCTGATGTTTCATAGAACCTCGATGCACGTACCAGAGTACATCGATACCCCAGGACACACTTATACACTGTGTTCGTGCCAGATTCCTGTATCCTGATACTGACATCATGACCAGAGACTGGGACAACCTTAGGGTCTCTGTGATCGTGTCAGATTCCTGTATCCTGATATTGACATCATGACCAGAGACTGGGACAACCTTAGGGCCGCGTCTGTTGAGTTATTTCTTGTGTCGAGACTGTTAGATAGAGGTTCAGGGTCAGCGCACTATCGCTGACCGCTTGGGAAGGGGAAGACAGTTACTAGACATTTGGGCTACTCTGCACGCGCTTATTTATGTACCTGTTGTGATCCTGTTTGATAGTATAGTGGTAACACCCGTGTGTCTCTGTGCTCGGAGCTGCGGTACGACCCGTGTGTCTCTGTGTTCGGAGCTGCGGTTTTATTTTGGACAGCCCACGCGTCGAACGTTGTCTTTAAACTGAGTCACACTAGTTGGTTATGATAGAGTACCCTGTCGTGCACTTGTACTTTCTGTTTACTTGGCATGTTGTATTTCTGTACCTTGTTACGTCCCTCTGAGGACCTGGTTCCCTGCCAGTTTTGCAGCATAGATGATTACGGAGCATTAGGAGTTGCTATTGCAGTTGCAGGTCTTGCGGGCATGGTACAGGTACTCACATTATATCTACCAGCATTATAGTTATCTTACCTTGTTTATTTCACCTGCTGTTGTAGCCTAGTTTTTATAGACTCATACTTATTCTCGAGTCTATTCGAGTCAGTGTGTTATTTGGGCGGCCGACTCTAGCACATTTAGCTCTTTCTTGTATACTGATGTACATTGTGGGTTGAGACATAGAGGTTTACATTTATGAAATATCTAGATAGTGCCCTTTTATATTACAGCTTATACGTATTCGAGTCAGACCAGAGTCTGGTCGAATGCGTAGCTGGCGTGTCACGTATTCCTGGTCCTACGTATTTTGGGACTGGGGCGTGACACCACCTGGCCTCTGCCGGTCTGCCTTTACCTGCTGGCACACTAGACACCGAGATACGAAGCGTGCTACCTCGCGCTTCATTCCATACCACCATACGTGCTCCCTCAAGTCTCGATACATCTTGTTGGCACCGGGATGCATCGAGTACTGAGAGCGGTGTGCCTCCTGCAAAACCTCCTCGCGCAGCTCCCCGCTCGGCACACATATCCTTGTGCCGTGCCGTAGAGAACCATCATCTGCGATAGTGAAGTCGTCTGACAATCCCATCTGAACTTGGGCTCTGATACTCCTCAGAGTCTCATCATCGTACTGTGCAGCTCTGATCCTGTCCATCAGTTCGGACTGTATCTGCAATCCCCACATCTGAATTTCAGTACCGGGAACTAACACCTCAATCTCCAAGCTTTCCAGATCAGCCAACAAATGTCTATCTGTCGTCAAGTACATAGCCATCGGATACCTGCTCAAGGCATCGGCGACTACGTTGGCCTTCCCTGGATGGTACTGCAATGAGATGTCAAAGTCTTTCATCAACTCTAACCACCTCCTCTGCCTCATGTTCAGCTCCTTCTGTGTGAATACGTACTTCAAGCTCTTGTGGTCTGTGAAGATCTCCACACGCTCTCCGTACAAGTAATGTTTCCACAGCTTTAGAGCGAAGATAACTGCTGCCAACTCTAAGTCGTGGGTGGGATAATTCTTTTCATGAGGGCGTAACTGCCTGAAAGCATAGGCAATTACCTTCCCGTGCTGCTGAAGAACACATCCCAGACCCTTCCCTGAAGCATCACTGTAGATGGTGAAACCACCTGTCCCTGATGGCAATGTCAAAATTGGAGCTGTTGTCAACCTCTTCTTCAGCTCATCAAATGCAGCCTGGCACTCCTCTGTCCACACAAAATCCACGTCCTTCCTAGTCAGTCTGGTCATCGGCGCTGCAATCTTGGAGAAGTCTTGTACAAACCTCCTGTAGTATCCTGCAAGCCCGAGGAAACTCCTGATCTCAGCTACCGAACTGGGGGTAGCCCACGACTCTACGGCCTCGATCTTCTGTGGGTTAACCGAGATTCCGTCACCCGATACCACATGCCCAAGAAATTCAACCTTGTCAAGGAAGAATTCACACTTAGAGAGTTTCCCGTACAGCTTCTCCCTCCTGAGAGTCTCTAAGACCAATCTCAGGTGCTCTTCGTGCTCTTCCGGTGTCTTGGAATACACAAGAATATCATCGATGAACACCACCACGAACTTGTCAAGGTACTGGTGGAACACCTTGTTCATCAAGTTCATGAATACTGCCGGTGCATTGGTTAAACCAAATGGCATCACCATAAACTCAAACTGGCCGTATCTGGTCCGAAAAGCTGTCTTTGGCGTATCTTCTTTCTTCACCTTCACTTGGTGATAGCCTGACCTCAAATCAATCTTCGAAAACACCCTCGCCCCGCTCAACTGATCGAAAAGATCATCTATCCTCGGCAGCGGGTACTTGTTCTTGATAGTGATATTGTTTAAGGCTCTATAATCAATGCACATGCGCACCGTGCCGTCCTTCTTCGGTACGAACAACACCGGAGCTCCCCATGGTGATGAACTGGATTTGATGAAGCCTTTGTCCTGCAGCTCCTCAACTTGCTTCTTTAGTTCTGCCAGCTCGCTGTTGTTGACTCTATAGACATGTTGTGAAATGGGCTCCGCTCCTGGAACCAAGTCTATAGAGAATTCAACATCTCTGTCTGGCGGCAAGCCTGGCAACTCTTCTGGAAATACATCCAGGAACTCCGCTATCAGAGGGTGTGGCAACTCCTCTTCTTCCGTCCTGGCTCCGCAAAATGTGCTCCCTCTCTGTTCCGCTGTTCCTCTGACGACCTCGAACTCCGGCTCTCCTGGTGGTCTAAACAATACTCTGCCTCTATAACAATCTATAGTAGCATGATGCCTACTCAACCAGTCCATTCCGAGTACAATATCGTACCCCGGAAGTGGCATGACAAGTAAGCTCACGCTCAAGTCTCGGCCTCCTACTGATACTCTCCGGTCCTTGCAATGATCACGGACTAGGATAATACCTCCACCAGTCATGATCTTGCAAGTCCTAGCTAATGGTTCTGTGTCTAAATGATGTCGAAGTGCATATGATACAGACACAAAACTATGGGAAGCGCCAGAATCGAATAAGGTAAATGCGGGAATACAATCGAGAAGAACCGAACCTGTGATCAAGTCTCCTGCTGGCTCGATCTCCTCGACTGCCATGGCGTACGCTCGCCCCTGGGGTGCACCTCTCTGCTGCTGATGCTGGGCAAACCTCTGATTCTGCGGTGGAAGTGGTCCCCTCTGTTGTTGGCCTCCTGGTACGGTAGGTACCCTGCCTGGTCCTCTTTGGGCGGCTGCTCCACCCTGACCTGGACGAATGGTAGGGCAATCCTTCAGCTGGTGTGTCGTCGATCCGCAGTACAAACATGAACCCAACCTCTTCCTGCAGTTCTCTCTGGTATGTCCCATCTTCCCGCAGTACGCACACTGGATGGCGGGCTGAGTCTGCCTCTGCTGTTGTTGCTGAACCTGCCCTCGGGCTGGTGCCTGGTGCTGCTGGTGCTGTTGCTGAAAGGGCCTCTGCTGCTGCTGAAAATGTGGACGCTTGCCTGGTCCCGCACTACTGTTTGCTCCTCCGGAAACATCGCGTCCCCTCTTGGGCCTGAGGTCCAAGTCGTCCTCGGCTACCTGGGCATCCATCAATATGTTCTCGAAAGTAGCAGTGCGACGTCCCGACGTGCGAGACTTGATCTCCCTTGTCAGCCCCTTTCTGAACTTCCGGGCCCTGTCCCCCGGATCTCTAATCATCGACGGCGCGAAGCGGCTCAGACGGCTAAACTCCGCGACATACTCATCGACGGACGAGCTCCCCTGGACTAAGTCATGGAACTGACTTTCCAAGGCTCCTAGGGCAACGTCAGGAAAGAATTTCTCCTTGAAGAGCTCCCTGAAATCTTCCCAAGTCAGTCCCCTACGCATGAGTCTCGGCTCCGTGCGAAACCACGTCAGGGCAATGTCAAACATCTGGCTGCCAGCTGCCTCGATCTTGAGCGCCTCTGGAAGCTGCGCCAAACACAAGTTCCTCTCGATGTCCTCTAGCCAATCATCGGCGTAGAGTATCCCTTCTGTCCCCTTGAACTCCCGAGGCATCATCCTCTTGAAGTCCACAATGGTGCCCGGCCTCTGTTGTTGCTGACCAGGTTGTTGCTGCTGCTGAGCGACTCTCTCCACAGCCTGGAGAGCCACTTGGTGAGCATTCTCCATGTTCACCCTCATCATCTCTGTCTGGGCCTGATGTGCCTCAGCCTGTACTCTCTGGGCCTCTGCCGACGTCCTCTGGGCATCGACCATGCCCTGTATCAAAGCGAACATCTGTGCTCCATCGACGGGCACACCTCCTGGATACTGAGCTGGTGGTGGTGGTAGCTCCGTCGTAGCTGCGGGGACCCTCTGAACAGGTGGTGGAGGACCCCCGACTGCTGCAGCCACTCCCACTTGTCCTGGAGATGTAGGAGGTGCTGCGGATGTCTGTCCGGCAGGGCGAGAGGTGGCAGACCTCTCCGTATCTGCTGCTCCTAGTCTCTGGGACCTTCTTGGCGGCATCCTGAAGACAGATTGAAAGATTCAATTAAGGCAATAGATATGATATCAAGGAAGGACAGAAAAATTTCTAAAGGAATAAATCATTAAGAATAGTATCATAAGAATCAGAATTCCCTAATTGTGATTGAGCATATCCTTGGCCTAATTCCTATTACTACAATATCGCTCTAATGTGAATCTAAGACTACTGACTACAGACTAGACCTGCATGGGCCACCACTAAAAACGTGTCACGACCCGCACCCGGAAATTGGGCATGAGTCGTGGGTACGTCCATCCTATGCCGCAGCATCGGCGGTAGAACGCTGTCTAGGTCACAAACATAGTATATCCTGTCAATAGTCTCAACTCCGTACGGAGGACAATGATAAATGAATCACAGTTCTATAATATACTCAATCACAACTAAAATGTAATGGCACGATGAGAATTGAAAAGAGTTCTATTTAAACCAAACACAAGAAGTCCAACTCAAATCCTGGGTCTAAATGACCTCACAAAGTCACAAATAAAAATAAATACATCTCAGTCTCAGTCTCAGTCTAAAACAATAAATGCAGAAAAATAATCTAAGCATGGGCAGGCAAGTTCTCCTCTAGGATAGGCACCTCCTCTGGGATTTCTGGGGTGAAATCCTCCTCTATTCCTGGACCGTAATGAGTAGGGCAAAAGTCCTCCAGGTTCTCTGAAAATGTTGTTATCCAGTCAGGATTGGAGCAAAGCACAAGCACTAACAGCAGTTTCATTAAATTGACAAAATCTATAAACAGTGTAAGAGATACAAGATGGAAATAAAAGCTGAACATGTGAAGTACAGAGGAACTGAAATAGACAATAGAGCATCTAGCAATGAACAATAAATAGTGAATGCTAGAACAAGTAATCTGAATAAAGATAAACATCTAACTAAGTGTTTGAAATATTAGTTTATTATGTGATCGGCTTGGGACTAGATCAGGCTGGTTATATATGATTAGCTATGATTCTTGAAGGTCAGGCTAACCATATGGTTAGCTATGATGCATGATAATGGTCAGGCTAATCATATATAACAGCTATGAGGCATGATGATGGTCAGGCCGCACCCGACGTGAGATGTGGGGTGAGCTATGATGCATGGTAAGTGTGGATATGATCACATAATCTACTAATAGTTCCCCATCCCCCAGCTAGCACGATGGATTCCAATCACGACTCCTCATGATGGGGATCTAGGGTGCTAACCCGTGTATCCATAGTGTCGGAATCAAGTATGTAATACACTACAATTTATAGAAGTAATCAACCATGAAAACTGTCAGAGAATGTACTCGCCTGTGGTCCTGAGCAGAATGTGAGGATCGAGGTCCAAAATAGAATCACAATGACCTATTTATGGGAATTCAATGTTAAATAATGAATTAAAAGAATAACATGCTTAACAATTTAAAAATGAGGTTTCTAGGTCATGTCTAAGGTTTACTGGTCAATACTAGGTCCAACTGAGTCAATTGGTCTAATTTTTGCTACTAACTAGCTATTCTAGGTCTTAGCTAGGTCCAACTAGGTTAACTAGGTCTTATCTATACCATAATAGTCTACATTAGACAATATCTAACTAAAGTAGTTATTATTATTTATACTCACTATTTATTGGTTATACTAAATGTTTTAGTGATTTTAGTATATACTAGTTAGCACTAGTTACTACTTTACTACCTTAGTATTTCATCAAACCCATACCAATACCTACCAACACTATTACCTATCTACTGATACACACTCTAATTATCCCTCACAGTGAACACCTCACCACACCTACACAGTCACATAGCTTAAGTCAAAATCCTGCACACTGTCACTCATTAACACATAGGTATAATGAGCTCTATGGTACACACACTGAAATCTGGAATCCCCCAAATCCCACTGATACCCTAACTCCACACTGATACATATTCCCTAAATTGAATGCTGAAACACAGGTACTGATACTTAAACACCCAGATTTCTGAGATAAATCACACAGGTATCTCAACTGAGACTCAACACTAAGACACTGCTCTCTGAACTCAGTCCTCACACAGCCACACTCACTCACATGTCCTGCCACATAGCTCACTCACTGGCACCTACACCCTAACACTAATGCACCCTCACATTCAGACATGCTGCTACTGGACACAGGTTTATACCCAGCATAAATTCCCCTCACCCTGAACACAGTACACTTGTTACACTGTCCAAATCTCTCATTCTCTCAATTACTCACTCACACACACCTAATTACCCATGGACACAGATACAACACAGCAAATCTGCACACACTGAGGCTACACTGAACACACATATACCTATTTCCTCCCCCCTCTCAGAGTTACACACACTTTTGCCCAACTGAAACCCCACTGCTGATACATTACAAATGCTGATACCTCACAGTTCTCTCACTCACAAGCACACACAAAATCTGAAGCAATAACTCTACACACACAGGAATTTTATACTCAGGCACATACTGCCTCTTAATCTACACACGGGTATTACTGACCTGCACATCCTCCTACAGTATGGACTGCACACAGGTATCAATTTCTGCACACTGTAAACTTGCACATAAACTCACCAAAAACTGATACACACAGATATCTTAAATACCTACACACTGATGCAAACTCTACCACACATTGGTTCATATAGGTAATACACTGAGAATTTCTCAGTAGCCACAGGTCATCTAACACCTAGGTAATACCCTGTCTACCCATTTGCACTGCACAGGCACTGTCACCCAACAAAACTGAACCGCACAGACACAGATGCACAGCAAAGTCCCCCCCTGTGCACAGAAATCTCTCAACCCGATACACAATGAAACCCAAACACAGTCTGTACATAACCGACTGCATCTCAGAATTTCCCCATCGATGTACACACAACACACAACCTATTAGCAACACAAATACATTCATGTATATAGTTCATATATCAATTATGCAGAAATTGAATAAGCTAGATAGGTAAGTTCCTACTAGACATTTCATCGAACACCAGAAATGCAGAAAAACAGATCCCACCATATTACTCATGAACCCAAACATAAAACCCTAAAACTCGGGTTCAACCCACTCCCTGTGAGATGAAATCAGTCTACCTACAATACCTAGGGTTAGGGTTCCTGTTAATTGGGAAAAACCAAACAAAAATCATCAAACCCTAGATCTCCTAGGTTTTACCTGCAAAAATCCCTAAAATTCGAATCTACACAGCCAGGGGTGTTTCCTAATGGCCATTACCATCTAAAAACAGAAATTAAAGGAATAAAAACTAGGGTTTTACCTGCAGGGAAGGTTCTTCTATGAAAGTCCTTCCTTCCCGAGTTTCCTTGAGCCAAGTTCCCTGATTTCCTTGCTTTGGAGAAGGAGAAAATGGAAACCTAGGGTTAGCTCTCGAAAATTTGGGTGGGAGATGGATTTCTCTAGTGGAGGCTAGGGTTTCTCCTGTCTACATGAAGAATAGCCTAGAAAGAGGCTTCCTATTTATATTAACCTGATTTTAGGGTTTCTATGCACAGCTTTTAGACTAAACCCCCCTGACCCTCTCATGTAGAACCTAAAGGACTCAGGTTTAGGTCTGCTAGAGTATTGAGGGTTCACCCTAATTTTAAAATTCTAGGGTTTCGCTAGAATAGGGTTTACACATTAGGGTTTGGTCATTAGGGTTTGCCCTAAAGCATTCTAGGGTTGACCTAAAATCAAATATCACTAATAATAATATAATTAGTTTATAAAACTCAGCAATAAATTTAATACATAATTATTTAAAATAGCTAAATTACACAAATGCCCTCATATGGAAAAGTGGTAGTGACACAGGTGGCTCAGACGGTACAGGTAAAGTCACCGAGCGGTGGCACATTTGGTTATGTTATTTTACTCTATTTTTGCAAAGAATTGAACTAAAGCAAGATAGATAACATGATAATAAATGTTGCATGCTCATATGAACTCATTGTAGATTTTGGTTTAGTTGGTTTAGCTCGCCCTCACCGGTACTCTTTGAAGTACTGACCCTCGTTGCAGCAGGTTCCCCGAGCCAAGGCGACGCGGCGATGAGCTAAAGTTTTCTCCAACCCCTTCCTGAATCAAGATGCATTCGTGTCGTGACTTTTGGTAGCTCCAGTACATAAGTAGCAAGGACCTCGCTCTCACTTTTGGAAGCCACAAGACGATGGTGCTGACTCGCACCCAAGGTATTTTGGTGTTTTGAATTCTAGTAAGGGATGTAATGTATGGATCAGTTATCTCATTTTGTGTCAAGTTGTAAGCCCGTACGACATCTTCACTATTTTGAGTCAAGAGTCTGTAAACAGATGTTCATTATCAATAAAGAAAACTTTTTTATGCCTCAACTGATGTGTTATCTTATTTGCGTACTCTGTTGCATATGCTCTAAAGATTATCTTTATGCTTAGGCCTTGTGCACGCGCGCCCTACGCGTGCACGACATCACGCCCGGAGGACGATTATCGATTGGGCGAAATCGGGGCGTGACATGCACGGACGATGTCGAATTATTGTATTTTTGTGAGGTACTTTGCCGAGGATGATTTTATCATTTTGTTGCTTTATGTTGATGACATGCTGTTGGTGGGTCGGAATGCCACCAGGATAGCAGAGTTGAAGTGCCAACTGGGCACGACCTTCTTTATGAAGGATTTGGGCACAACGAAGACTATTCTTTGGATGGAGATCAGCCAAGAGAGAGAGTCCAAGCTGCTACATTTGTCCCAAAAGAAGTACATTCACCGGGTACTTCAACGTTTCGGGTTGGACGGGTCAAAAAAATTGAGTAACCACCTTGTAGCTCACTTTAAGTTTACTGAGGAGCAGTGTCCATCTACCGAGGACGAGAAGGAAGATATGGAGCGAGTTCCATATGCCTCAGCTGTGGGGAGTCTTATGTATGCTATGGTATATACGAGGCCAGACATTGCTCATGTAGTCGGCACAGTTAGCAGGTACACTTCCAATCCTGGAAGGCTACATTAGAGTGGGGTCAAGTAGATTCTACGATATCTTTAGGGTACTGTCGATTGGAGACTTTTATTTGGTGGTGACTAGCCAAAGCTGGTTGGATAAACCGACGCTGATATGGCTGAAGATGTAGAGACTAGGCGATAGACTTTGGGCTATGTGATGATTGTGTTTGATGATAAACAAAAAAATTGAAACTAGGTTTATACGAAACCCTTTCTTTGAAACAAGAAAAAAAAGAGTACAATTAATCCTATACAAGGATGTTAAGTATAATAAAAATAATTCTAGGGAAAAAATGCTATAGGAGTCTGATCTGCGGTCGATCACTTTGTCCCTTGGACCACACGATGATGAAGAAGTGCTGTAGAAGAAGAAGAAGCTTCAAAGGTTGCAAGTAGGATTGAATTCTCGTTGTCGAAGTTGTCAATCGACACTCTCTGTCTATGCTCTCTGCTCCTCTTTCGATCTGATCCTTGATCTTGATCTTTTCTTCCCCCCCTCTCCTGTGACCGGAGGTCTCTATTTATTGAGATCAGTCACAATAACTGTCTAATCGACGTAGAAGCACAACTGTGGAGAAAGTTGCACCTTTTATGCGGTGGTTATAATAACTGCTACCCACATTTGAATGATCTACTGAATTTGCGTATAACGCGTGTCCCATTATGAGGTAATGCGTATAACTGCTTCTCGAAGATTACGGCATGCAAGCCACGCAGGTAACTACCCCTCGCGTAAAGATGGTTGGCATAAAAGCCAAATAACTGTCTTTTTGGTGTAAAAGCCAAATATCTGTCTTGTTGGCGTAAAAGCCAAATAGCTGTCTTGTTGGCGTAAAAGCCAAATATCTGTCTTGGTGGCATAAAAGTCAGATTCTGCGTAAAACTTGATGCTGCATGAATAATAGATAACCAGCGTAAAAATAGCCAATTATCCATCACGACTGAGGTCTTGAGCGTATTCTGGGCTAAATAGCCTTATACCTTTGCCAATATAGCCTGAGTTGGCATATTTCGAGGAGATAGCATACGGCGTACTCCTATAGTTGAAAATAGCCTGGTTAGCGTAACATGCAAGGATGGTGATGTGAGCGTATTAGTCACAGTTTTAGTTCTCCCAGTCATTAAAAATAGAACAAAATATCGTGCATTAAATGCAGAGATCTGTCCCCATCTCGTGCATTAAATACAGAGATATGCCTCGAGCTCCGTACGAGAGACAACTTTTGACGTGGTGTCTAATTTTGTCTCATCTCGAGCGTAAAAACTCATCTCTTCCTGCGTAAAATAGGCAGCGTATTCTTTGTATGCGTAAAAATAACTTGTATCAAGAATATGTCACCAAACGATAGCCTGGGCCTCTGTGCAGAATTATCATTACAGCCGTCCTCTCGGTCATCGTCCAGTACTTTTGTCAGGAGTCAGGTTCACTGTTCTGTCTGACAGATTCATTCGAGGAATACGAAGAGTTCCTCGTATGACTTTATGTTGCATTAAAAACAAACGTATTTTACGCTGGTGGGAGGTGTAGCAACCTTTTACGCCAAAACAGCCTTGAAGCGCCGCTTTACGAGGGTTGTTCTAAAGCCATATTTTACGCCATACAGCGTTGAAGCTCTGTTTTATGTGTATAGCTCTGAAGTCATATTTTTATGCCACACAGCGCTGAAGCTCTGTTTTACGCGAACTTCATATTTGTTGGGGGTTTTACGCGTATAATTTCCCAGCTTATTTCATGCTTCTATAAGACCCCCTTCAAAGTTTTCAAATTCTTTGTAATTTGAAATACTTTGAATGAAGCATAAAGTGGTCAAATTTGACTCATTCTTCGAGGCTGATTTTTTGGCGGTATTTAAGAAGTTGTTGGGATTTGGTATGTTCTCTTCTGCCTATATAAAGGCAAACGAGTAAACCTGTTTTTCCATACTTCCTTCACCACAAAGATGGCTGCTGAGATTCATTGGGCTGTACTGAGGAGGAAGAAGATTATGCTCTTCCAGCATGTAAGGAGCCGTAAAAAGAGGCGTCTTCGAGCAAGTATCCTCTGTAATGATGGATCATGGAAGTATATCATAGCTTTCTTTGCTCGAGATAATCAACAATTTTATATGGTGCTTCGTCAAAGAGAGATGAAGGGTCGCATTATACCACACAACTTGCTAGCTGTATTTTCCCCTATTATGGAGCTGGACACGGGTGGGCAGCTTGGCCGTGTCTTCCAGTATTGTGTTCGGTCTGAATCCCTAATACAAGTCTGAGCATGGCCGCCAATGACGTATGGAGGGGGGCTTGAATAATTTAGACAGGCCTAGTTCTGTATCCTCCCGCCATTAACTATTTTCTTGTTCATCGGTCGAAAAAGCTGATGAAGAACCGTAGAAGAAGAACTGAAGATCTCCGTCAGACGAGAACCTAGCGTGATAGATTCCCATCATAATCTTGAATATTAATAAAAAATCCTTTGTAAAACGGATTTCCATCATATGTAATCATGATCTTGAATATTAATGAAAAATCCTTTGTAAAATTAATTTCCATCATATGTAATCATGATTAATAAACTTGTCTTCTTTTACGCATCATTGATCCGCCATATTGCTGTGAGAAAGTCTGATAATACACAGCTTCAGCCTGTCTGAGTAATTTTTTATGCTGATTCTGACAAATATGCTTCCCGTCATGTCTCCACTTTTACGCATAACAAGAAATGCGTAAAAAGCTCTTCAGGATTAAATTATCTTAAAAATCTAATTGTCATGCTGTTTTTGGACGAGGAGTCACATAGAATTCTAAACTGTCACTTCTCGAAGAATTTCTGTTCAGAACATCGTCTTCAAGAATGGCCTTCCGAAAGTTTCTCGAAACAGGGCAAGAAATATCCGCCGAACAAGCCATACTTGAACTTAGATATAAAGGATTCTGGCTATACTTCGAATGAACTTCCAATGGCCACGAAAGAAGAGTCATCTTGTTTGCAAATGCTGACATATGTGTGTTTTAGGCACTTGCAATATTTTGTAACCAAGAAGGAGCATTTTCTGCGTAAAACCCTTGAAATTGGCTTTCTCGAGTATAAGACCCAAACTATCAAGATATACGCGTATCCTGTCCTGCGTAGCATCTGTAGCTCCTGAGCGTAAAATCTTCTGAGCGTAAAATCATAGATCCGTAGTTTCTGAGCGTAAAATCATAGATCTGTAGCTTCTGAGCATAAAACCGTAGATTTGTAGCTTCTGAGCGTAAAAGCTTCTGAGAGTAAAATCATAGATCTGTAGCTTCTGAGCGTAAAACCGTAGATTTGTAGCTTCTGAGCGTAAAATCATAGATATTTTACGCAGCATGACTGTCCGCCTTCCTTTTCAAATGATCGGCGGACGTGGTCCCAAATCATAACTGATCAGATAAGATCGGATTCGGTTAAGGATTCGAAGAGTTATCTGAACTCTATAAATAGCCCTGGGTCATGAGAGAGAAAAACTCTTCATCTGTCTTTGCAAAAACCCTTTGTCTTTTTCTGAGAATCTTTCGTCTTCTTTCTGAGAACTCTTCGTCTTCATCTCTTTCAGAGAACTCAGATTCGCCATGGCACCGAAACAGGCCTCCGCTGCTAAGGAAAAGAAAGCCGCTTCCTCATCTCGCTCCACTGCTCAAGCACGAGCGAATCCCACTAGGCCAAGTGAGCCTCGTTCTGAACGAAGTGCTCTACCGTCTAGCTGTGCACCGGACATCACAGGTAAAGACTTCGAGAGGAAAAACCCTTCGCACACGTTGTACGTGTATGCGCAAATACGCCCATATTCCTAATGTATCAGCATAAAACTCCATATCTTTACAGTCTGGCGTAAAACTCAGACTGTCAAAATTTGGCGTATACTGCAAACCTTGTGTTTTACGCACTGGTGTAAACTCCAGTGTAAAACTCAAATTTTTACAATCTGGCGTAAAAGCTCAGAATGTCAAGTTTTGGCGTATACTGCAATAGTGTAGCGTCTAGCGTAAAACTGACTTATTTTCTTGCTTCTTGCAGTGGACCTACAGATTCCTCCTTTGGCTGAAGTGATAGGCTCTGCTGTTGGAATGCTGAATTCTAACTATTTGGAGGACTTGTCCCATGTGACATTCCCCATCTCTGAAAACGAGTATCCTCAAGAAAGGAGAACTTTGATCTCAGCCCAAGGAGAACGAATGTTGCTGAGTATGATCAGCGGGGAGCCCCTGACATACATAGATGGGACTGAGTATAAGAAACCAGCTTTCTTATTCGGAGACATTATTGATAAGCAGTCTCAGACCAAGCCCAAGAAGGAAGATTGGGTATTTTCTGCTGAGGGCACGATCATGTATCTGCCAAAGATGCCCAAAGATTACCCTATCTCTGCATTCTTCCATGCCACACATCCCAGAAAGATGTCATGGACTCTGACTCCCGATCTTCATGGCCAGCCAGGGAAGATCTTTTATAAGAAAGGATTGGACCGAGGGTCCTTTGTAAGTAGTCCCTTAAGCCCTGTCATGCCTTTCAGAGGATTACTGCCGAGCAGCGTCCCGAGTGAAGATACTTCACTGATCCAGCCGCTTCAAATAACGACTTTCTGCAATGACTTTATGGGGCAGGGGGGAGTATACCCCAAGGTTAACCCTCGCACTAGTGGATGACTTAGCCCCCAAAATCTTCGATGGGCTAATTTAACTGCATGGGCCCTGAAGCACTTTCAGGTGGAGCTGGAAAGTATTGGCTTATTTGCGGCTGTGAGTGCTACTAGTGTTTGGTTGCCTCTCAATCCCAACTTGTTCTTAGCTTTGATGGAGCGATATAACTCGCTCACTGGGACTTTCGCCACTCCGATAGGTGAGTTGGGCCTGGCACTTCATAAGATGGCAGACATCTCAAAGCTGCCAATGGGAGATACTCCTTATGAAGAGTACGTTCCCACAAATAGGGAGCTGAAGGATACCCACCCTCGGGCAGTGGCAGTGTACCAAGAGCTGATGAGCTACTACCTTGCATACACCACCTTCTACAAGGATCCCTCTGATTTAGCCCATATCAACAAATGGGTATCCTACCTCTTCTTCCATCAGGCTAGAAATGCCAAACAGGACAAGGTTGTAGATAGCAAAGATAAACCTTTAAACTTTCTGAGCATGCTTAATGCCAACACAGTCGATGATCTCATTGAAGATGTAGGGGCTCTAGATCGTGTTCTCAACGAAGAGATAGGGGGTTATCCTGCAGGAACCAAAGCCTACAGCTATATGAGGCATTGCCGAAAGCCTCTGTCAAGAGAAGCTCAACTGGCTGGCTTCCTTTCTGTTTAGCTACGCCGATGGGTGGTTCCTGGAATCACGTCTGCGGATCGCATTCATCACAACACCTTTGGTATTTGGACCGAGATTGGGCCTGCTCCCTGCCTTGGTGTGCATAATTCAAGCTGGCCTGAGGGCCATTACTGAGGGACTGCTGGCTGATGATACACAGCGTGAAGGATATCCCAGAGTGGAATTGCCATTCTTATATCTGATGGGATGGTTAATCCTTCACAACACCAAAGTGATGTCTCCCGGATCGGCCAGTGGTTCGGGCAATAACTTTCTGTTGAATTACAGGAATTCTTCTTGGAATGTGACTAGTGTCATAGACTGTCGGCTAGTACTAAATTTTGCCCATAGTTGGAAGTTCTTCTGCATCATCCCCCCTGGATATATCAATCAACAGGGGACGAAACTTCAGGATGCAGGTCAGGGGAAGACTATTCTTTCTTCTGAAGCCTTTTACTGGTTGGTCTGCATTAGACCTTCCCATCTGCTGTACAGAAGTGAGGACCACTGCTACTTGGAGCCTTATCTGCCTAGCCGTTTCGCTAGGCAATTTGGGTATGATCAGTTGTACGTGGAGAATCCCATCACCAGCTTCAAGTTCAAAGGTGGACTTATTGATGGAGCTAGAGGATGACGGTACTTCATAATGGGTTGTACTGGAGCAACCTTTGCTGTGCCCGCAACTTCTCTCTCCACGGAGCTGCGCATTCTTCACTCGTACGTGCAGTTTTATGTGTCCATCAATACCTTCCATCGTGATTTTGATGTTCATGGAAGTTTCAGGATGCCCTCACATAGGTCCACTGGGAGAGAGGAGATACCATCTGTCTCCTCTGATGAAGGTGATGAAACCACCGGTGCAGATGATTATTTGTTGATTTTACCGAGAGGCATAATAGCTCCGCCAGCAGAGCCTCTCATAATCTCCAATAAACGAAAGGGTTCCACTCTGAAAGAGCCTTCCCCCCGCAAGAAGAAGCTGACTACCGGGGGTCCTAAAAGGACTTCCACCAAGGGGGCCTCTAGGAGTGAGCCTATTGTTTCTTCTGTTGGGGATGATTCTTTATCAGGGGTCCTTCGCCTTTTAGAGAGGGAACCTCCACAGTTCCAGCTGACAGTGCTGGAGATTCTTTGCCCGTGACTGCTGCTGCTACCATCATTACTGGTAGTGCTTCTAGATCGCCTTCGAGGCCGAGCGTTAATAAGAACCCATATACCTTTACCCAGACAAATAATGGGGCTAGCCCCTCCTTCGTCTATAAGTATCTCGAGCGAGATTCTACTCGATGAACCTCGAGTGGATCTGGGTGACGACTTGGATGACTACCCTCAAACGTCAGTTGGTGTACCCTCTTCTCCAGGTATGACAGCTTGTTTAGCATCATTAAGAAATGATTTAGCTATACAGGCTACAGACGCAACATACATACCATCGGCCATGGGTAAATGTTGTCTTCACACTTTCTTCAGGAAAATTAACATTAAATTGATAATAACTTTCTCTTATCTTATTTTCAGGCGAAGACGTCTCTGGGGAGGACGAAGTTGACACAACTTCTGATTTTGTTGCGGATTCAGCTAATGAAACGGCGACACCTGACGTCGACGTAGTATATTTTGAAACTGTCGATCTTTCATCCGCAACATTCTCGGGTGTCATCCCGCCAGTGGCAGTTCAAATAACATCAAAGGAGGATTAACCCACCTTCTCGATCGTGCCTCCTTCGTTAAGCATGCCAGCAACTCCAACTGTTGTTGGTGTCTCTTCTTTTGTCGCACCCTCTGTTGAAGCAACTACCGTGGCAACATCCTCTACAGTCATTCCCGATAGAAGATTTACCGATATTGCATCCACTTCCAGCGTACATTCGATCTTTGCTACGCTAATTGAGCAGTATACTAGCATATTCTACCGTACTTTGAAAAAATTGATATCCATGGTGCTGGAGAAGAATCTAGGCTTTGATGCTCTGAAGATGTCCTCCAAGCTCACTATAGCGCCGATTAGAAATTTTAATGACGCTGAAAGAGCTGATGAGATAGAGCAAATAGTTAATGGTTTAGAACAACCCATTAACGAATATTTGCAACTATCCCGAGGTAGCATCGATAACCTGGTTCAAGATGAGTATGACTCCCTAACTGCGGAACTTGCTCAGCAGATTGAATCTTTAAACAAATCCATCCAGGAACAACAACAAGAGATGGATAAAAAGCAAGCAGCATTGGTGGAGAGTATTCCTCAGCTTGCTCAGTACTGTGTAGAATGAGGGGTATAAAGTGAGGGTTCGAGAATTGGAAGATGAACTTTCTCAGACAAGGGAGAGGCTTCTCAAGGCATCGGCAGTTCATGATGTATTTGAGGGCCAAGTGAAGACAGCTCAGCAGAACTTGGCATATGCGGGTGTCATCCACGCAAGTTTTGTTGGTTCTCTGTCCGAACTATCTTTCTTGAGCGATGACGAAGCAAGGCTGTAGCGGGCTCGTACTAACATCTTGAACTCCAGGAATGAAAGGATGGCTGCTTTGGCGCAACAGATCCACGATTTAACGGCTCCTCCCTAATGATGTACCTTTTTGCTCCTTTTGTAATTTGCTATTTCCAGAGATAATAAAGATACATTTTCTGACTTTATGGACCTATCACTTTTGAATATAAATGATAGGCTAAGATGAAAGTAATATCAGAGGTAATATGGACATGATATACTTTCGGTAAGGTTTAGCTGAATATATCTATTCAGAGCTAATATGGACATGATAGAATATGATCCAACAAAATTTGTATACAAAACACTATCAGAGGTAATATAGACGTGATATGTTTTGAAGTTTCAAATTAGTTAAACATATCTATTCAGAGGTCACAAGAACATGATAGAATATGATCCAACTAATCTTTGTATGTAGTATCATCAGAATAAAATCTTCACCATACCCCTTTGAGCAAAGGAGATCAAGCATAGTACTTCTTCAGGAATTTGCCGTTGATAGGAGCCATTATCAAATCTCCATTAGGCTTGGCTAACCTGTAAGCGCCATTTGAAAATATGGTTTCAATCACATAAGGCCCCTCCCATTTGGGCTGGAACTTGCCCTTACTTTTGTGTGTAATGATCATTAGCCTTTTTACAGCTAGAACTAGCTCACCAACCTTGAATACTCTTTTCTTCACTTTTTGATTAAAAGCTCTGGAGATGCGTGCCTGATAGAACTCGATGTGCTGTTGATCTTGAAGGCGTTTCTCGTCTAATCCTTCTAGCTCTTGAAGTCTTAAACGATCATTATTTTCTTGAGTCAGCTCATTAGCCACTGCTATCCTGAGTGATGGAATTTGAACTTCAATGGGGAGAACTGCTTCACACCCGTAAACTAATGAAAATAGGGTACAACCCATTGGCGTTTGTACCGTTGTACGGTATGCCCACAGACATTCTCCCAACTTCTCATTCCAATCTCTTTTGTTTGAAGAGACGAACTTCTTCAAGAGTTTGATGATAGTTTTGTTGAAGACTTCCGCCAAACCATTAGCAGCAGGATTGTATGCCGTTGAGGCCATATTCTGTATCCGATTCTTATCATAAAATTGGTGAAATGCTTGACTGATGAATTGAGGCCCATTGTCATGAATTATCCTTCGGGGTATCCTGAAGCGATAAATTATATGGTGCTTGATAAAGCCCATCACGTTGGATATCTTTACCTCAGCAAGAGGGGTCGCCTCCGCCCATTTGGAGAAATAGTCAGTGATAGCCAATATGAATCGATGTCCTCTAGAGGATGAAGGATGAATAGGACCAATGATATCCATATCCCATGCTTCAAAGGGCCATGATGCAATAGTAGGATGTAAATACTCAGAAGGCTGATATATGAAATCTGCATGAACCGGACAGGCTTTGCATTATCTTGCATATTTCACGGCATCTGCAATCATAGTAGGCCAATAGTAGCCCATCCTCCTGATACGATTCTGTAACTTAGGACCGGGTTGATGTGCTCCACATACCCCGTCATGAGATTCTCGGATAACCTGCCTTGCATCATCATCAGAGAGACATCGTAACAATAGTCCATCATATGTTCGACGATATAGACTTTGTGAAGAAGCATCAAAATAGAAACGTAATGATCGTCTCTTGATAGATACTGCTTCTTTAGGATCTTTTGGTAAGATTCTGTATGACGCGAAGTCTATAAAGGGACTTCTCCAATCTTTCTTAGGAGGAACCGTGTTTAGAGCATAGCTGCGTTCTATGTGAAAGTTATTTTTCACACAAAACAAATCTCTGTTAAGAAGGATCACCGAATTCTGCCTTCTTATTAGAATAGCTAGATCTGCAGCTAGGCTGGCCAGAGCATCAGCTTCCAAATTTTGAGATCGAGGAACATGCTCTAAGAAGAATCCTTTAAAAGATATTGCAATCTTGATCGTTGTTCGGTGATAAGGAATGAGTTCTGGATTGCAGAATTCATATATTCCTCTGACCTGATTGACGATCAGCTGAGAATCACCAAAAGCTTCCAGGTATTCGACATCCAATTCTTTAGCGACCTGAAGCCCGATTAGTAGAGCATTATACTCTGCCACATTATTAGAGCAGGGTTCACTAAGAAAATATGCTCGATAGATGACGACTCTATCAGGAGTCACCAGGACAATTCCTACTCCTGAAACCATATTTTCCTTAGGACCAATTCTGGAAGCGCCATCAAAGAATAGCTGCCATGTATCACCTTCCATTGTCGAATTACATTCTGCAACTTCGTCGAAAATATCCTCATATAATTTGGAGGTTTTCGGAATTAGATGGGCAGCTAAGAAATCAGCCAAGGCTTGACCTTTCATGAAATTTTGAGGGACGTACACCATATCATACGGTGTCAGTAGCATTGCCCAAGTCGCGAGTCGGGAATTAAGAACACTTGGCTTATTCATCAAAACCCGAAGTGGATTGATTCTGGAGATGATATGAATAGTTTGGCCCGTCACATAATGTCGCGTCTTCTGAATGGCAAACATTAGGGCCAAGCATTCTTTTTCCACTGGACTATACCTGTGTTCAGCTCCGACCATCATCCTGCTTAGATAGTAAATAGCCTGTTCGTGACCCTTATTGTTCTTTTGTGCAAGTAGAGCCCCTAAATGTAAACCCCCTCAACCAATTTGGGGTTTAATTTAATTAAATCCGGAGACTAGTATTTATTTAGAATTTAATTAGAATTATGTAGGATAATTATATGTACCCCTCTGACCAAGGTGTAACCTCATCTACGCAATGATCATTAATTCTCGCCTGGCGTAGTTAATCCTTAAATCAAATTTAATTGTTGGAGGCGAATTTCACCCTAGGCAGAACTTAACCAAGCCATATGTACTCTTTCATGTGGACCAGTCCCACTCCCTCGAGCCCTGTCCGGCCCAAACCCCGAGGCCAGCCGACAAACCCCATCACCATTATAAATACACATATTCTCTCATAGAAAACCCTAAAAACCCTATTTCTCACCACCACCCTAAGGAAACCCTAGCCGCAGCCCTACTCCCTGTCGAGACCACCCCCACCCGATTGCCAAGCCGCCGCCCCAGCGCCGCCTGACGCCGCCGACACTGCCCTCCCCGACAGGACAGTCCCAGCCTCCTGACCACTCAACACCCCTCCAGCGCCACCATCTCCTTCACCATCCCGATCCCATCTAGCCGCTGCCGAGAGCCCCATCACCGCCCACCACCAATCCCAGACCTACCCCGACCTTCCCCGCGACCGGTCAATCAACCCCGCTCCACCTGACGTCGACAGACCCCGCCAACCGACCTGCCGGACAGGCCGCTGCCACCCCCGCACTGCTGCCGCGACTGCTGCATTGTTGTAACCGCTGCTGCCGCCGATCCCATCCGCGCGTCGACCAGAGTTCACCCCGCCGGAGAAGACGGTCGACAGACCCCCCCTCGTTAAGTCGATCAGGTACTCGAACCCCTCTCTCTCGTGTCATAATACTTCGTTTTCGTGTCGCCATGTCACATGAACACCTAGTAATAGTATTCAACCTAGTTAGTATTATAAGCATGAGAGCTTATTTAATTTGTTACTAATAAATATGTAATTATGGAGTTAATAACCAGTCACCAGGGTCAGGTGTTTCACTTGAAACACTGGAATATGAACTAGTAGGTTGAACATGGGGATAGAGACATGTGTTCGTGCAGAACCAAAATTATGGACAACCCGTAACTAGAAAATTATTGACTCGAGACACATGTTGACCGAAGACAGAACACGTGTACATCCTAGCCACGTGCACCGTAACGCTGTCTTCAACCAACCATGAACTTGAGACAGACCCTCAAGAGCAACGTAGTGTCAGTACACTGGGTCTTAGCGTCTGATGTAGATTTTTATATTATATTGTGTGCCAAGATCATCGGATCAGACATAAGACATCGCAGTAGCAGGCTTTTGGCATTCACCTCTTGAAAACTCAGGCAAGATACCTTGCTATATTTACTGTCTAATTTAAATATGCATAAGTTGTGTTGTATTCTTGTTGCTCGTAAATTATACAACTGTGCGCGTCCGAGTTATCTCGGGTGCATTCGACGGGTGCGTCGATATTAGTATATATATGGACTTAGCTCTTAGCAGACTCAACCCATTGGATGATACTCTGTTATTGTCTGAGACCTGACACTTTACACGGGCACTGAGATATATTCATATTGGGATGCGGGATTGCGCACTCGACTAGCTATCGTTGCGTATCACCTACATCACGGTTAGTATGTAGTCAGGATATAGTTTAGAGACTTGGCATATAGATACATGGTATGCAAGTCGAGTAGTCGACTTGTGTATCTATATTAGGCGGGGAGGACAACTAGTAGGCGTATGGAGTACACACATTGGAGCCGTAGTTTCGGAGGAACCTCGGATCCAATGATTTTTCCCCTTATACTGATGCCACGTTCTTCGGAGCGATATGGACGATATACTGTACAGATGCCACTCTCTTCGGAGCTTGGACGTTATGCCTACACCTATCCATACGCATCAGCGATGTCCTCACATTGCATGCACTTAGATGGCTAGCACACCCTTCTTGTATTTAATTTATTCAGTATTCATATATGGCATGTTGTTTTCTTGTATCTTGGTACGTCCCTCTGAGGACCTGGTACATTTCCAGATTTAGACGAGGCTTACTACCCCACCGTATACGGCCCAGGACAGGAGACGAGATTTGCTACAGCTGAGGAGTTGGAGGTGCAACCGTCAGAGTTTCCGTGATCAGTTGGTAGGCCTTTAGCCTAGTTGGAGGGCATCATTATCTACTCAGCTGATGCTCTAGTCTTTATCTTTTATATCTTCTTTCAGTACTTTATTTCGTCATAGTAGTAGCTTTGTTCCCACCAGACATCACTGGTTGTACTATGATATCTTGAGACTGGTATTTATCAACCAGCAGTTTATTTAGTGTTTTTGCTCTTTATATTGTGGATGAGATTAGATTACCTGTTATTGACTGATATTGGACATGTTAGTATTATAGGACAGCGTAGCACTCTTCGTGGATCCATTAAATTGGGATATCCTTAGAGATGTGTTAGCTGGCCATTGCTACGTGGCTTGGTTCCATATATTTTGGGACTGGGGCGTGACACTAAAGAATGATCCATTGCTTAAACATACATCAAAAATGGTCTTCCTATGACGGGAGGCACTAGAACTGGAGGATTAGTAAGATAGTATTTAATGTCATTAAACGCTTGCTGACAGGCTTCGTCCCATACGAATGACACACCTTTCTTTATTAGACGAGAAAAATGTTGACATCTCCCAGAGAGGTTGGATATGAATCTCCTGATATAAGCTAGACGACCTTGAAATCCCCTAAGTTCTCTCAGATTACGAGGTGGTCGCATTTCTAGGATGGCTTTTACTTTATCAGGGTCAACTTGAATGCCTTTAGCGGTAATGACAAATCCCAAAAATTTGCCACTGGATACACCAGGAAAGGACTTTGTGGGATTCATTTTGAGTTGATGTTGGCGCATCAACTCGAATATTGGCTTCAAGTCTTGGATATGATTATCTTTGAGACAGCTTTTGACATCAATATCGTCGACGTAACATTACACCGTTTTGCGTAGATGCTCATGGAATATGTTACTCATAGCTCGTTGATATCTAGCCCCGGCATTCTTCAATCCAAAAGGCATAACCATATAATCAAATTAAGATAAATTCTGAAGATGAAAAACATACTGCTTTTCGTACACTACTGGGGGTATATTGCTATCCGTCCATGAAATATATGTGCTCAAAACCGCACGTATTATCGATCATGACGTCTGTAATGGGAAGAGGGAACTCATCTTTAGGGCATGCCATATTTTGATCTTGAAATTCGATACAAACACGCACGTTCCTAATTTTTTTCATAACCAGGACAACATTAGCAACCCAATCAGGATGTTGTTCTTCCCGGATGAACCCACAGGCTATTAGCTTCTTGATTTCAGCTTCAATGGCATCCATCATATCTGGGCGGAACCTGAGTTGGTGTTGCTTTACAGGCTTTGAATTGGACAATATGTTGAGTTTATGGGTAGCCACTTTTGGATCAAGTCCTGGCATATCCTCATAATTCCAAGCAAAAATATCGCTATATTCTTTTATCAGCTGGATCATTTCTTCTCTTTCTTCTTCGGAAATATTATTACTGATAAATATCGACTTTGGTGAAAATTCATCTCCAACATTGATTTGGATAACCTCATCTTCAGTGGGTGGTTCTTTTTGTTCGAACCGGAGTTCCCATTGTGTATCCATTTGCTGAGCCCAGGATTCATCTTCAAATGGTTCAGATTCTTGTTCCTCTATTTTGAGAGAATTTGTCAATACCATATTTATTGATAATGACAGTTCGAGTTCATCATCTAAATCGGAGGATGACAAATCATCTTGAGAAGAAGAAATGGTCTCCTTACTTGACTCAGAGTTGTTTGAAGTTGCAAGATATGTGGTATATCCTAACCCAAAATGAGTTCGTTGACAGTAGGGATCACCATGCAACAGCATTCGTCTGCCTTTTTCATAGTTGAGGCCTGGCTCCAACTTCAAATTATAACCCATGCTTTGCATAATCTTCAGAGCCTGTGGACTATATCTGTGGACTTGCATTTTCCCAACATCAGATTCGTGAGAATCTTCTTGTACAATCGGTCTATTCCACATTCGACCGAAGACTATTGGATGCTGATTGTTGCGAGTAGGTGGAACAATAAAGATAGAATCTTTATGCGGCCCATATGTCGTGACGATATTAGATGTTGACGCCACTTCCCATACATATGGATGATAGAAGTCTATAGCTTCCAAGAATTTTTGTGCTATAGGTTCTATATCGTTATGAGAGGAAGATTCCTGATTAGGAAATTGAGCGTCAGTATATTGGAAAAGAGAATCTTTATTATCGCCAGGAACCATATTTTTGGTTATATTTACATCAGCTGACTTCTTGTTGCGCCTAAGGTCAATGACCAAAGGTGGAGGTTTCTTGTTCAGACTGATCACTAGGGGATCATTTTCTCTTCCCGATTTGGTTTTGCCCAAGTGGATAGTCACAGGTTCCATGACTTTCGGACGGGTAGTTCGCCCTTTCACCTGGATTGACAAAGGTTGCTCAGCAGATGGTTCTCCTGGCTCCTGGTAGGATTCCTCTTTCGTCCTGCCTGACACCTCCTTTATGTAGTCTTAGGTGTACAACATGGCATCAGAATAGTAGGACTCAACTCCTTTGAACGGGTTGAGATCAGCAAACTCTGTTTTTACTGTCCCTTGGACGTCTACATATTTGAAGCATTGATGTAGAATTGAAGGAACAATATTGTGATCGTGGATCCATGATCTGCCCAACAGAATGTTTAAGACACCTTCGAATTAATGACGTAGCATGTAGCCACTGATCTAAGGTCACCAATTTGGATCCTCAAACGAATCTTTCCCAACGGTCTGCTCTTCCTGGCATTAAAGCCCACGATTGTGGTGGTAGTGTAAGCCAGTTCTCTTGTAGGAATTCTCAACGGTCTTAACAGACTATGAGGGATAATGCTGATCGATGATCCCGGATCTATGTGAATCCGGTCTACCTCAACGGAGCCGACGTATCCGGTGTAATAAAGAGGCTTGTCGTGTCTGTTATGTTTTAACAACATGTCCTCTTGAGTGAAAGTGATGTTAGGGACCACTTCCATCACACTATGGCATTGAGGACATGCCACAGGCTCTTTATCAGGGGACTTGAGCTGAGTTAAGCATACATCTGCTTGCATTAAGGCTTCACTCAAGGCTTGACGAGTGTCTTTGGATAGCCTAAGTAGCTCAAAAATGGACAATCTGGTTGGAGTATTAGCCAACTAAGCCAAGATGTCAAAGTTATAAGGTTTCTCTAAACCTTTGTTTTGAATATTCTTCAAAGGTTTATCGAAATGAACTTCTTTCTGCTTGCATTTGTCCACCGAAGTTGGTTTAGAAGGACCTGCCTCTGGCATAACAGGATCAGGTTCTGGATGTTTGGCAGGCAAAGTGTCTGCCATTGCTTCCTCCTGGTTTCCTCCATAGTCTTTAAAGTAGGCTTTTCCTGACCGGGTTCCGGTTGCTAATGCCTCTTCTTTCGATGTCGGGGATACTGCAACCATATGGCATGGTTTACATCTCGAGTTCTTTTTAGACTTAGCTTTAGCAGCTTTAGTCTCTTCCTCAATTTTTGACACCAGATCAGGGTGAATCCACATGATCTCCCTACTCTTGGTAGTTAGGGGCACTAAGTCATGATTTTGACCCCTGGTAGGAGGAAGATTAATAATGTTCATCATTGCCCGTAGAATAGGTACTACACCATCCGGGACTTTTTGAGGGGGCAGATTGCCAAATTGGTGTGAGATCATGTTGGCAGTGACCGTCTTTTCGCTATTACGCAGAGTAATGGCCTTGGCGTCGATCAACTCCTGGATTTTCTTTTTCAGTACATAGCATGCCTTTGTGGGGTGATATATGTATCTGCGAAAAATACAGTACTTAGGATTATTTGTACTGCTGACTTTATTTGGACACTTTACTTCGGGGAGAGTAAGCTTGCCACTTTTGACTAGACAGTAGAATATGCTCGGAATATCGTCGTCGTCAAAAGAATATTCCTCTATAGGTCTGGAAGTCCCAGGTTTCGTCTGTGTAGTCACTTGAGTATTTTGCCTGGACGTGTTGATAGCCAGAGCTTCCTTTCCTTTGGAACTACGAGTATGGTCATTATTGGAGGATGACCGCTTCCCTCGATCAGAGGTAGAGATCATGATTCCATTGTCACGAGCCTTCTGACTGTTGTCTTCAGTAGCTACCGCTGACATGATAAACGAGGGCCAATTATGGAACTGATATGGTCCCGTGAATACTGAGATCAGTGGGAGAAGGTTCTTCCTGCAAATGTCCACCAAGGCAGAATCTGGAACTCCGGGAGGCATCTGCAAAGTAGCCTGACAAAAACGTTCAATAAAAGTACGAACGTTTTCTTTCTCCTTCTGCTTTACTTCGATGAGTGATGACATAGACATGTCCACTCCTCCTTCGTAGAATCGAGCGAAGAACATAGTCTTGAAATCTTTAAAAGAAGTAATGCAGTTGTCCGCTAGACTACGGTACCATTGGTAGGCCACTCCAGACAGACAGCCTTTAAACACTCGAGTAAGAAGGGCATCATTCCCTTGCAATAACACCGTCATCATGCTGAAGTAATTCATATACTGGCTTGGTGACATTTTTCCCTCAAACAAAACCATAGCCTGTGGTTTGTATTTTGGTGGGAAAGGGATCTCATCCCAGATAGCTGGGTATGGCTGGTTGATTCCCAACTTCTTGAGCTGATCCTTATGCTTCAAGGCATCAAATTGGGATTTTAATTTCCGAACTGCCTGTATCGGATCTTCAGTTGGGAAAGGGACAGCAGAGAGGTGAGAGATCGGTTGCATTGTAACTCCCACAAGAGGTAATATATTCTTTGGGTTAAGGGGTTGAGGAGCAGCTGACTCTTGATTTGGAACAGGCTCCTGGCTTGCATGGGATGGTGGTATGTCTACCCCCACACGTGGTTTAGTCGGAGGAACCGGTATTTGAGCTATTGCAGCTGTATGTTGAGTCACCATCATTTGGCTCATACTCTCCATAATGGTATGCATCTCTTTAATCGATGCCTCCAATACAGCGATGTGTTGCTCAGTACTTCCTGATGGGGAAGCCTCTTCATCTTTATCACCAGCAACATAAACTCCCATTTCTCTGGATGCCACTGAGGGATTAGTATAGATCTCTGTAGAGATTGAGTCTATACTTTCAGCATCAAATTCAGAAAGCTGACGACCCCCAGTGTCGGAATCAGAAGAATATGAAGCCGATTGTCGTGACCTCGAGCGGGTGTTTCGAAAAACACCTGCCTCAATATTCTCAAGGAGTCTGTCAAATCTCCTTTGGCTCGAAGTTCTAGAGGAATGACGTCTTGAACTTGACCTTCCTCTAGGAATGTGCGAAGCCATGTTTACCGACGCGAATGTCGATTCTTCTTCCTGTAAGGACAAAGGCTAGTTCAACCGGTCAAAAACTGACCATTTTGCCTTAGAACAGCAATAGTTAATTACAACCTTATGACTATTACAATAATGCTCCCTAGGGGGGATAATAGACATATTAAAAGATCCCCTATCTTTGCGTTTCTGAATCAAGAAATCACGTAAATCAGGGGGATTAACAGAAGAAGAAGGCTTATTATGGCTTTTTACATATGTAGGAACATGGAGATTGGGAACCACAACACTCTCTCTGCCATAAGAATACAATAATTCTCCCATGTGAGTTGCATACGATCCATCATCCTTCTGAGGAGCGTATTTTTCCGTAAAATGGGTCTTCTTTACACGGACAGGTTTATCCTGGCGTAATTTGGAGTTTGGCACTGGTTCGTGTAAAACAGGAAAAGTCCTCAAACGGCCTCCAGCGTCACGCGTAATCTTAAGAGTGGGCAGCTTCTTCTCTTGTGGGCGTACAAGCCTAGCGGTTGGGAGATCCGCCACTCATTTTCCCTTGATGTGATCCTAGGGTCCATCTACCTCATCATAGATGGAAGCTATATTTTTACGCATAGGGCGCGTTTGAAATTTCTGAATTGGCGCTGAGGCCTTGTCAGAAATTTTGTCTGCCACGTCACAGACAGGAGACAAAGTTTTATGCGCAGGGCGCGTTCTAGACTTCTGGATTGGCACTGGGGCATTGCCAGAAGTTTTTTCTGCCACGTCACAGACGGGAGATAAGATTTTACGCGCAGGACACGTTCTAGACTTCTGGATTGGCACTGAGGCATTACCAGAAGTTTTGTCTGCCATGTCACAGACGGGAGACATAGTTTACGCGCAGAGCGCATAGGCTGTGTTGTCACAACCTTGTTGATCAGAGGAGGAGAGCTTACAGGAAGGGTGGAGGATGTCTTGGGCATCCACACTTTATGCAGCTTCCTGTTTTCCTGGACAGAGAGGGCATGAGAGCTACCCCCTACGCGAAGCATGTCTTCATAAGCAGATTGGTCGAATTGGACGACCAAAGTCTTCTTCTTCAATCCGACGGATACAACATCGTGTTGAACAATTGCTTTTTCGTCAGATGAGAAAGTCGCCCCCAGCAGAGTCGCCATCTTGTGTTTGATGATAAAAAAAAATTGAAACTAGGTTTATACGAAACCCTTTCTTTGTTTACAAACAAGAAAAAAAGTACAATTAATCCTATACGAGGATGTTCAGTACGATAAAAATAATTCTGAGAAAAAATTGCTATAGGAGTCTGATGTACAGTTGATCACTTTGTCCCTTGGACCACACGATGATGAAGAAGTGCTGTAGAAGAAGAAGAAGATTCAAAGGTTGCAAGTGGGATTGAATTCTCGTTGTCGAAGTTGTCAATCGATACTATTTGTCTATGCTCTCTGCTCCTCTTTCGATCTGATCCCTGATCTTGATCTTTTCTTCCCCTCCTCTCCTGTGACCGGAGGTCTCTATTTATAGAGATCAGTCACAATAACTGTCCAGTCGGCATAGAAGCACAACTGTGGAGAAAGTTGTACCTTTTATACGACGGTTATAATAACTGCTACCCACGTTTGAATGATCTCCTGAATCCGCATATAACGCGTATCCCATTATGAGGTAACGCGTATAACTACTTCTCGAAGATTACGACATGCAAGCCATATAGGTAACTACCCCTCGCGTAAAGATGGTTGGCATAAAAGCCAAATAACTGTCTTGTTGGCGTAAAAGCCAAATAGCTGTCTTATTGGCGTAAAAGCCAAATAGCTGTCTTATTGGCGTAAAAGCCAAATAGCTGTCTTGGTGGCGTAAAAGCCAGATTCTGCGTAAAACTTAATGCTGCATGAATAATAGATAACCAGCGTAAAAATAGCCAATTAACCATCACGACTGAGGTCTTGAGCGTATTCTGGGCTAAATAGCCTTATCACGTACCTTTGCAAATTTAGCCTGAGTTGGCGTATTTCGAGGAGATAGCATACGGCGTACTCCTATAGTTGAAAATAGCCTGGTTGGCGTAACATGCAAGGATGGTGATGTGAGCGTATTAGTCACAGTTTTAGCTCTCCCAGTCATTAAAAATAGAACAAAATCTCGTACATTAAATGCAGAGATCTGCCCCCATCTCGTGCATTAAATACAGAGATATACCTCGAGCTCTGTACGAGAGACAACTTTTGACGTGGCGTCTGATTTTGTCTTATTTTGAGCGTAAAAACTTATCTCTGCCTGTGTAAAATAGGCAGCATATTCTTTGAATGCGTAAAAAAGATGTGTATCAAGGATATGTCACTAAACGACAGTCTGGGCCTCTGTGCAGAATCATCATTACAGCCGTCCTCTCGGTCGTCGTGCAGTACTTTTGTCAGGAGTCAGGTTCACTGTTCTGTCTGACAGATTCATTCGAGGAATACGAAGAGTTCCTCGTATGACTTTACGTTGCATTAAAAACAAACATATTTTATGCCGTTGGGAGGTGTAGCAACCTTTTACGCCAAAACAGCCTTGAAGCGCCGCTTTACGAGGGCTGTTCTAAAGCCATATTTTATGCCATACAACGCTGAAGCTCTGTTTTACGCGTATAGCTCTGAAGTCATATTTTTACGCCACACAACGCTGAAGCTCTGTTTTACGCGGACTTCATATTTGTTGGGGATTTTATGCGTATAATTCCCCAGCGTATTTCATGCTTCTACAATGATGTTTGCTGGTGGAGCAGTATCGTGGCAATCACATTTACAGAAGTGTGTTGCCTTGTCGATAACAGAGGCATAATATATTACGGCGATGGAGGCTTGCGAGGAGTTGATGTGGATGAAGAAGCTACTGCAGGAAATTGAGCTAAAGTAGGAGCAGTATCCTTTGCTTTGCGATAGTTAGAGTGTTATTCACCTTGTGAAGAACCAGACATTTCATAGCCGGTCCAAGCACATTGATACCTGATATTATTGGATACGGGATATGGTTGACAAGAAGGAAGAGGAACTTGAAAAGGTTCATACAGATGATAACGGAGCAGATATGTTCACAATGGTTCTACCAAGGGAAAAGTTAGAGTACTGCAGGCGGATCGTCGGGATGACGACCCCCTCCACATAGTTATGAAGGAGAAGATTTATTGGAGTGGGTGAGTTCCCAACCTATGTGGAAAATATCCCAGACTAGGATTGAGTATTTCTAAATATAATAAGAATATCTCAATGGATTTGGATTGGATATTCATATCTATAATAGGAATGCTAGTTGTGGGTTTGAGGCTATATATAGGTGTCTCCTGACCCTAAAATAAATCTCTCTCTTAAAAAAAAAAATATAGCAACAAGGAGAGAAAAAGGAGGCAAGAGTGTCATTGCAACATTGGAGAGAAGAAAGAATGATTGGAGGCTGTTTCAAAGAAGGAGATCAGTTTCGGGTATTTCTCGTTGTCTTTCTTCTTCGTGGTTATAATCTTTTTTCTGTTCCAAAAGAGTTATGGTGATCTTTTTGGATCGGTGAGAAGTTTGTAAGGAGTCGATGTATTTCTTATTCTAATAGTGGAGGCTTTTCTAGGTTGGACTCCGATCGTCCCGTGATTTTTTTGGCAAAGGTTTTCTATGTCAAAAATCTATGTATCTGCGATTTGTGTTTGGTATTTTTGGTTTATACATTTTGCTCGGTTCTCTCACATGTACTCTCTGGTTTGGGAAACAGTTTTCGTACTTTCGTTCCCAACATGGCCAAGGGCAGCGAAAGGGTCATCCGGTAGGAGGTGACGCGACAACTTTAGTTGCCATGGGGGTTGGACACATCGTCGCAGCTGATCCAGATGCTTGAGCTCCATACATGTGGGGAGAAGGAGCAATCTGCAACTTATGATGGCCACACTCTGGTGACTAGGTTAGGGTTAAGGTTTTGCTTTTTGGTTTCTGGATTGGGTGTGTCGTGTCTTTGAACACAACAAGGTCGTTTGGGTTTGCTAGATGTGTCTGGATATATCGTACACGGGAAGGATGGGGTTGTGGTATACAATTGTAATGGTTGGATACAAAAAATAAAATGGATGGGGACACTTGAGGTCGGATCCGAAGTCGGACACACGACTGACACAGGGATAGTATTAGACACGGACACGATTTGGTTATAGATATGAGAAGGACAAAGTGGACACTAATTTGGTGTGTTGGATGATTGTTGTATTGATGGTGGCTGGATGTTGAGAATGGCGATGGTTTAGAAATGATTGGGAATAGTTTTTTTGAGGATTAAAGCTCTCCCTAAATAGTGGGTTAAGCTTACTCCCTAAGCAAATGAGGGATATGTACTATTATAAATGTCCAAATGGATGAGGATTAAAGATCCTTCTAGAAGTTTCCAAGCATTCTAATTATTCTAATTAGTAACTAGATAACCCATTAGATATAACCTAAGGAATATCCCATTCTTCAATAAGGAATTTCCAACTTCATTCAAAATATTCCAATTCATGATCTTAAAAGAATATTTACCATAAAATTTACTTTTTCCTTTATTTAAAATGTAGTCTTTAATAATGATTAAAAATAAATTCTTTTATTGGCCAAGAAAATAATTACGATTTCAAATAATTTTCTAAAACCCTACTTTTGAAACTCAAAATGACAGACATCCTTGATATAATTTCTATTATTATAAATTCCAGAGAGTCATTTTCGAAATGATGTTTGAAGGTATACTAATAAAAAAATCTAAAAATTTAAAAAATAGGGGTTATATACTCCCATCGGGATTGACTCTCTAGAAACCCAACTGGTTGCGGTTAGTTGCTTGCTCCTCGGTGGCCTTGGCATCATCGATCAAGGCCGCCCAAATTTTTAAGGGGCTAACTCCGATGCAAAACTTAATTAATTATAGGAAGTTTTTATTGCATGTGTCCATAAACATGGTTGCCAGAATGCCCTGTGGGCAGTTGAGGGCCAACCTTTGGAAGCGCTCAATAAAATCCTTAGTCGATTTGCTTTCCTTCTACTTCTTGTTGATTAAGGAAGACATGTTGAAATTTATCTCCTCCTTGTAGAAATGAGACATGAATGCAACTTCTAAGTCGTTCAATGATTTGATAGAACTTGCTAGAAGGCTGTGGAGCCATTAGAATATGGTTCCTCGGAGGGTGCCGATGATAACATCCCTCTTAGAGCGTCATTCGGTGAGATCCCAGACATATAGGATTTAAAGTGATATAGATATTGAGTCAGAGATATCAACCCTTCATAAGGCACAAATGTATGTGGCTTGTAATTGGTGGGGTTGACTGCTTCATCACATTTAGTCGGGTATGGCATGCTTATCCCCACTTTCTGGAGGTTCTCCCAGTTGACCAGAGACCCAAACATGGCCTCCATGTTCTTGATCACAACTTCTATAGTTTTTTTGATCTATGCGGCCTTAGATTCGGGAGAAATGGACACAATGGTGGATTAATGGTTGCCTTCATTTGGTTGTTGAGGAGCTACAGACGCCGAGCTCTGTCATGTTGCTATTAACAAGGAGTGTTCATAGTTCCTCTAGCTTTTCCTCTATATTTTGCATGCGGAGGTTTGCATCTTCATTGGTATTGTCATCTTGTGTTGCCATATAGGCTGGCGTACTTCTTTTTTTGATTGAGGGTACGATATCGAAGCATGCATAAATTGATCCGATGCTTTTAGCTTCGGACTCAGATCCAATGGATTGACTACCCCCAGAAGGAGTAGCGCATTGTGATGAGAGGTTTTTCTTCTTGTTCCGTGGTACATACCTTTAGCAGAAGCATTTTCAGGGAGCACTCTTTGCTCATCATCAGAGCATAATGGATTTAAAACCAATGTCAGGGGCTAACTGGCCTCTTCTATCCTTTTAACTTGTTTCAGCTAGATTGATGCCCTACTATGTTGACCGAGTCACATAAGGGCTCCTTCTTGACAACTTGTTGTAGTTGTCATCTTTGAATTCATGGTTCGACTATTTAAAGTTTTTCAAAGGTAGAAGACCGAACATATGCCATACGATGCTTAGCGATATGGTACCAAATTATGATTTGGTGGAAGCAAGTAAGGCAAGGGCCACAATGTCTAGATTATAAGGAGTCTTCCTCTTATAATTGAGATGCTATTACAAATCCATGCCTGCTCGGCTCGATATTGGGACTCTGGCTGAGAGAGAAATAGACATGATGCTTTTGGAACCTCCGCAGATGCACACACTCTGGCGGAACGACTATCCCCTGAGACATTTTGACCTCTAGTAGGAGGTCTATTGACATAAAAATTCCTACCCCTAGCAGGTTGATTATCCTCCGCGGGTAGACCAGCCTCAGGAAGATGACCACCTCCAACTGATACTCTATGTGGTGCTACAGTTTCTAGAAGAGTGCCATATTTACTTTTAGGAGTTATATTAGATTGGTACTCCCAACTATTAAAGTCAAAGATCGGTGTTGAGACTGGTAGTGTCGCCTTCATCTTGTATGAAGGAACTTTCATGGTAGCAGCTTTGACAATCTTTTCCTGGTTGTCGCTTTTTTGTAACTCCTTAAAGGCTAGTGGTTCTACTTTGGCTTTACTCAGAATTTGATCCATAAAATTATGGATATTGATGTCCTTGATATGCCCTGTGATCTCCTCATAGGAGTGTATTATACGTCCTTGTTCGGTAGGATCGATAATTTTCTTTGTGACGCCAGTTCGATAGAAGACCTTCCTTTGACGATATGCACTAGACGGGCTAGCAAAGCCATCTGAGATTGTCTTCTCGAACTTATGTTGATCAAACTTGATTATCAGAGTATCGACAAAGTTTTTCATTATTTGTGTGTCAAATTGCGCAAGCGCTTTCTTGTTGGAGGAGAAATAGCTCCCCAACAGAGTCACCATCTTATTTTCGTGCAGAAAAGAGCATGAAACTTCTTCATGGAATTTTTTTTATTGAACTTGTTTTAAACTCAAGATTGAATTATACGGGTAGGTAAATACAATAATTTTAGACAAGTCAAGATTCTTGGAAGATGGGATGATAGAGGTCAGATCAGATGCGATCTCTTTGCTCCATTGACAATAAGACACAACTGTTGGAATAGAAAATATTGGACGAGCATGAGCTTAGTGTCGAGGCTAATATCTGTTGTCGCATTGGCTATCCTTGACTTGCGAAGAGCCTAGAATTTATAGAAGAATGATATGTTGATGGTCGTACTTGACTTCCTAAGAGCCGATGGCTGGGGAGAATCCATAAAAGAGTGTACTTTAATGGAGGTGGCATATCCGACGTACCAGCAATGACTGGGCAGAATCATGGCCAACGAAATGGGTGCATTCTTCTGAAAATAAGGTGAATATGCCACGTGGAATTACATATGTAGCTATTTATCCTATGACGAGATCATAGAAGAAGAGAGTAGGCCGACAATTGTAGGCAATTATCTACGCATACATAAGCTAGAGCTTCTGGTTGAGTGGTTGCAATCGTAGGGTAAGTAACTAAAGCACATCCCCCACGTAATCAGTTGGAATGAAGACCGTAGAGCGGAGGCAGGGCCTTTGATGGTCAGCTGGAGTAGAGAGAGTCATTATGGCTCATTTTTGTGAGTAGATGACTCGTGAAAATAAGCTTCCTTCATGGGGGAGGGCACGATCCCTTAACATGTAGTATTTGGCCTGATTTGACTGACACTTATAATGGGAGTCAGTTAGTGCTGGATGTGCCATTTTGTCTTCTATAGAACATAGTTCATTGATGAGCAGTAAAATCATATGGCATTTTTGAGCCATTCTTCTAATGGAGTCCCTTGGGAGTGGAACTAGCTTGGTTCTTCCACTGTAGCAGTGCTTTGGAGTTGTCTTTCGCTTGGGATATTTAATGCATATTAGAAGAATGCTATATTTAAGTAGAAATTACTGTAATGATTGCATAATTATTAGTGATATCATAATGTTAAACTTAAGCGATTAACCATAATAAAAAATATAGTTATAACATTGGGATAACAACACCCACTTTGATTCCTGAATAATATATTCTTGAATAATATCGTTGTACTATTTTCTTTCACTATGGATTTTTTCCCAAAGATGAGATTTTTCTTTAGAAAAGTTCTTAATGATGCAATAATTAAAGTGGGCATCCAAGAAAGGAGGAGTATTATAATTTGTGGATAACTATGTATTTTCGAGATAGATCAAATATGGAGAAACTGAGATCATGAATGGAGCTGCAACGCGACTTTGCAGCCCAGTCTCTGTATGATCCAGCGGTGGTAATCGATATCAGAGATTCACACAAGAGTTCCTCTCTAATTATCTCGATACCCCCTCACCCCCCATATATATATATATATATATATATATATATCACGTCCCAGAGAGTCAAAATATAGCCACTGGATGTGATGCCATACAAGTCTAGGTTACACTTGTATAAGGTAAGTCGATCAACAATATATGGTATATCTCATAAAAAAATAATATTATAGCAGAAGTAAGCAGACAAATTGAAGTCACACAAGATATAAGGAAAGTATCTCTTTTTATTGATATTGAATGGGTTACAAGGCTCTCAACAGCAAACTTGAAGTACAAGCCATCTAGGTTTACAATAAACTTTGTCAACTCATCTTACAACATTACTTGTACAACGAATGCCCTGTTCCATACATTATGTCCTATATAGCAGAAGTCATCATCTCTATGAGAAGATCTTCTGCACACCCGACAGTCTTGCGATGCCTCAAGACTTGTCAAGCTGTGTCCTCGCACCTTCGAACCTGAAAGAGTGCCCACAAATGTGGGTCAGTACTCAGCATGTACTGGCGAAAGGGCTGACCCAAATCACCTAAAATCAATACTAAGTAATCATGTGATAGGAACATTATTAAGTGTGATCTTGATCTGTTGCCTTAGGGTCAATTTTAGTTCATAGCTGACAGAAATGTAAAGCAAGCATATAGTAATTGTAAGCGACAATAAAGCAGCATGTAGTTATTTATAACTAAAAGAAATCTAAAGAATTTCATGTTACTCATATCCCACAAGTATGTAAAACATGTATTGTTATCACCATTCGGTAATTTTTACCCACTATCGTTTAGCCATCCCTGTAAAATGAGTAATAACTTACTCTGCCTGCATAAGACATTGTTAGCATGTACCATGTCTATATGAAGGTCACTGAATTTATGTCATCTTGGACTTCCTGGCTAGACGTCTCCCCTCCCGAAGGGTAGCAAGCCTAACTGGGAGGTTTTCAAATCGCTCGTGCTATTACTTCAGCACTATGAAATTTGACGTCCTTCTCAGTGCAAGGAGCTAGCCTCACTGGAAGTCCTGAATTCCGGATACCAGTACCTCGACATCCTCTTTTATTCCCCTAGGATAAATCCGATCCGTGGTCCCGGAGTACCATTCAAGAAACACTAAACCTTGTGTACAAGTTGTCCATGACTATGCATACATATGCAACTTTGCTATAAAGAAGATATATAATGCATGGTACTATAAAACATATTGAATACCCTACAATTATTATTTATTTGCCATCTGCCTTGAGTCGCAGCTCATAATACTTTCCTGCCCAGTCCAGGTTCTATGCTTGTCCCAATCCAAGGACTTATACTTACCACCCAATCCAGGGTCTAGATAGCTTAAGCAAACAACTTACACAATATGAACTAAATTATTTTGTTAAACGTGAAGATAAAGGATTGAAGAACCAACACCACTCACATTAATCTAAAGAGACTTTCCAGCACGATCTTATAGCCTCATGAATTGATCCTTCCGCATAATCCTAAGTCCAATTGGCTTCATCGAGCCAACCCATCCATCATAGTTTACCGTGTGGAGGAGGACACTACATAATATACCACTCAAATTTTTTTTATCCTCGAAACTTTAAACCAACTCATCCTAATACTTCAACTAATTCCTCAAGCAACTTTCCGTCCGGTTCTGCGTTTACATCACCTGATAACACTTGCACAATTTAGCATCTTTCCATAGCCCGTCGAATGGTAGAAATGATTAATTCTACTATCTCTTTTCTTGTCCAACTCATTTATATCCATTTATCCCACCTTGCTTCTCATCATAGCTCCATTTGAATTCAGCTCACCACTTAGCCTGGATCGTACAACATATTTCAAGCTTCCCCAAAATATGGTGCATTCAGCCAATGCCAATGGTTAGAGAATTCAAACGGCTATTGATGCAACTTCATCCCAATATACAGATCATTTACTGCACTTGACCAAACTGTTCCTTAGCCACCATTCCTATAACTCTTTTAAGTTCTCAGGTCATCTCCTCGGCTAATCCCGTTAGTATCTTTCTGACAGAAATCTTTCCATTACACAACTTGTATAACCAAGTTTCCATCTGACCATTTCGAACATTCATTTATATCCTTTTGATCCCACATATGCCAATTCCTTTGAACTTCTTTTATGGTCTGTCTCAAATGATATTAATTTCATATAACCATGATCCTTCTAACTTCAACTATATAGACAAGAGGGGCTAACCACGTTACACTATTCATCCCAGCACTGAACATAATTTTTCCAAACTCAAGGGATATCTTTCTGAACCAATAAAATTTGTACTTTCCAACAAACTCTGAAACACAAATTTGCATCCTTTCTAAAATATATTTTAATTTACTCTCATTCAAATCTTTGACAACTTCTCCATATCTGTGTCATCAACATCCAACGAATCGAGAGTTTCCTTCAGACTATGTTTTAGTCCATAATTAAACAAACTCGATAAAGCATACTAGTAAAAATTCCATCGACACAAAAATCCTCTAATATTTTAATTTGAGGGTCACACCATTATTCACCACGTGAAGCCGTCATAATATCTCGCATAATATCCTATTGTTAAAAGTTTTATTCCTTTATTCCAACTCGATATTCCTACCCTCCAAGGTAATTCCAACCAACTGATCAAAATTTTCTAATATGTCAATCCGTGAAGGCAAACAATCTATTTTTTTGAAACCGTCAATTCCAAACTTGTTCCACAATCATGTTAACTATTCTAATATGATCCATCTTTTAGATAATACCCATTTCGATTCCTAAACCAACTATCTATCATAAGCTAAATTCCAACACTTACTAAGCAACTCATACCAACGCTCTTAAACTCAGACAATATCGATAGGGTCATCCTATGAGTCTCCAACGATCAACCTAACTCACGATCAAGCCTCTATGGTTAGCTATAGTAACAGCTAAACTTATACATTATAGGTTACTAGCCTAATACAGACGACTGCTAGGGAATTACTTATCCCTTATCATAGGGACAACCATACCCAACTAATATGAGAGACTCTAGCCCAATTTCTAAACATACTCTTTCTTAATGACTGATGCACCACTGTCGTTTACCCCCGACCAATACTACCCATCCAACGCTATTAGATCAAGTCTCTATGTCAACATTCTTTTCTGAAGGGGCAACATCCAACCAACTAAGGAACTCTACCTTAGTCAATAAACAAGATCTCAAACCAACATCCGATAATCTAGGGTCATGTCTCTTGTTCGACAATCATTTTTACAGGGTCAATCATCCAACCAACTAATTCTAGACTTATCCTAGAATCGACGAAGTCAATCCATTAACTTCATTATCCAATTCTGAATCCATCATGCAAAATTTTGATGATTCATACACGAAATTTCTAGTTTGATATTCTTGAAACCTATAGTCAAATGCTCACTCCAAATTGTATTTTCCTATCGAATGCAAGTTTCCTGCTAATTTATTCTTTTCTCTTAACTTGCCAACTATTCTGAAAATGCACATATATGGCTTGTTAATTCAACTATCTATTATAAATCTTCGCTCTCGATTCTTTTCCAACATATTCATAAATTCCTATGCCTCCTTTGTCTGACACGGTCTAGGTCAATTTATTCACATTAACCACCAAGTTTATTTTGTACACACTTATTAAGGTCTCATTATAATTCTATTATTTCTAACCCACATTCAATGTATATCTACATGTTCTATACACTGATCATATCCTAAATCCAAATATCATCCATCTTCAACAATTGTACCATCCCAATCATTATGACAAAGTCATACACTTACTTATAATTCGATGTGTCGGGTCTGCTACCCAATTGTTATCTGCGCTCCTAATTTTTTGACAATATCTACCCCAAGTTTCTATCCCAACTTGCTATACTTCAAGCTTTATTTGTATCCCATTGTTCACCGTCTCGCAATAACTTTCTTATAAATTTGCACCAAGTACTCCAGTCTAATCCGACGGGTCTAAAAACTGATCAACCAATATTTGTGCAACCAAAATATCTAGGGGTCAATATTTCTTATTTTTTGACATATCTCAATCCTTCGAGTTCATGCACATATATCCAATTATCCATCCTCGTCAAGCACTTATCCTATATCATTGGTACTATCCTTGAACTAAGCATTTATTGCCATTACACACCTGAGGTCAAGGGTACCGTTCTTTCAAAATTCTTGTTTCATCTATAAATGTTAAATAATTCTCATATGCCTCCAATACATTTTATGCGAAGTAAAGTTTCTATCCGACCAGTTATAAATATTTAGTTACTATACGGTCTATATCTATTTGTCCATAAGTCTTCTGACAGTGTACTTCACTGTCGATATCGGAACCAAACTTTTTCTTCGACGGGTTCAAGCTACCATCCAAATCTATCAAGTTTGATGTTATTATTCCCATCCGAGGGATCCATGTTTTATATTTTCCAATGTCTCATTATCCTTTGAGTCTCTTACAATAATCTTGTAGAAGTATGAATTTTTTGAACCATGCATGCCAATAGCCATACGGCAAAGGCAGTAAAAATCCAAATATGGCAAAGGCAGCTAAGAATCCTGATGCTGCAAAAGCAGCAAGAGTTCCAATGCGGCTAGGGATCATGCGGTTGATACCTCAACCCCCCACTAACAATAACATTCAATGCTCAGCAGCAGGCCACCAAAAGTTGAGCCATTGGCATTTATGTTAGCAGTCATAATTACTCTGACCGCTGACATAACACTTCATAGTACGAGCAGACGTCAGCACTTATGTTAGCACAAGGAGAACTACCATGCAGCGACGTTATCATGCAGCAATGTTCCTATGAATCCCTCATGTGGAGGCATTATCATACGACAATGTTCCCATAAATCTCCTATACGGTGGTATTAAATATGCGACAGTGTTCCCATGGACCCCCATGTGGTAGTCTTCTCTAACCAACTCCATGCAGTAGAATCTTTCTATTGTAACCAATAAAGATCCTCAGGTAACCGATGAAGACAACGTGTCACGCTAACTAGGTCATGCCTATGACGGGTGCCAACAACCCAAGATCTCAACAACAGCCAAATCCTATCTATTACCACATGGCAGTCATAGCGTGGCATGCGTACAGGAGCCGCAACTGCATTCCGTTAAAGAAGCCATTCGTCAGCTCAAAACTTGCACGCATGGGCTAAAATGCATGCACACGCATGTTCATGCAATGCCAATAAATAACAGGAACATGTGTTTCCCAAGAACGTATAGTAAAACCTATACACGTAGAGACGAAAGCAATCGATTGCTGTCTTTCTATCCAATGAGAAGAGACCTTGCAATCCCCTTTCGTCGTCGGATCGTCAACGGAGTGAAGGAGTCAGTTGCAATACTCGATCTCCACCGTCATACTTTCCTAGAATCAAACTTTACTTAGAGTTTTTACCTAGGAATTCTCTATACTTTTCTCTTTGTTGTATTTACAATCAAAAGTCAGTGACACGTATTTTTGCAATAGAAACAGAAATGGCGACTGTGGGAAATTTTTCTCCTTCGATGAGAAGGTCATGACGCAATCCGACACGGTAAAGCTGGGTTCAACCCCGAAGATATTGTTCGTCTGGTTTGACCAATAGACATTCTAAGATATGCTCTCCGGGGACAAATCAAGTCTTGTACCTAGGCTAGTGAAGCCTCATAAGACTCGAAAGACTTGGGTCGTCAAGTCCAGTGTGTCGCACCCAAGGATCGCGAGTGATACGCTCCCCGCCTCCATTGCCAGGGGCACTAATGATGTTGATGAGCGTTCAGTCTCCTCCCCCATGGTCACTTATGATAGGAATAGTGTTAACTCTCAGGATGTGAACACACAGCGTGATGCACAGAAAAAGGGTATACCACATCAGATGACAAGCGCATGCGAGCTTCTGCATGCAGTAAAGATTGAAGGAAAGGGTATTTCTTTGATAGGATTTCCTGCGGCCCTGACCCCATGACCCAACTGCATGAGAGTGGGGAAGATCTGGACTCCTTGTACTATGCAACAGATTATGCTAGTTTAAAGAAGCCCAAAGTAGTACGAGCCATGCGTGCTTGAGTCGCTGCTCAACCAACCAACCAAAGGCATGCATCGTTGACAGTTACACGCGATGCCGATATTAAACTATATCAGACTAAACCAGGCACTTCTACACAGGAAGTGGGCCAGACCTAAAGTCTTCCCAAAACTACTTGAGCCAACAGATGAGCAGGAACCAAGTCGAGAGCACAAACTGTGGTGACAAACCCATGTGCCCAGCTTAGTTGTGCACACGAAGTGGGTCTGTCTCACATTAAGTCTTCCGTAAATGATCTGAGTGTGACTCAAGGTATGCTTCTATGAAGAAGAACTCAAAGGAAAGCTCGTCCAACCCTCCAATCTTGGCCAGTGCGTCGAAGAACAAATATCGTGGGAGTAGATTAGCAGTACCTACCTAGGGGTTGTTCCTAGGAACCCACTCAAAAATAAGAACTGTGGGTAGCAACCCTCTGGTGATCTATATCTACCGTCATTCCAAGGAAACAATGAATCTCCGGGAACATGCGACAACATGTCTAGTGGTAGCCATGTCTGCTAGGCTACTGCAACAACAAGGGCTGGGGGTAGCCATTCTCTAGATTCTGAAGATGATGTAACGATGCCCGCCTTTCCCAAGGACAACGAGACTTAGGGATCCGAGGCAGAAAGTGAGGAATCCACGTTCCCATCCATCTCTCCCTATGTAATGCATGTGTACATGGCAGGGGATGATAGTGGAGCAGGATCCAATTATCATCAATGCCTCGAGGCACTCGAGATACGGATGCAGACCATGAGTACCTCGATGCAGACCTTGACCCAGACAATACTGGAAATTAAGGGAAACATGGTCTCACAACCACCCATGACTCCGATACATGGCAGGTAAGACTAAGGGGCAATAAACTTCGGCTGCCCGATATTAGGTGTCCTAAGGAGACGAACAAAGTCGATGATCCAAAATATTGCCTCTACTACCGATACATGCACAATCCAATATGAGATTCCTACGTGTTGAAAAGGCATATTCAGCGGTTGATCTATCATGCCCCAGTCCCAAAATATTGAGGGACTAGCCATGTGGCAATGGCCAGCAGCACAACTCCAATGGACAAACCCAATTTAATGGACCTTTTAGAGTGCACTTAAGCTGTAATACATAAAAATGGTCTACGAATACCTATCACAGTTTATATATCTAATCTCATCCACAAATAGTAATAAAATCACAAAGAGACAAGTCCAGTCACAATAATATAAAATGATCTGTCCAATCAAAGCAATATAAATAATGTCACGGGGAACAACCCGTCATCAAAATAGAAAGGAAAATAAATCCAAGTACAATATCCAGAAGCCAATACAAGATCAAATATCCAGGAATACTAAGCATAAATAATGAATGGCAAGAATACTGTGTGCTCAGGGGAACAACCTCGTCCTCTGCAACATGTACATCTCCAATAGTAGCACCTGTCCTGTAAACCTCAAGATAGCTCTCCTCGTCTACACCTGGGGACATAATTCGGATCCAGATCCTCAAGGGACATAGCAAGGTACAATAAACACTCAAGCTAAATAAAATACAGCAAGTAAATATAAACAGATCCTCAGGGCAAGCTATGTAACTAGCTAAGTGAAATACAAAATGAGAGCATCACTAGTACTCAGGCTGAAACTACTTCAAGCTCTGTGTCGGGGAGCCGGTAGCAGGAATATCAAGTAATGGACCAATCTCTGGAATAGAGGCTAAAGCACCACAATAATAAATATATATGTATGTAATCAGCCCGTAGCCTGTGTGCCTCTCCCCACTCAATGTAATCTTATATCTTATGTCCACGATGTCTCATGTTCATAACACGCAAGATCATGACCTCTAGCTAGTACAACGAGTCATAGTAATATCCATGTAATATGTAAGTCTCATGTCACAAATCCTGTAAGCCTATACAGAATCACCATGAATATCTCAGAAAAGATTATGTCACATGAAATAGTGTCAAGTGTTCTACGGTATGTCATACTTGGTAAAGCAAGCACGTAAAAATATAGGATCGCGAAATTAACTCTCTAAGTGACATTGCACGACTCCGCGTACGGCGTCGACACCCGAATCTTGTTCGGACGCTAAGCAATGTCTCACGGTCCTAGGTTGAATATGCACATCACAAGAATATATATAAACAAAAAGAAACACAAGCATATAATATAATAGGATCTTTGCAGGTTTGGCAAGGTACACTTGCCTGGGTTCTGAACTCTGTCAACTGCTCCTGGAAAAGTAGAATCTGCATGTACACCTTTGAATGCTGAAACAAATATCACCGATGTTCTTAAAATACTTTAAATAGCTAGGATTGACTACCCATAAGTCCAAATTGGACACAGGGAAAAAATTGACAGTTTTGGGTCAAAACGGAGTCCACATGTGGCCCACTTCACACCAAAAAATGTACCGAAGACAAAGTTCTCCAAATTCGTCAAACTTAGTGTCTACGAATCCAGAACAATGGTACGAACCCAACAGAATGTCCAAAACTGAATTCCATAAGTCGATCACAAAATCACCCGTTATGTGGAACCGTAAGGCCCACAAAATGATATTTTGTCATCGTTCTCAGAATCGAACCAAACTTGGGTCACTGGACCAGCGTAATATTGTGAATTCAATTGTGCAAGTTACGTTATGAAACGACAAGCACGCACAAATTTACAACGAGTGTCAGAAAAGGCCAATATGGTATTTTTTTGCGGATACGCGTTAATTCCGGTGTGCACGTACATCCAAATCAAGTTCCAATAAATCCCACACATCCGCGTTTATGTTACGCGCCTATCGATGCAATTCGTACACGATAAAGTCACCTCGTTTGGCGGAATGCACCGCGTATCGCCAGATTTTGTGTGTTTTAAAAATAAGTTTTTGGTCGTTTTGGAACACGAATAATTTAACCATTATAGCAAACTAATAAAAACTAAAATAATAGTAAAAATCTTGGTTATATTGTGAATAAGTCCTTCAATTATATTTTGAAAATAATTAACGAGTTGGTGACAAATTGGACATGAACATGGGGGTTTGGACTAAAATTCTGAACTATTTTTGAATAGTTTTTCGGCCAACTTTCGGTCGATTTTTCGATCAAAACGGGGTGCCTAAATTCGTTCCACTTAAAGGGAATCCTAGAGGGTTAGGTTGTGAACGCACCAGCGAAGACGGGACGCGAATCGAACGAGCGAGGAGGGTGGAAGCTACGCGCGAAGTAGGGATGACAGCTGTCACTGTGTGTGCGCGCGCGGGGGGGGGGGGGGGTGTTGGCGAACGGCTGTGCGGTGGCACGGCGGCGGTGCGGCGGTCGGCCGGAGGCACGACGGTGTGGGCGGAGGTCGAAGGACGGCTGCGGGCGGCGACGCGGCTCCGGGGTGGTGATGGTTAGGGTGGGTTTTATTGTGTGTGTATATATATATATATATATATATATATATATATATATATATATAGTAGAGAGGAGGGGGGAGTTCCCTGTACGTGGGAAACGGGGGAAGTTTAGTATTAGGTTTTGGGTTTTGGGTAGGGTTTGGGTTAAGTTAGTGGGTTTGGGTTTGGGTTATTGGGTTTAGGTATTAATTTCTATTTTCTTTTTCTTTTTCTTTTGGTTTTATTTCTTTTATTTATTCAATAATTAAACACAAAAAATTTCCAAAAATAGTTAGGTACTTGTAAAAATCCCCAAAAAATTATATTTCCTCCAATAAATAATCTACAACAAATTTATATTAATTAAACAATATATTTACTAAATATTAATAAATATTAAAATAATTAAATATATCCATAAATTCTATTTTCTATATAATATTAAATTGGGAGCGTGCAGGGGGTTCAAATAACGCAACTCGATGGTCATGTGCGTAATAGGACCACTTAGGCTCACATCATGGATTTAGTTGGGATCAATGGGTTGGTGTGTCGTGTTAAAATCGTACGCCACGACTATATGATTAATTAATCATCGTTTTCTCGTAATTGTGTCGCGAAAGTTGTGCGACCAAAATAAGGCATAGGATTGCGAATTTGTGAGGGATAGTCATGGCAGGAGCCTAATTTGACTCGTCTAAGTCGAGCATGCTAGGTTGGTTGAAAGGAAAAGGCTAGTGTTACACTCAAGATTTTAAAACTATGGGGTTAGTTTCCAAAGTTCGATTAAATTATCGAATAAATATTAAAATAAAAAAAATAATTAATAATTATTGAACTAACCCTATATAAAAATCAGGGTGCTCACAATATATCCACCTTAAAAGAATTGCGTCCTCGCAATTAAGAAAAATAAAACATAACCGGTCAGGAAAGGTTTGCTCCAAAAGAAATAACGCAGTTGCATGATATTTGTTGAAGCACGACACAAAGGATAAAGAACCATGAACAAGGAAAAAATTGAGAGGAAGGACGAGGGTTTTGTTCAAGCAGAACATGTAGGGAAGCAATAAAAACTTCTCCTAGGCAATGAGGGATAAGTAACTCAAGAGTATAGGAGTCTGATTAGAGCAAGGATCAACAACAACTCTGAAAACTTGGGTACCACTTACATATTACTAATCTAGACTAACAAGTTCATGCTACATAATACTAGGTATAGGCTAGGGACTGGAACTAAAATGCACATACTAAAGTATTACTAGGAATATTCATTACTATGGCTGGCTATGATAAGTCTAAATCTTACCCATATTCGCTACTCCACGAGTCCGTGCCTACTCCGCTGTTATTGCAAAAGCCTGTCCACGTCCCTATGGTGGTGCCCTCTGCTGTTGCTGGGCCTGCTGGAAGCCTGTGGTGCCAAGGGTGGCCTCAGTTGATATTCTCCCGGTGCTGGTGGTCTGAATCCTCCATCTTCTTCCTGTGATGCTCCTGGTGCTGGATAAGCTGGTCGGTGTGGTTGTTGGATTGACTCCTGTGCTGGTAAAGCTATTCGGTGAACCATTAGTGTTCTTCCCCAGCGCTCAGGGCAATCCCTGGATAAATGCTGACTGGATCCGCAAGCTAAACATAATCCTAATTTACGTCTGCACTCTCTCTTAATATGGCCTACCTTGCCACAGTAGTGACAAGTAGGAAGGGATGGGGCTCGTGATATTTCTCTTTGTGGTGGACTCATCTGGGGTCGCTTTGCAGCTTCTTCCTACTGTGCTCGGTCTGGTACTAGTACATACGGTCTCTTCTAGCTGGACTCCCTCCAGTGGATGCGCTCTATGCATCGAGCTGCTACAAGGACGTCCATATAAAAAGTATGTGCAACTGTGCCAATCTATCTCTGTAGTTCAAACCTCAGTCCGTCAAAATTTTTTTTGCCTTCTCTTCTTCTGTCGGGATCAGAGTAGGGTCGAATAGTTGAATCAAGCATGATGCAAGTCAAGAAATTAATTCGAATCTGATATAGAGATCAAGAACGTATCAACATGTGGATAATATCCTATAATTTATTCTTATCCTAATCGCAGGCTTGCTCGGTCTCTTAGTTGAAACCGAAGCAATATATTCGTAGACCTGCATGGGCCACCACAAAAACCATGTCACGCCCCCGTCCCAAAATATCATGGGACTAGCCACGTGGCAATGGCCAACACTACAACTCCAATGGGCAAACCCAATTTAATGGACCCGTTGGAGTGCATTTAAGCTGTAATACATAAAAATGGTCTACGAATACCTGTCACAGTTTATATATCTAATCTCATCCACAAATAGTAACAAAATCATAAAGAGACAAGTCCAGTCACAATAATATAAAATAATCTGTCCAATCAAAGCAATATATATAATATCACGGGGAACGATCCGTCATCAAAATGGAAAGGAAAATAAATCTAAGTACAATATCCAGAAGTCAATACAAGATCAAATATCAAAGAATACTAAGCATAAATAATGAATGGTAAGAATATTGTGTTATCAAGAGAAGTCCTTCGGAATAACTCGTCCTCTGTAACCTGTATGTCTCTAATAGTAGCACCTGTCCCGTAAACCTCGGATAGTTCTCCTTGTCTACACTTGGGAACATAATCCGGATCCAGGTCCTCAGGGGACAAATCAAGGTACAATAAACAATCAAGCCAAATAAAATACAACAAGTAAATATAAACAGATCCTCAGGACAAGCTATATAACCAGCTAAGTGAAATACAAAATGAGAGCATCACTAGTACTCATGCTGAAACCACTACAAGCTCTGTGTTGGGGAGCCGGTAGCAGGAATATCAAGTAATAGGCCAATATCTGGAATAGAGGCTAAAGCACCGTAATAATAAATATATATGTATATAATCAGCCTGTAGCCTGTGTGTCTCTCCCTACCCAATGTAATCTCATATCTCATGTCCACGACGTCTCATGTCCATAACACGCAAGATCATGACCTCTAGCTAGTACAACGAGTTATAGTAATATCCATGTAATATACAAGTATCATTTCACGAATCCTGTAAGCTTATACAAAATCACCATGAATATCTCAAGAAAGATTCTGTCACATGAAATAGTGTCAAGTGTCCTACGGTATATCGTACTTGGTAAAGCAAGCACGTAAAAATATAGGATCGCGAAATTAACTCTCTAAGTGACGTTGTACGACTCCGCGTACGGCATCGACACCCAAATATTGTTTGGACGCTAAGCAACGTCTCACGGTCCTAGGTTGAATAGGCACATCACAAGAATATATATAAAAAACAAGCATATAATATAACAAGATCTCTGCAGGTTTGGTAAGGTACACTTGTCTGGGTTCTGAACTCCGTCAACTACTCCTGGAAAAGTAGAATCTACACGTACACCTCCAGATGCTGAAATAAATATCACCAATGTTCTCAGAATACTTTAAATAGCTAGGATTGACTACCCATAAGTCTAATTTGGACACATGGGCAAAATTGACAGTTTTGGGTCAAAGCGGGGCCTACTTCGCACCAAAAAATGTGCCAAAGATAAAGTTCTCCAAATTCATCAAACTTAGTGTCTACGAATCCATAATAATGGTATGAACCCTACAGAACATCCAGAACTGGATTTTGATGAGCCGATCACGAAATCGCCCGTCATGTAGAACCGTGGGATCCACAAAATAATATTTCATCAACGTTCTCAGAATTGAACCAAACTTGGGTCATAGGACCAGCGTAACAATGTGAATCCAATAACGCAAGTTTCGTTGCAAAATGACAAGCACACACAAAGTTACAACGAGTATCAGAAAAGGCCGATACGGTATTTTTTGGTAGATACGCGTTGATTCTGGTGTGCACGCACATCCAAATCTAGTTCCACAAATTTCCACACGTCCGCGTTTATGATATGCGCCTTTCGATGCAATTCCTACACGATGAAGTTGCCTCTTTGGCGGGACGCACCGCGTATCGTGAGATTTTGGGTGTTTTAAAAATAAGTTTTTGGTCATTTTGGAACACGAATAATTTAACCATTATAGCAAACTAATAAAAACTAAAAGAACAGTAAAAATCCTGGTTATATTGTGAATAAGTTTCTTCAATTATATTTTGAAAATAATTAATGAGTTGATGACAAATTGGATATGAGCATGGGAGTTTGGACTGAAATTCTGAACTATTTTCGAACAGTTTTTCGGCCAACTTCCGATCGATTTTTCGATCAAACTGGGGTGCCTAAATTTGTTCAACCTGAAGGGAATCCTAGAGGGTTAGGTTATGAACATACCAGCAAAGACGGGACGCAAATCGGATGAGCGAGGAGGGTGGAAGCTACGCTTGAAGTAGGGGTTGCAGCTGTCACTGTGCGCGCGGGGGGGGGGGGTGGAACGGCTGTGCGGCGGTGCGGCGGCGCGGCGATGCGGGCGGAGGTCGGAGGTCCGCTGCGGGCGGCGACGCAGCTCCGACGGTGGTGATGGTAGAGGGTGGTGGAGGTGGTGATGGTTAGGGTGGATTTTATTGTGTATATATATATATATATAGTAGAGAGGGGGGGGGGGGAGTTCCCTGTACGTGGGAATGGAGGGAAGTTTTGTATTAAGTTTTGGGTTTTGGATAGGGTTTGGGTTAAGTTAGTGGGTTTGGGTTTGGGTTATTGGATTTAGGTATTAATTTATATTTTTTTCTTTTGGTTTTATTTCTTTATTTATTCAATAATTAAACACAGAAAATTCCCAAAAATAGTTAGGCACTTGTAAAAATTCTAGAAAATTTATATTTCCTCCAATAAATAATCTACAACCAATTTATATTAATTAAACAATATATTTACTAAATATTAATGAATATTAAAATAATTAAATAAATCCATAAATTCTATTTTCTACATAATATTAAATTAGGAGCGTGTTGGGGGTTCAAATAACGCAACTCGAGGGTCATGTGCGTAATAGGACCAATTAGGCTTATAACATGGATTTAGTTGGGATCAATTGGTTGGTGTGGAGTGTTAAAATCGTACACCATGACTAAATGGTTAATTAATTATCGTTTCCACGTAATTGTGTCATGAAAGTTGTGCGACCAAAACAAGGCATGGAATTGCGAATTTATGAGGGACAGTCATGGCAGGAGCCTAATTTGACTCATCTAAGTCGAGCATGCTAGGTTGGTTTAAAGAAAAGGCTAGTGTTGCACTCAAGATCTTAAAACCATGGGATTGGTTTCCAAAGTTCGATTAAATTATCGAATAAATATTAAAATAAAAGAAATAATTAATAATTACCTAACTAACCCTATATAAAAATTAGGGTGCTCACATGATCGACGCCAAAGCCCTCATCCTTGATTTTGATGACAAGACGGTCACTACGAATATGATATCCCTCCATTTTATCACCCTCACATTTCTAGATAAGGTTTTTTTTTTCATTTAGCATATTCATATTTAGTGACTAATTATTTATTTTATATTGAGCTATTTATTTACTAGTCAGTGGGCTAGCCTAAATTTTGGACTGTCATTAATGGACCCAATTAGTTTGTCATGACAAATTGAGCCAAATATTGGGTTAGGCCCATTAGACTCATCCCCTTAGTTAATTAAGGAGATTAGATTAATTTTTTATTAGATTAGAAGCTTCCTAATATAGCCCTCCTAATTAAATCTCATAATTAACTAGTAGGGGTATAGTGGACCTTACTTGTTGCTTGAAAGAGGGGCTAGAGGAGGTCGACCACTATTAGAGGGGTTTTTCTCTCTCTCCTCTCCATAATTTATTTTATTTTAGATCCACAAATTAGTTCTTCCCCAATTCACTTTGTCCCTCCACCAAATTTACCCAATTCACTCTCATTCCTTTTCATTTACATCATCTAAAGAGCATTGGAGCTTGGATTGCAAGGAGCAGTTGGAGAAGGAGCTATTGGATATGAGCTTATGTCCTAATTGTGTCTATTTGGATTTTGCATTGGGAATCCATCTTCCAATAGATAAATCCTGAAGTTCCTCCATAATTAGACTCTAATTCATGCATTTGACCATTATAAAACCTTTTTTGCTAAGGGCTATCCATAGGAACAAGAACTAGGTTTATATGACTTGTATTATTTTGACTTATACATAGGTTTTTGTGCCTAATTTAGGGAAATTTTGAGATTGATACATCAAGTGTGTGTCATGAGACAAATTAGATCTAATTAGACTTAGATGGATAGCGTGAGACTAGATACATGCCCACAATTGGACACATGTAGAGCGTATCATGGTATCTTGGGATACGCTATGATACGAGGCTCATTTGTTGTGATTTATGTGAATTTTCTTTAATTGCTATTGTAACTAGTTATATTAGTTATTATTATATGTAATTGAGATGTATACATGATTATTATGGAGAATTTGGGGCTTTGACACTTCCTTTGGGTGCGTATCATGGATATCCTATTGATGCACTATTGATGCACTATTCATGCTCTATAATTTAGACTCTAATTCATTCATTTAACCATTAGGAATCCTTTCTTGGCTTAGGACTATCCATATGATCAAGAACTTGGTTCATATAACTTGGTATTGTGATTTCTATATGGTAATTTATGCCCATTTTAGGAGAATTCCGAGATTGATACATCAAGTATGTGCCATGAGACCAATTAGATCTAATTAAACTTAGATCGGGGTTGTGGGACTAGATACGTGTCTATAATTAGACACAAATAGAGTATATCATGGTATTTTATGATACAGTGTGATACATGATTTATTTTGGGTAATTTGTGTTTATTCGCTTCAATTCCTATTGTAAATAGTTATATTAGTTATCATTATATGTAATTAAGATGTATATATGTTTATTATGGTGAATTATGAGTTTTGGCATTCCATTTGGGTGCGTATCACAGAGTATCATACTATGCATGCCAAGTGTTATATAAATACCTTTAGTGTGTGTGTATTATATATATATATATATATATATATATATATATATATATATATATATATATATAAAGTAGTAGTACATATACTTAGTAGTATATACATTAGTATATATAATATATATGTATAGGGTTTGGCTTGTGTATGCGTGGTGAAGTGGCTAGAGGTGTCTTAGCTCATTGTGGCAGGGTATTGGCCTTGAGAGTATACTCAAGTATGAGTATATTAACTGTGTGATATCAGGATGTGATAGGGGTTGCTTACTGTGAATTTTATGAATGTAGGTGTCTATATTTACCTGTGTCATGTTGAAAGTGCCAATGAGATATTACAGTGCAACAACAATAATTTTAGACTACACAGGTGGTAGTGAAGCCTGTGCAGGTCTAAACCTGTTGCTGCAGTCTGTTGTGGGTCAATGCTAGTTAGCCAACAACAAGTATCAGTGCACAAATTAGTCGGTTAGTTGACAGTCACTTGCAAGTGACTATAATGTCAACTCGAGAGGATGTCTAACAACTACAACAGTGGGATGGAAGTAAATTTGAACAGGGAAGAAGATATTGAGTGCAGGCAGTATCTAAGTAAATTTTTTGGGGTGAAGTGAATGTTGGAACAAGGAGTGAGGTTAGTATGTGGGTAAAGATTTGAGTATTAGTTGGAGTATTTGATGGTTGTGTTAGGGGGGATGTCTGTTAGTTCACAGTGTGCCTGGCACAATTGTGTTGGCAGCATGCCACCATTGCCTGGTTACTTTATAATAACTACAAGTGTGAGATTACAGTAGACAGGTGAATATAATTGGGTGTGAGTGTTCAGTTTAGAGAATTGGTGGTGAATTAGTCATGGGAAGAACTTGAATACTAGAACCCTGTGTGTTTCAGTAAACTAGTGGAGTATCAAACTCAGGTGATTGATAATAGATTGTGATACTCTAATGAGTATCATCCAAGGTGGATATGCAGTGTAAGTGACAATAAGATACTCTGTGTATATGCGTGTGTGTGTACTCTATTTGGGGTTGGACTATATTCAGTCAGTAAGGTATTGGGGTTATAAGCTAGCATGTGAATAAGGAAACTGGACCAAGGGGGATCAGGTTTTGACCAAAATACAGTAGTAGTAACAGTATACAGTAGGCTATTGGACTATAGTAGTAGGTTATAGCCTTAATGTACTAATATAGTGAATGTCTAATATTAAGTCTAGGTAATAAGATTAGGTAATGCTATAACTAAGAAATATATTAGTATTAGTTGTAAGTCAAGGTATTGCGTTATGAGTTGTGAGGTAAGATGTTAGGGTAGTTGATGGCTAAGGTAAGTGTTTATAAGTGAGATATCCTAGTTTAGGCAAAGATATTAACTAAGTAGTAGAGTATTAATAAGATACATATAATAGAATAGTAAATAAGCTATATAGATACTAACACTAGCTAGTATTACTAATACCAATAAGGTATTGACCGAGAAATCTAGGTACAACCTAGTACTGACTAGTTTACCTTTGTAACCACCCTAAAAGCTAGGTTTGGACATAGAATGAGGGTAAAGACCTAGTTTGACCTAGTTGGACTAATGTGACCTAGAAATAACTTTAAAAATTATATTAGTGAATTTTAACTTATTTCTTATTTATTACACCCAATTGATATGATATTTCTTATTTAGGTGTGTGTGACACTGGCTCAGATATCGAGATATACCATTTGCTCAGGACTACATGCGAATATATTTTCTGATAGTTTTTTATTTGATAGCCTCTATATTTTATGTATTTAGTATTAAGATATTTAATTCCTGACACGATGATTACACGGATTGGTATACGTGGATCTTGGTTATGAGATATTATTATTATGATGACTGAGTGATTGCCGTATCGTGCTTCGTAATTACTCAGTGATTACCATGATATCTTAGTGATTATATAGACCGTGATCATAGTGTATGATATTATAGACCATACAGTGTGATATACGTGTTATAACGTGTCGTGATTTAGATCCTGTACTAGTTGGGGGTTAGGGAAATATCAGTGGATATGTGATCATATCTTATAGCCCATAATTTAGTATAGCCCATGATAACTAGTAGATCATGTAGCTCACGTATGATCACGCTAGCTCACCTATTATATATAGCCCATGCTTGGCCCAAGTCAATCACATTATCTTACTAATATTTTAAGGCATATTTGTTATATTATTTCTTTTATTCCAGTTTATTATATTGATGTTCCTCACCATATTGTTCTCATTTATTGCCATTATTTTTCATGATGCTCTTCCTCGTTATGATACTAGTTCAGTTACTTCCATTATTTATTTTTATTGCTATTGATGTTTCATAGTTTTTGTCAATTATTGGAACTACTATTGGGTTGTACTTTGCTCTAATCCCGACTTGATATATTTTTCAGATGATTCATTAGAGTACTGGTGTCCTACGCACTACGGGCCACAGGATGGTGAGCCAATTGAGATAGCACCCGTAGAGCCTACTGAGATAGTACCAGCAGGCGATGAAACTTAGCTAGTTTATTTATGGTATTGTATATATCTGTTAGACACTTTTGGCATGTATTATATTTGAGATCATTGAGTTGTGATTGGTCTAGTAGATTTGTGATATATTTGACTCTGTATTTTTTATTATTCCATATCGTGCCATATCTTTCTCTCATTTATTATTCTAATTAAGTATTGTTTACCATTATCATATTATCATATTGTCCTCCATTTTGGAGTTGAGATATCTTGACAGGTACATTATATATATTGTATGAGATATTTAGATAGTATTGTTGACTTAGACAGCGTTCTACTGTCGATGCTGCAGCGTAGGCTGGACGTTCCCACGTACTCGTGCCCCTACACAGGGTGCGAGTAATGATAGTATATTGGAATGCCATGTATTCCTTAAAATATGATTTATGTTTACAACTGCACACACAAGTGACTACCGCTTATGCAGCAGACTGAACCTCCCATTCTAAGACTCCTACTTCATAATTTCGACAAGGAAGGGAGGAAAAAAAACCATCATCTTTGGTAAAGTAGATGGTTGCCGAAGTCCTCCCCCCTGAAGAACCAAAAACCTATAGCGGTATAATGCAGCTTTATCGCTACAACATACAAGCTAAGTGTATCATCCAAAAGATAGGATACGACCTAAAATATGACACATTGTTTGCCCCTACATCACTTACCCCGCAAGCAAACTGAAGACCTACTACCAACGAATCGGTCATTGTTTAGGATACGTCACATCTCCAACAACTCCCGAAGGTTGAGAAGATGAAGACGTTACAATCCCACTCTTCTCAGTCCTCTGCGTAGGACCCCGACACGAGTATAGGGGATATGTCAAGAAGATGTTGTCTGTCAACATGGTGTTAGCGTACCTGGAGGACGATGACGACAACCCAGTTGAGCTCTTCAAAGTAGAACCATGGACTCAACAGTTAGAGTCACGGTAGGAATTACATTCGAGCAACGAGAATCACCCATTAAGGATGAGGTCGTACAAGTCGACCTAGGTAGGGACTCTACTCCAAAGCCTATTTTCATCCACAAAATCTTTCTGCAGAAGATAGTAAATCCCTTATCCAGCTCGTAAGGGAATATATAGATGTCTTCGCATGGAGCTACGTAGATATGTCAGGTCTGGACTCATAAATCATGACACATAAGCTCAACATCTTGTCGAATGCTAAGCTAGTGAAGCAACATCAATGATAATTCTGTTAGGACATCATGGATTCCATCGAAGCCAAAGTGAATAAACTGATAGCAAGTATTTTCATTCGCGATGAGTAGCATCCATATTTGGTTGCCAATACCGTTTTTGTTCTCAAGAAGAAAGGTAAAATATGGGTCTACATAGACTTTTATGATTTAAATGCAACTTGACCAAAGGATGAAGTTCCTCTTTCGATCACATACGTGATGATCGACAATACTAGTGGTTTTGAGCATATGTATTTTATGGATGAATTTTTGGGCTACAACCAAATCAAGATATTCCTAGACGACGAGAAGCACACGTTGTTCCAAACACCAATAGGGGTTGGTCTGAAGAATGCATGTGTGATATACCAGCGAGCTATGAGCACCATATTTCTTGAACATCTACGCAAAATAGTCGAATGTTATGTTGATGACATCGTTGTCAAAAGCTTTTTCCAGGATGATTATCTTCATGACCTGAAGGCAGTGCTCGTCCTGATGCAAGTGCACCAGCTCAAGATGAATCTGATAAAGTCTATCCTGGAGCCTCCAGCGGCAAGTTCTTAGATTTCATCATAACTTCAAAGGGTATTCACATAGACCCCGAGAAGAAAAGATCCATCCTTGATATTCACCCGTCGAAGAATCTCAGAGAGCTTCACGACCTTCAAGGAAAATTTGTGTACATCAGAAGGTTTATATCAAACATCTTTGGGTGAAGTCAACCATTCACTCAGCTTATGAAGAAGGGAGTAACCTTTGTTTGGATATAAGAATGATAGCAAGTGTTCGACGACATCAAAAAGTATCTCACGAACCCCCAATGTTGGTGTCCCCAGTCATGGAGAACCCTTCTTGCTCTATATCCGTGCAATAGAGCATTCACTTGGTGCTCTGTTAGCTCAGAAGAGAGACAAGGGCTATGAATATATTATCTACTACCTTAGCAGAATGATGGTCGGTGCCGATCACAAATACAATCCTGTTGAGAAGGAGTGCCTCGCTTTGATCTTCGCCATTAAAAAGACCCGCCATTATGTGACTGGGCAAACAATTCATGCGATCTCTCGAGTTAATCCCCTCAGAGTGCTCATAAACAAGCTGGGGGTACTGAACTCCCGCTTAGCCACATATGCAGTGCTGTTTTTACCATACGATATGGTGTTTGTCCCATAAAAGGCAGTCAAGGGCCAGACATTGGCCGATTTCCTTGCGGCACATACTGTGCCAAATATGTCGAAGCTCTATGATGACATCCCAAACGAAGTGTTGGAGTCCAACACCATAATGGAAAAGTCAATCTAGAGAGTGTTCTTTGATGGTGCCTAGAGGACAGGGCCCAAGGGTGATATCATTGAGGGAGTAGGGGTGGTATTGGTTTCTCCTGATAACCTGGTCATCCATCGGACATATTATCTCATTGAGCCCTGCTCTAATAATGTAGCAGAATATAACGCTTTTATCATCGGACTCCATCTGGAAAAATAGTTGGGGTGGATCACCTAGAAGCCTACGGTAACTCCTACTAACACTCTTGCTGGTCTCATAGCTTCCTTGTCAGTTTATATCAAAACCTAGAAATCGATCACAGTGACTGGTCGGGAGCTGGTCTGCCCTAGGAACAACCAATATGCATGTGTCTAAGCTATGCTGCAGAAACTGACATTGGCATCAAAACTAGAGGTTTCCTTTCGTAGATTATGCAGTCTATGAAATCCTTTCAGAGGACCCGAATGAAGACACTTTTGTTAGAAGACGTTCCCTCTGGGTCTTGTATGATGGACTTCTACTCTTATGCCTATCGTACACAGAAGCCAAGAAGGCACTTCATGATGCACACATCGAAACTTACGGAGCACATCAACCCGGTCCTAGGTTGCAGGATCGAATCTGACGTATGGGTTATTATAGGCCTACAATGGTGGCAGATGCTATAGAGTATGCCAGTAAGTGCAAAATGTGTCAAACTTACGCCGACTTTATCCATCGACCATCGGAGTTTCTACAAACGACAGTCGCATCTTGGCCACTTGAAGCATAGGATATGGACATCATCGGACCGATTAGTCCCCCGTCATCCAAAGGGCACCGGTTCATCCTGGCCATAAATGATTACTTCTCTAAGTGGACAGAAGCCATACCGCTCGTCGAAGTAAAAACCTAAAACGTGGTCAGTTTTATCAAATATTACTTCATTTACTACTTCGGCTTGGCTCGCAGGATTATTCATGACAACGGTCCAAAATTTATAAGTCACGCTTTACACTAGTTTTGTAATAAAAATTGAATTCATAATATAGCTTTGATTGCCTACAATCCAGTAGCGAATGGATTGGCAGAAGCGTTCAACAAGACGATCATCAAGCTTCTTAAGAAGTTTGTTTCCTCCAACAAATACAAATGGAATGAGAATCTTGGCGAATGTCTTTGGTCCTACCATAAAATATTTTGGATACCAACTAGCAGTACGTCATTTTTCATGGTTTACGAGAGCGAAGCAGTGCCTTCCCTGGAAATTGTCACTTCTATATTTTCTAGGAAGGGTATTTTGGTCATTTCATAATTAATTAATGTGCTTGTGGTATATTTATTTATTATTAGATGCTACATTTTTATTGGACTTGTAATAGTGGACTTAACTAGATAAGAATAGACTCATGGACCAACATTAATTCTAGCTAGATTTGAGCCCAACAAACAAGTCCATTCATTAGGAGAATAACTTAATTAGTTAAACCAATTGGATTAGAACCTTTTCTCCTTAATTAATTCCTTCATGACAAGCCCCAAGGGGTATTGTAGACTTTTTTATAGTGACTTGGAGAAGGGGGCAAGGCTGGCTATAGGGGGGAGAGGAGAGAGACTCTCTCTTCACTCATTTATCTCATTTCTAGATCTAGAATTTTTTTCTTCCAAATTCCTTCATTCCTACACCAATCCCTACCCAAATTCTCTTCTAATTCCTTCTCTACTCACCATTGGAGGATATTGGAACAAGGAAGAGGCAAGGATCTACAAGGAAAAGGAAGGAGCACAATTTGAAGGCTCTTGACACTCATTTGGATACTTGCGTTAGGAATCCATCTTCCAATAGGTACAATTCAGTTTTTTCTCTCTATTTAGACTCTAAATATGTAGTTTAATCATTAAAAACTCTCCTATGTACTAAGGCTATCCATAGGAAGTGGAATTAGGTTCATAGGAGGCCTATGGAAGAAGTTATGGTATATTTTGTGCCAATTTTGGGGGAATTCCGAGATTGGCACATCATGTGTTTGTCAATAGGTCAATTAGACCAATTTGACAAGTGTTTGGTTGTGTGAGACTAGTGTCGTATCCATAATTGGATATGTGTAGGCCATATCATGATAATTTGTTGATATAGATTGATTTTAGGATTTTTTTCCTTCGACACGGGGGTTTGAGCATGTCATATTTTGATACGGGCACGTGGATGAGTAGCTAGCTCTTCGTAGTACTTCTAGTTATGATTTTGGACTTGCTCGTATTCTTTATGGTCGAGCCGTATCAGAAGGGTATCATAGTTTTGGTGTGATATTGTGCGATGCACGCCAAGTGTTTGTATTATTGCTATATTAATTTTGTGCCTACTAAATTGCTATCCTTTAAATCTAATTGCATTGTTTAGGTGTATATATTTGATATATATCTATGCATCTAAGTATTATATACTTGTTAGTAATATATATATATATATATATATATATATATATATATATATATATATATATATATATATATATATATATATATATATATATATATATATATATTGAGAGTGAGTTTCACTAATAGTTTGGATATAACACTGTCAGGTTACAGTCAATGACTGATATGAGATATAGCAATAGGAGGGGGGGGGTCTGATCGGGTGTGTGTGCACTGCACACTGAAGTGGACAGCAGGTCGGTGTCACTACCACATTCCGAAAACAGGGGTATTTTCGAATTTTTTATATTTAATATTATGTTATTAATTAATTTCATAATAGTATATGGATTTAAATAATTATTATGTGTGATGTGTAATTAATTATAGTATTAGATGCAGTGTTATTATTTTATTTTAGCTAGCAGACTAGACCTAGAAGCAAGTAGACGAACCCCTGTCCGAATTATAGAATTCTGGATTTTATTATTTTATTTAGAATTTAATATTTGGAGATTGTAATTAATTACTGTATTTTATTTAATATTTTTGCACATTGCCTTTGCTTCGATATTTGGAGCACTATCCAGACTTTTGTCTTCCAACAAATTTCACAATCTTGTCCTAGACATGTCCGCCTTCAATTCTGCTATTTTTTGCAACTCATAATTTTGCTCCTTGTGCATTGTTTCTGGCCGCACAAAAATCGTCGCGGACGTTATTTTAAATTCCTATTTTGTATCGTTGTGCGTTCCAATCGAAAATTGGAGGCCATCTTGACCTATTTTTCGTGCGACCCAAATTAGGGTAATATTCTGTTCTGAGTCTTCTTCAATATTGGTATTGATGACTTGATCTGATTTTGACCCCAAGTACTCCAAATTAATTGTTGAACACAACTGCATTTATTTCTATTTAAATTGAGGATACCATTTTATCTGATTTTAAAATTCCTAATTAATTCCAGTGCCCTTCAAATTCAGCCCGTACCAGTCTTACAGCACCCCCTGACCCTACAAAATATCGGACCCCGAATCGCCCGCCCAATTTTCGTCATTTCATGTGTTGTGCAATTTCCCAAATTTAAGGGGGTTAAATTGCAAATTGGCATTTTGTGCCAACACCCAATTATTTTTAACAATGAGGAATCCTTAATTATTTAATTAACCTCACCCTAAATCCCCCATGAATTAAATTCCCTCATGTTCAATCCTAGCCACACATTCCAGGGATGTATCCTCACCCTCCATCAAAACACCCTCTCTCCTATATATATCATGTCCCATCCTAAACCCTAATCCCAAGTAACCTAGAAAACACCACCTCACAAGCCTCCAAAATTCCCCAAGCCCCCACATCCTCTCTCCTACGTTGGAACCTCTCCCTTTCTTCTTCTATTTTCTTCTTCTCTTTTTCTTCTTCTTCTTCCTACCTTCTTCTTTATTGATTTCTTCATCCATTTGAATTTTTAAATCTTCATATAAGGGGGGAATACTGTTCAACCCCTTACTGTGCACCCCGGCACTGCATCTGTTCCGGTGGCTGAGCCCGTTTCCGGCGGCCATTTCCCGCTGGCTGCCGCTGCCGCACTTGCTGTGCAAACCGACCGGCAGCCCTCCCCTCGGCGTCCGGCGGCCCCTGAACTCCGGAGCCCCCTTTGAGCCGCGGCCGCTGCTCCTCCAGCCGGCGGCACTGCTGCTCCTCCCCTGTGTGCGTCTCCGGCAGTCCGCTGATCTCGAGCCCCCGGCCGGCAAACCGACTCCCCCTGCGCACCCCGTCCTGTCCCGGCCGGCGAGCACCCCGACCCCGCTGCTCCTCAGAACTCCGGCGACCCCTCGGCGAAGTCCGGCGACCCCCTCTGTAAGCCCCTCTCTCTCTCCTTCCCTCTTTATATATATATCTATATATATATATATATATATATATATATATATGTATATATATATATATATATATATATATATATATATATATATATATATATATATATATATATATATATATATATATATATATATATATATATATCAAATGTTTATGTATATATATATGTTGGTTATATATTTAATTAATGTGAAAAATTAGTATATGTATATATAATCAATATAAGGTATTGTATGTATTTAAATAGTATAAAAATGTATTTAAAATTTATGTTTAATATATATATTAGTATGGTATATATATAAATACCTAGTATACGTATTGTGTATATTGATTAATGTATATATATATATATCTAATGTATATATATAAATGTTTGTTTATATATTTAAATTAGCATGAAATTAGTATATGCTTTTAATTAAATTTGTATGTATAATTAATATAAAGTATTTATATTTAATTAATGTGGGAATTAGTATATGTAATTCATTAATTTGTATATAAAATGTAAGGTATTTATATTTAGTTAATGTGAAATTAGCATATGTATAATTAGTGTAATTAATTTGTAAATGTATATATAATAAATGTAAGGTATTTTTATGTATTTCAATAAATGGTATAAATACGTATTTAATTTAATGTTAGTAGTATATGTATTAGTATATATTATTTAATGTGTAGGTATTTAACGTATACATATTAAATAATATTTTGGTATATGTATTATTTTTGGTAAAAATGTATAAATATGTAAATTGTATATTATTTAATTATTAGAAATCAATTGTATTAGCATAGTATATATATTTCAGTATATGTTGGTAATTGTAAATTAGCATATATAACTAATATACATATATATATTCTTTTGTGTATTATACATGTATATTTTATTTTTCATTAAAAGTTAAACATGTATTAAAAATGTGTTTTAGAATTTAATAATATATCTATAATGTATTTTTGGCATATATGTGAGTATACACTAGTATAAATCAAATATGTAATTTTAAAAGGAATATATATGTATATATATTGTAGATACATTTAAATTGGTGCATGTATAAAATATTGTAAGTATAAATTATTATGTTTATATATACATACAAGAATCATTTATTTTAAAGTATATATATTTATATATATATCTATAATTGTAATGGATGGGAATTATATATACTAGTTAATGAGATGTTTATATTTATATATCCCTACTAGATGACCCTAGTTGACTAGTGCCCTGCCTAGCGTAGCCCTAAGGCCAGTGTATTTCTATTGTGTGTTAGGATAGCTTCTGATACAAATGTCATATTGTGATGTGTTTATAGGACTGTTGGTTTACCAGGGGATACTCTGGAACAGGACATCCATAAATACCAGCTAAGGACCAAGGCAAGTACATTCTCTGATAATTTCTAATTCTTGATAATAGCTATAAGTTCAATGATCTTGAAATGTTACAACTGAATCTTTGACACTGTGCTACACGGACTAGTATAGCTTGGATCTGCAGTCATGAGATGTTACCTTGATTATCGTATTGACATTATACACGACATTTATATTAACATTTACATTGACATTTACATCGACATTTACATTAGACATTGTAGCATAATATATTAGACAATGTTGTGTATTCGTGACGTGTCATGATTGGATCCACAGTACTAGTTGGGGGCGGGGAAATTGCTAGTGAGAAATGTGATCAAATACCTATCGTACAAGTTTATATTATTGGTGTTAATCATACCCCCACGTATGATTAGCCAGACTGTAGCAATTGTACATGTCCCAAGCCGATCACATTTTGAAACTACAATCTCAAACCACTTAGAATAGTTACAGTTCTCTATTTTAGATCATATACTACATCACCCGTATATGATACTGTTCCTTGTTCTTTTCATTTTATACATGCACTGACTGTGTTTCATTGCCTATTGCCTGTATCTCTTAAACTGTCATTACATTATTCCACTGTCTTCTCAGTAGCTAGCATGACATGTTTTATTGTATTATAGACATTATCAATTAATGGAACTGTTATTTGAGATTGTGCTTTGCTCCTTCCTGACTGGAAACATTTTTCCAGACTATGCCTTAGATGACCGCTGTCCGACACTTATGGTGAGTAGCTGCAGACTTGGTAGTAGTTGATTCTGGAAGTCTAGTCGGAATTATTATTCATAGTTAGTTCTTTTAACAGTCTATTTGGTACCGGATTTGTCTCCGGCATTTTGATGATTCTTGGATATTGTTAAGTTAAGTTATTTCTTGTGGACTTGTGTTGTGTTTAATTTTAATTTCTGTTTCAAAATCTTATCGTGCTGTAATCCTGTGATTGAGTATATGTTCATCTATTTGTGTCATCCGTGCCTCCTAATGGAGATTGGATATTTGCGTGACATTAGTTAGATAGTATCAATACCTAGACAGCGTTCTACCGCCGATGCTGCGGCGTAGGCTGGACGTACCCACGCACTCGTGCCCCTAAACCGGGTGCGGGTCGTGACAGTCGGGCTGTTGCGCACTGCAACAACATGCAATAGCAGCAGTAGCAGCAATTCTGCTAGGGGCAGCAGCTGCAACAATGCTGCAACAGCTTACAACAGCAGTGAGATGGGGCAGTGGGCTCTGCACCTTGTGCACAGCATGTAGGTGCTGCATTAGCAGCAGCAGTTCTAGGAAATGAGGGTGGTTGGTGTTGTTTGTCAGATCTTTTAGTATAGGTTAGTATGTAGTTGGTTGATTAGTCATGGGTTAAGTCAGTTGATAGGATTAGTTAGTAGTTTAGTTAGTTGTCTAATTAAGAAGTTAGAAGTTAAGTATTATTAGTTAGGTTGATATGAATATTAGTGTTAGTTGATATATGTATATGTTAGAATCTGATGTGTATTGGTTAGTATAGATGTTAGTAAGTTTAATACGAATCTAGTATTACCTTGTGATACCAAGGTAATGCTAAGGTAATTGTAGGTACTGGGTATGGGTATCAAGATGAGGGTAGCTAGTGCGATACCAAGTTGGTTCAAAGCCAAGGTATCCCATAGTACTAGTTAGCTTGCAATACTAGTATATTTTATATTGTTATTGTACTTTCTTATATTATATTACGTATCTTAAGATACAGTATAGTACTAATATCCCAACATAGCTAGTATAGCCTAGTTACATAGTGTATGGACCCAATATCCTAGAGATGGACTCATACAACCTAGAAATAACTAGTTTGACCAAGTTTGACTACTTTAACCCAAAGATGACCTAGTTTGACTGTTTTGACCTAGAAATGACTTTATGACCTTGAATTGAGTAGTTTAACTTGTATTCATTCCAAAACCTTGTATTGATGCAATATTCCATATTTAGGTATCCGAGGCACCGTTCCAGACATCTTTGATATTGTTCACCGGATTCTTGGCAAGTACATTCTCTGATAGTTTTCTATTTATGATATCCTCTATATTTCTTGTATTTAGTGTAGATATCCTTGATTTCTTGATATGATGGTTACACAGATTGGTATATTCGGATCTCGTCATGAGATATTATTTCTTGGTATTTATGGTGTATCTTGTGCAAGCCTTGTTCCTCGTTCTTCTTGTACATATACATATATTGATTCTTGGGGAGACTAGCTACTTACCCAGAGAATCCCGTGTCATAACATACCATGGTTGGATCCACTATACCAGTCGAGGTGAGAAGTGTTAGTGTAGATATATGATCATACCCCTCCTTGTGTATGTCCTTGTGAGTGTTGATCATACACCGTACGTATGATTAACCAGGCCCTAATCCTTGTGCAAGTTCCTAAGCCGATCACATGTTGAAGCTGGTACTCACTCACATAGTAGTAGTATTTCTTGTCCATTTTCATAATGCTCATTTCCTTGTATTTAATTCCAATTTTCCTATTTTGTGTATCTCTTGTACTTGTATATTGTATCTTATATATTCGCTCTATTTACTGTTACATAGTTTTTATCATTTATTGGAACTGCTGTTAGAGGTATACTTTGCTCCTTTTCTGACTGGATATATTTTTTCCAAATAACACTGAGGAGTGGTATCCCACTCACTATGGGCCTCAGGACGTAGTTGGCTTAGAGCCAGAGACTTAGGCTCAGGAGGGTCTCATCCCGGTTGAGACAGACGACCCAGTACTTATAGCTCAGTAGATAGGTTTATTGTACTGGATTTGTCTCTAACTTTTGATATTAGTATTTCTTATTATATTAGATGACTTATTGAATATTATTTTATCTTGTGAGTTGTATTTGACTCTTCAGTTCTTTATATCATATTCATGCGATTGTTCCATCTTATAGATCTGTGATTGAGTATTTATACTTTATTGGTGCATTATATATCTTGATGATCATTATTGCTAGATAGATAGTTTACCCAAATAATATTCTACCGTCGATGTTGTGGCATAGGCTGGATGTTGTTCACTACTCATGCCCCTACACCGAGTGCGGGTCATGACACATTTTTAGTGGTGGCCCATGCAGGTCTTCAAGGTCATAATTAGTGTGATTCGTAGTGGTGCTCTGATTTAAGTGCTATTACGAGCCTGTTTCAGGATATAGGATATAGGCTATAGGTTGAGAATACTCAATCACATCTAAGAAATTTTTTATTGTTCATTTCAATTGTTCTTCCTTGATATTGATATTTGATCTTTAACTGTCTTTCTTTAAATACATTATATCATGTACCGTATTGATTCTTTCCTTTTTTTTACCTCAGGATGCCACCTAAGGCTCGATCACAGTAGAGAGGAGCAGTTTCTGAGAGATCTGCGACTTCCCGAGGGCCTGTACCAACCACTTCTCCGGTGATTGGCGTATCAACTACGTTCGGGGGTCTACCTCCAGGACAGAGGAATGTTCCAGCTGTGTTTGAGGGGCTTCCACCTCCACCTTTTGTGCTAGCCGATGCGACTCAGGTGTTCACATTATTTTGCGAGATGATGGAGGCTCAGAGTAACCAATCAAAGGCTCACTAGAGGCAGACCGATGTGTTATGGCAGGGTATTGAGAGTGCTCATCGACTTGTCCTTGCTGCAATAGAGAGAGAAGATTCGGTCCAGCAGCAGGTTATTCTACAGGTTGCCTAGCTTCGACCGGGTAATATCCAGGACTTCAAGAAGCTGGAACCTTAGGTCTTCTAGGGAATCGAGGGCATCGTTTACGCTGATGATTGTCTTAAGGATATCGAATATCTCATGAGGGTGTCCTATCTTGCTGAGGATCTGAAGGTTGAGGCAGTAGGACTTCAGCTGTTCGACATCGCCTGTACTTGGTTTAGGAATGAGACACTTCTTACTGATACGGGGCAGTCTTGGGAGGTATTCAAGGACCATTTCAAGAGAAAGTTCTTTGCTCGAGTGGACAGATTAGACTTGGGGAGGCAGTTTGAGGGCCTTACTCAGGGAAGCATGTCCGTTGAGGAGTACGCCACAGAGTTTAGTAGGCTGAGCCAAATTACAAAATATTTGGTGAGAGAGCCAGAGGTTCGGGCTATCCGCTTCTACGAGGGTCTGAACTGGGAAGTGAAGATCCTTATTCTGTATTTCTATGAGACGTATTCCGAGATACTTGCGGAGACACGCAAGGTTGAGAGGGAGTTAAGCTTGAAACCCAAAAGAGACCGTAATTCTTTTCTGGGGGCTAGTAGCAGCGTAGGTCCTGCTAAGCGTCCCCATTTCCAGTCTAGGCCTTTTCATCAGCCATAACAACACCAGACTCCAACTAGGGCATCGGTTCACCAGGCACCATAGCAGCAGCAGAGACAGTCACAGCAAGCTTCCTGCCATTTCTGTAAGAAACTCGGCCACATTTGGAAAGTTTACAGGAAGAGGTTGGGAGTTTGTCTATATTGTGGTGCCGAGGGGCATCAACTGAGGGATTATCCTACCAACCCTCGTCGTGCAGTAAAGGGGACAGCTCCAGCTCAGAGAAAATAGGCGAGGCCACTTGCAGTATAGCCGAGGGGGCCGCCGCTTCTGACCCAGCAACAGCATTATGCCCAGCACAAGCATCAGGGGGGTACACCTCAGGGACGAGTGTTTGCTATGACGGTCGATGAGGTCGAGCCTACCGGAGTTGTCATCGCAGGTTCTGTTCTTCTTGATTCTATTCCAGCTATAACATTATTTAATAGTGGTGCTTCCCATAGTTTTGTATTTGTTTTTTTTGCTCTGAAGCATCATTTGGTAGCTGAGCCTTTGCTTAGGACTTGCAAGATCATGAATAGGGTAAGTAATATTTGCAAGGATCAAAGAGTTACTCTGGAAGGTTGAGAGCTGAGTGCGTGTCTACTTGTAATGCTACTTCCGATCTACGATATTGTACTCGAGATAGATTGGTTGAGTAGACACTATGCTAGTACAGATTGCAGAGGAGGTAGAGTTTTGTTTAGCCTGCCAGGAGAGACATAGTTTGAGATTGCTAGAGAAGCTACAGAGCAAAGAGAAGGCATTATCTGTGGAGCTATGGTGGAAGACAAGGAGTTGCCGCATCCTTTGATAGCATAATTCTTGGATGTGTTTCCTGAGGAGTTGCCAGGATTATCGCTAGATCGAGATATTGAATTCTCTATAGACTTGGTGCCAGGTGTAGATCCAATTTCATAATATATTTATAGAGTAAACAATAGTGAGCTGGTCGAGCTGAAGAAGCAAGTGGATGAACTGCAGGATAAGGGGTTTATCAGATCTAGTTCTTCACCGTGGGGAGCCCCAGTATTATTTGTATCGAAGAAGGATGGATTGGTGGGCATGTACATCAATTAAAAGGCATTAAATAATCTCACTACCAAGAATAAATACCTGTTGCCACTTATTGATGACCTGTTTGATTAATTGAGTGGCACCAAGGTATTTTCCAAGATAGACTTGAGATCAGGCTACCACCAGGTGAAAGTGAAGTCGGAGGACATTCCGAAGACTGCTTTTAGGACTCGGTATGGCTAGTATGATTTCATAGTGATGTCGTTTGGGTTGACTAATGCCCTGGCGGTATTTATAAATTTGATGAACAAGGTATTCCACCAGTACCTTGACAAGGTCATGGTGGTGTTGATCGATGACATTCTCATATACTCGAAGACACTAGAGGAGCACGAGGAGCATCTGTGGATTGTGTTGGATGTGCTGAGGAATGAGAAGTTGTATGAAAAGCTGTCCAAGTGTGAGTTCTTCCTGGAAAAGGTAGAGTTCTTAGGACATGTTGTGACTGGTGATGGGATTTTAATGGATCCGAAGAAGATCACAACAGCGGAGTCTTGGAAGACCCCAAGTTCAGTGACAGAGATCAGTAGTATCTTGGGTCTGGTAGACTACTATAGGAAGTTTATGTAAGATTTTTCGAGGATTATCGAGTCGATGACCAGACTCACAAGGAAGGACATAGAGTTTGTTTGGACAGAGGAGAGCTAGGCTAATTTTGAGGAATTGAAGATGATGGTGACGTCTTCTCCCATTTTGACATTGCCATCAGGGTCTGGAGGTTTCACTATCTATAGTGATGCATTGGGGAAAGGGCTGGATTGTGTTCTTTAGCAGAATAGGAAAGTGATTACCTATGCATCTAGGCAATTACGTCCTCATGAGAAGAACTATCCTACCCATGATTTAGAGTTGGCAGCAGTCATCTTTGCCTTGAAGTTGTAGAAATACTATTTCTACGGAGAGCGTGTGGAGATCTTCACAGATCACAAAAGCTTAAAGTATATTTTCATTCAGAAGAAGCTGAACATGAGGCAGCGTCGGTGGCTGAAACTGATGAAAGATTTTGAAATATCCTTACAGTATCATCTGGGAAAAGCCAATGTAGTTGTCGATGCCTTGAGCAGGTATCCGATAACTATATTTTTGACGTATGACGGGTATTTGTTGGAGGATCTGGAAAGCTTAGGCATTGAGGTGATAGTACCTGGTTTTGTCATACAAATATAGGGGTTGCAGATACACTCAGAGTTGATGGACAGGATCAAGACAGCCTAGTTTGAGGATGTATCTCTGAGGAGCATCAGAGCTCAGGTGAGAGCAGGATTGGAGGATGATTTTACCATTGCTGAGGATGGTTTTTTGGGGCATGTTGCTAGATTATGTGTGCTTAGTGGGGAGCTGCGTGAGGAGGTGTTGCAGAAAACACATCGCTCTCAGTATTCCATGCATTTAGGTGCCAATAAAATGTATCGGTAAATACGAGAGAGTGTGTGATGGTATGGCATGAAGAGAGAGATAGCACCGTTTGTATCCAGATGCTTAGTGTGCCAGCAGGTGAAAGCCCAGAGGCCGAGGACAGGTGGTTTACTTCAGCCATTACCCATTCTAGAGTGGAAGTGGGAGCATATTACTATAGATTTTTTGTCCGGATTTCCACAATCTCTAGTAGGAAAAGACGCGATTGGGTCATCATTGACAGGTTGTCCAAGTCGGCCCACTTTTTGCCTTTCAAGGTGTGTTTGTCTACGGAGAAGCTGGCATAGAAGTATGTGAGGCAGATCGTCAGGATACATAGGGTTTCCGTCAGTATAGTCTCGGATCAGGTTAGTCGTTTCACTTCTCATTTTTTGAGGAGTTTATAGGCGAGTTTGGGCAACCAGCTCAAGTTCAGTACTGCATATCACCCCCAGACATATGGGCATGCAGAGATGACCATTCAGACTCTCGAGGATATGCTGTGCACCTGTGTACTAGATTTATGGCGATCATGGGAGGACCATCTCCATTTGGTAGAATTTGCTTACAATACAGCTACCAGGCTAGTATAGAGATGTCACCATTTGAGGCTCTGTATTGTCGGAGATGTCGTACTCCCTTGTCATGGGACGATGTTGGAGAGAGAGAGAGCTTTGTTGAGGCTAGGGATGGTTGTGGATGCAGTGAAGAAGATTAAATTAATTAGAGACAGACTTCGAGTGGTGCAGGACAGACAGCGGCATTAGGCCGATAGCTACCGAAGACCTTTGCAGTTTGAGGTATAGTTTTAGATTTTTGTTTTGTGCTTGATATTGGTTGTTTGTTATAGATTAAGTTCTTAAGGTTTATTTTTGTCCTAAGCTGGAGGTCTGGTATTTCTGAGGATTTCTCCGACACGAGGCACGATTCGTTTCGGTGGAGGCGGAAAGCTTAGTCCGCGATTCATCGGACCCTTCAGTATTCTTGAGAGGGTCGGTGCAGTTGCTTACAGATTAGACTTGCCACCTGTATTGGAGGGAGTACATAACGTGTTTCACGTGTCGTAGTTGAGATGGTACGTGGTGGATCCTAGTCACATATTGGATCACTCGGAGATAGAGGTGGGACCTACTCTTAGCTATCCAGAGCATCTAGTTGAGATTCTGGATCAGAGGGAGAAGGTGCTGAGGAACTATACTATTTCTTTGGTATGTGTTGCATGGAGGCTTCACTCTCCGGGTGAGTCTACCTGGGAGAGGGAGGATAAAATATGAGAGCGTCACTCATATCTGTTTGTGCCTTGAGGTATGTTCTTTCCTGTTGCTATTATATTCTAGGGGTAGTTTGTCTTTGAATTTCGAGGATAAAATTATTTTAAGGGGGGTAGACTCATCACTACCACATTTTCTATGAAGGGTATTTTGGTCATTTCATAATTAATTAATGTGCTTGTGGTATATTTATTTATTATATTATTTATTTATTATTAGATGCTATATTTTTATTGGACTTGTGTTAGTGGACTTAACTAGATTAGAATAGACTCATGAACCAATATTAATTCTAGCTAGATTTAAACTTAACAAATAAGCCCATTCATTAGGAGGATGACTTAATTAGTTAAACCAATTGGATTATAACCTTCCCTCCTTAATTAATTTCTTCATGACAAGTCCCAAGGGGTATTGTAGACTTTTTATAGTGATTTGGAGAAGGGGCAAGGATGGCCATAGGAGGGAGAGGAGAGAGACTCTCTCTCTTCATCCATTCATCTCATTTCTAGATCTATAATTTTTCTCTTCCAAATTCCTTCATCCCTACACCAATCCCTACCCAAATTCTCTTCCATTTACTTTTCTACTCACCATTGGAGGCTATTGGAATAAGGAGGAGGTAATGATCTACAAGGAAGGGGAAGGAGCACAAGTTGAAGGCTCTTGACACTTATTTGGAGACTTGTATTGGGAATCCATCTCCCAATAGGTATAATTCAGTTTTTTCTCTATTTAGACTCTAAATATGTAGTTTAATCATTAAGAACCCTCCCATGTACTAAGGCTGCACATAGGAAGTGGAATTAGGTTCATAGAAGGCCTGTGGAAGAAGTTATGGTGTATTTTTGCCAATTTTGGAAGAATTCCGAGATTGACACATTACGTGTTTGTCAATAGGTCAATTAGATCAAATTGACATGTGTTTGGTTGTATGAGACTAGTGTCGTATCCATAATTGGATACGTATAGGCCGTATCACGACAATTTAGGGATTTTCTCCTTCGATACGGGGGTTTGAGCATGTCATATTTTGACACGGACACGTGGATAAGTAGCTAGCTCTTCGTAGTACTTCTAATTGTGATTCTAGACTTGCTCGTGTTCTTCAGGATACATTTGGTGGTATGGTGGATCCGTATCGCAAGTATATCATAGTTTTGGTGTAATACGGTACGATGTACGCCAAGTGTTTCTATTATTGCTATATTAATTTCATTCCCTCAAAATTGCTATCCTTCATATCTAATTGCATTATTTAGGAATATATATTTGATATATATCTATGTATCTAAGTATTTTATATTTGTTAGTAATATATATATATATATATATATATATATATATATATATATATATGGGGAGTGAGTTTCACTATTAGTTGGGATATAACACTATTGGATTACAGTCAATGACTAATATGAGATATAGTAATAGGGGGGAGGGTCTGATTGGGTGTGTGTGCACTGCACACTGAAGTGGACAACAGATCGGGCTGTTGCACACTGCAACAACATGCAATGGCAGCAGCAACAACAATACTGCAATATCATGCAACAACAGAGTAAGATAGGGCAGGGGGCTGTGCACCTTGTGCACATGATGTAGGTGCTGCATTAGCAGCAGTTCTAGGAAATAGGGGTAGTCGGTGTTGTTTGTCAGATCTTTTAGTAGGTTAGTATGTAGTTGGTTGATTAGTCATGGTTTAAGTTAGTTGATAGGATTAGTTAGTAGTTTAGTTAGTTGTCTAATTAAGAAGTTATAAGTTAATTGTTAGTTAGGTTGATATGAATATTAGTGTTAGTTGATATATGTATATGTTAGAATCTGATGTGTGTTGGTTAGTATAGATGTTAGTAAGTTTAATACGAATCTAGTATTACCTTGTGATACCAAGGTAATGCTAAGGTAATTGTAGGTATTGGGTATGGGTATCAAGATGAGGTTAGCTAGTGCGATACCAAGTTGGTTCAAAGCCAAGGTATCCCATAGTACTAGTTAGCTTGCAATGCTAGTATATTTTATATTGTTACAGTACTTTCTTATATTATATTACGTATCTTACGATACAATATAGTACTAATATCCCAACATAGCTAGTATAGCCTAGTTACATAGTGTATGGACCCAATATCCTAGAGATGGACTCATATAATCTAGAAATAGCTAGTTTGACCAAGTTTGACTAGTTTGACCCATAGATGACCTAGTTTGACTGTTTTGACCTAGAAATAGATTTATGGCCTAGAATTGACTAGTTTAACTTGTATTCATTCCAAAACCTTGTATTGATGTAATATTCCATATTTAGGTCTCCGAGGGACCGTTCCGGACATCTTTGATATTGTTCATCGGATTTTAGGCAAGTACATTCTATGATAGTTTCTTATTTATGATATCCTCTATGTTTCTTGTATTTAGTATATATATCCTTAATTTCTTGACACGATGGTTACACGGATTGCTATATAGGAATATTGTCATAAGATGTTATTCCTTGGTATTTATGGTATATCTTGTGCAAGCCTTGTTCCTTCTTCTTCTTGTATATGTACAAACATTGATTCTTGGAGAGACTAGCTACCTACCCAGTGAATCCCGTGTCATAACCTACCATAATTGGATCTACTATACCAGTTTAGGCGAGGAGTATTAGTGTAGATATGTGATCATTCCCCTCCTGGTGCATGTCCTTGTGAGTATTGATCATACACCATACGTATGATTAACCAGGCCCTAATCCTTATACAATTTTCCAAGTTGATCACATATTGAAGCTGGTACTCACTCACATAATAGTAGTATTTCTTGCTCATTTTCATAATACTTATTTTCTTGTATTTAATTTCAGTATTCCTATTTTGTATATCTCTTATACTTGTATATTGTATCTTATATATTCGCTCTATTTACTATTACATAGATATTATCATTTATTTGAACTGCTGTTAGAGGTATACTTTGCTCATTTCCTGACTGGATATATTTTTCTCAAATGATATTGAAGAGTGGTATCCCACTCACTACGGGCCTCAGGACATAGTTGGCTTAGAGCTAGAGACTTTGGCTCAGGAGGGTCTCATCCCGGCTGAGACAGACGATCCAGTACCTGTAGCTCAGTCGATAGGTTTATTGTACTGGATTTGTCTCCATCTTTTGATATTAGTATTTCTTATTATATTAGATGACTCATTGGATATTAATTTATCTTGTGAGTTGTATTGGACTCTTCAGTTTTTTATATCATATTCGTGCGATTGTTCCATCTTATAGATTTATGCTTGAGTATTTATACTTCATTGGTGGTATTGTATATCTTGATGATCATTATTGCTAGATAGATAGTTTACCCAAGCAACGTTCTACCGCCGATGCTGCGATATAGGGAGAATGTTGTTCACTACTCGCGCCCCTATACCGGGTGCGGGTCGTGACATAAATCCAAATTTCCTCTCTTTAGCTCTCGCCAACCAATTGATAGCTGAGGACAACCATCGTCGATAGTTGCAAGAATTAGAGGCACTTGACAAAAAAATCTCCTGGCTCAATAACACATTGAACTATATCAAGCATGTATCTTCGAAGCCTTCAAACTAAGGGTGAAGGAAAGAACATTCCAGGTTGGTGACCTTGTCCTAATAGTGAGAAGATCGATGATCATAACCTACAAGATGGCCAAAAAATTCTAAGCTAAAAAGGAAGGCCCCTTATAGTGGAATCAGTTTATTCTAACGGTGCCTACCGACTCCCAAAACCCAATGGAGACTTGCTAATGATGCCAATCACTGGCAAGTTCCTCAAAAAGTTCTATGTCTAAGCTAGAAATGTACTTCTCTATCCCTAGTAGAATAATTTAAATAATATAAAGTATTTATATTTTGTTTAGCCCCAACAAGGACAGGGATACAACATGGGTTTTCTTCCCCCACGATATGTTGTAAAATATATTATCTGTGTTCAGGAGTCATGAATGCGCAATGGATAGTGGATCCCTAAAAATCACCAGTGGAGCAGCCCTCAGGACCTATAAAACATTCTCGTTGGGTCTACCTAAAGTTGTCCCCCCCCCCCCAAGCAAGCAAGCGTGCCCTCGAAACCTAGTTGCTTCAGGGATGTCCCGTCTACGATCCTAGTTAGGATCACAGATACTCTCTCCTTGAAGATTTCTTCCCCAGTCAGGATGAAATTACCCTAATAGTTCATGTACATACCTTCTGTGAACTATCATCCGATCATTATCCCCAGAATAGTAAATATTTTGGCGAAAGAAAACAGTCATGTCTATATCACCTCTGTTTTATTTTCTCTATCTCTACAAAATAATCTATAAACATCTATAATGGTGTTTGGCGTTTCAACTTATCATCTTTACTTAGCCTTAAAGTGCGCCAGAGATGGTAAGTCCATAAAAATACCCCTACAAGGAGATATCCTTAAAAATGGCTATGATATTATGCTATGTCCATATTACTACTATTATAATATTCAAGCCCACAACATACAGCGAAAGAGAAGTTCTGAAGAAAAAAAAATTCTTGTTGATATTCAAGATCATGAGTACATATGATGGAAATCCATTACATTTAAGGGTTTTCATTGATGTTCATGATCATGATTACATATAATGGAAAGTCTCTACATTCGAAACTTTCTCCATCAGGGGACCCCTCTATGCTATTTCTGGTACCGACGCAAGTGAAGCCGGCAGCTCAATGAATTTCGGGTCACCCCTGTAGCAAGATCCTCAGTGCAAACATCAATACATGGAAAAGAATCAATACTGAGGGATAACAAAGGAGGTTGCAATACAGAAACGGGCCTGCATAAAAGCGTACGGGCCAACTTCTGCCATATAGGTGAGCCGCAGGTAGAAGACTTGGTTGGGATTTTAATCCCAACCCTGTAATCGATACGTCCATGTTTGGGGAATAGCTACAGTAAGCTAGATTGGAAGATGACAGAAAGTCTCCCGAATAATATGTTTGATTATTACGAGCAACATGACTTATGATATCCTTTCATGCTCTATTGGGACCCAAGCAACCCAAGGCAATCCCTGCATAAATAAAGCACAAAAAGTCATAACACTTGCAATAAAGGCAAAAAAAAGAAGATGCGTCAAGCACCCTCGGCTGAAATAACTTTGCTAAAAAGTCAGAAGCAAGTTATCCATGTGCCCAAGATACTATGCACACAGATAAAATGTCATATATGAATGCACACATCAACCACGACGCATGTTCAAGATGAGGTGCCCCAAGGAGGCGACCGTATCCATGCGGGGTATGGTCGCGCATAGCCTTCTAGCGCATATCTGTGATAAGTGTTCTGAGAACATCTATATCATTGCGCTTAAAGATGAGGTGCCCCAAGATGAGGTGCCCCAAGGAGGCGACCGTATCCATGCGGGGTATGGTCGCGCATAGCCTTCTAGCGCATATTCTACCGACAACGCACCTTCATGTCGAAGCATTTTAGCGACGATCATGCGTGTCAAGCTGTGGGGTTAGTGTAAAACCCCAAATTTTAAAACATATAATAATTATTTAATTAGTCATTTAATTGAATTACATTATTTCGTAGTATATTAGAAAATATAAATTTATTGGATTTAATTACTAGGTAAATATTTAGCTAGATATTCATGGAGCAAACTATTATTTTACCTTATTTTATTTTATGTAGGAGACCTTGTGAACGGATGAAAGATTATTTGTATGTACTAATATAATTTTCTAAAATTATATATATATATATATATATATATATATATAGATTGATTAATAAAAAGAAAAGAATGGAAAAAGAAAAGAAAAGAAAGGAAAGAAAAAGAAATCAAACAAAACCTACTAATCTAAAATCCTTAACTAATTAGCCTAAACCAACCCTAAGTCTAAACCCTTAATTCCCTAAAAGAAAAGCCAGCAGCAGCAGCTAACCCCTAACTAATTCCCAACCCCAACCCGCTGCCAGCGAAACCCGCACGGAATACACCCCCGCTCTCTATCTATATATATATCATAACCTCATATAAACCCTAAGCCTAAACCCTTACTCCACGACTCCGACCCAGACTGCCGTCGACCTCCATGACATCGCCACCGCCGGATCCCAGCACCGCCGCGACCAGCGTCCGCGACCCGTGCTCGCCGCGACTGAATCAGACAGCAACGTACCCCTGTTCATGTCCTGTTTCCCGCTTCATCTCGCGACCGAATTTGACCACGTCTTCACCGGTATGTTCACGACCTATCCCTCTTCAAACTCTGTATATTAGTTTCCATCGAACAATGTTAAACCCTAGTTAAAAATTGAGACCAAGTTGGAGAAAAACCATAACTTTTATACTAAAAAAAACTGCTACGATGACCAGGTTTAAGGACTCATATCTCCCACCACAGAGATCCAAACTTAAATTTTCTTTTTGCTATGTGAAGACCAAGTAACCGAGATTATTTCTTGTTAATTAGATTAATTTATTTGGTTTTATATGCAAAAATAATTGGGTTAAAAATTATGAAAAAATATTTTTGAAATCTTCAAAATTTGTGATACGCAGCGCGCACCGCCAAACGGGACCGCCCTATCACGTACTAATTGCACCGAAAGACGCGTATGGTATGTCCAGATATGTAGATTTTTGCTAAAACTGATTCGGAGGCGTGTGCGTGTCGGAATCAACCCGTATCCGCGAAAAGTTTTCGTATCGCGACTTTTATAAAACACCGCACCATTTAGTGTACGCTTGTCAGAATGAGACAAAACTTATGCCATTGGATTCGTGGTATCACGCTGGTCCTGTGACCCAAGTTTCACACAATTCTGGGATAGTTGACCAAGCCACCTATTTGTGGGCCCTACGGTTGACTTTTTGGGCAAAATTGTGTTCGGCTCACCGGAATCCAAAATTGGACATACCGTTGAGTTTGTACTGACGTTTAGAATTTGTTTGATCTATAATTTATCCTATTTAGAGACCTGTACCCCTGGCATGCAGTTAGGTGCAAAGTGGGCCACATGTGGACCCCGCCTTGACCCAAAATTACCATTTTGTCCCTGTGTCCAAATTGGGCGAAAGGGTAGTGTTTTCTAGCTATCTCGCTTATTCCGGAAACTTTGGTGATGTTTATTTCAGAATCCGAAGACGTTTATTCGGAGGCCTTAGTTTTTGATCATGTGTACCTGACATCTGGACGCTTACACTATACAGATTGCTTGCCAGGCAAGTATATCTTGCCATTGTACTATAATTTATATTCCATATGATGCATGTATTTTACTTCTGTCCATTAGTTGATTTATTTTAAACTGCTATATAAACTGTGCGTCCAAGGATAACTTGGGTGCAACGATGGTGGCGTCATATTCTGTTTTTATTATATATATGCATGTTAACCTAGTTTATGAGACTACTCTATTATCATGAGTTATTTATGTTTCATTGGACATGACACAGTTATTACACGAGTGTGAGTCTTATGTAGGACACGAACTTGCATACTAGGCTGGCCACTGGTACGTATAGGTCGTGCGACGGATAGGGATAACTGCCGATAGAAACTTTGCATGCTAGAAGACCTGGCAGTTATTTAGAGGTATCATCGTGTCATGGATATGACATGCTTAGAGCATGGGGTGGGGAGAACAACAAGTAAGGCGTTTGGGCTCATTTGCACTTTTCTTGTGTAACCCGTACGCTCTGCCGGAGATGCGCGGTCATGATGACCACTATATATTATATATTATCAGGCGGCCTCTGAGGTTCAAAAGACGTCATGCTTTGTAGGCCCCTGAATCTCCAAGAGAATCATGCCAATCCTATTTTTAGCCAGATAGCCCACTGGTTGGAAAGTTATTCTCAAACTACATTCATATAGATGGTTAGGCGACCCATTGGATGTTTATTTTTTAGTACTTTATTGGCATATTTATATGTATCTTGTTACATTCCTCTGAGGACCTGGTACCTTTCCAGATTTAGACGGGTAGGAGTATCCACAGGAGTACGGACCCGGACCCGGACCTGGCGCTTCATTCCAGACTGAGGAGGTCTTACCTTCGGAGTACCTTTGATCCATCGCAGCTGATGGATATTCTAGTTGCTATTTCTTTTTGGACATTTATCTTATATTAGAGTTGATCTCTTCTCTCTTTTAGTAGTTTGAGTATAGTCGATTTGCAGTGGATTTGTTTCCATCCGACTATCATACTTTGATACTTCATCTTTGAGTTTCAGTTATTTATTTTCTATATATTTATTTGTGCTGTGGATGAGATATAGATTGCGTGTGACTTGTTGATAATATATTACCACTGGTGGATTTGATATTCATGTATAGCGTACGTGTGTATGGTTTCTATATATTGGAGTTCGTATACATACGGCTGGCGTGTTACGTATTCCTAGTCCTTCGTATTTTGGGACTGGGGCGTGACAGTTAGTCTGCGCATGATTCCTGGCGATCCCTTACCTACGCAACAGACTGTCTGTTTGTGTCCCTGTGTGTATGCACGCGGGTGAGGATCATCCTCTCTCTAAAGTGAGGAGGCAAGAGTTTTTTCTCTCTACCTTCAGTAGAAGAAGTCACAGTAGAATGGTGACCATCAAAGGTAGAGGATCGACGAAGTATTTGACGGGACTCCCTGTGTTCGACTTCCGCATAGGGAAGAGTAGAGGCATCCTGGGAAGGAGAGTACTATTCCTCTCTCTTACTCAAGTCTCTATTTATAGGCGAGATTAACCGTGGTTGGCGATTGGGTTCTCGAGTAGTGCGCCACAAAAATAGTAAAATAAATCTGATATTTAATGGATGAACTCGCATCTCGGGATAACAGAAAATTCAGTTACGAGTTAACGAATGCTTTAAAATCCTGTGACTTATGCTTCGAGTTTTGAGGTTGTACGTGTCAGGCGATGGTATAAGATACTAGAGATTTGCTTAAAAATATCTTTATCCGCCAAAAAGATTTGACAGCCTGTCAAAGCGATGTGGCATCCAACCCATGCGGCTTGAAGTCAATATAGAATCAAACCCATGCGGCCTGAAGTCGATGCGGCAAGATTACCTAGGTGGCTTTTTCGTCCATGCTTATATTTTTAAAGTATTTCAAACTTAGTCTAATTTGAAAACTTTGAAGGGGGCTTGTAGAAACATGGAAAATTTTGAACCATTTGTGCCAAGAACCATGCGACAAAGGTAGTAAAAATCCAGATGTGGCAAAGGCAGCTAAGAAGCCTGATGCGGCAAAAGTAGCAAGAGTTCCAATGCGACTAGGGATCATAAGGCTGACACCTCAGCCCCCCCACTAACAATAGAATTTAATGCTCAACAGCATACCAAAAAAATTTGAGCCACTGGCAGTTATGTCAGCAGTCAAAATTACTCTGACTGCTAACAAGACACTTCGTAGTACTAGCAGATAAAAACGCTTATATTAGCACAAGGAGTACTCCCATGCGGCGGCATTATCATGCGATAATGTTCCCATGAATCCCCCATGCGGTGGTATTATCATGCAACAATATTCCCATGAATCCCCCATGCGACGATATTAAACATTCGATAGTGTTCCCATGGTCCCCTATGCGGTAGGCTTCTCTAATGAACTCTATGCAGTAGAATCTTTTTATTGAAACCAATCGAGATCCTCAGGTAACAGAAGCAGGCTACGTGTCACTCTGACTAGGTTATGCCCATGATGGGTGCCAACAACCCAAGATCTTAGCAACAGCTAAATCCTGACCATTGCCACATGGCAGTCACAACATGACATGCGCACATGATCCACAACTGTATTTTATTAAAGAAGCCATGCAGCAGCTCAACACTCGTGCGCATGAGAAGAAAATGCATGCACACGCATGACCATGCAATGTCTGTAAATAACAGGGACATGTATTTTCCAAACAAAAACAGTATGAACCCCTAGTCCAATTTCTAATTTCTTAAAACAAATTTTAATTATTAAATTAGGCTCCAAAATAGGTAATTAAAAATAAATAATAGAATAAATAATTATTTTAGAATTTGGATTATACTATATACTTAAATATAGGTTATATATTAAATTAGTGTTAATAAATACACCTTGAACAAATAAGATAAGATATAGATTATTCAAATAAATATATGTGTAGATTATATGTATTATCCATAATAATTTTAAATAAGAATATAACTGATATAGATAAGTCAAATATATATTTAAATTCAGCATAATCCTAAATCTACTAGGAAAGCAACCTCATTCATATCACATCATAACAAATCAACTCCTACCTATTTAAATTAAACCCTATCTATTAAAGTAAATAAATCTGAAATAAATACATATATAAATCCCTTTAATTTTTTTTTCTATTTTTTGTCCAAAAATAGTCCAAATTCGTCACAAAAGCAACTTTGTTTTCAGTAGTTGCATAGACTTGGAAGTTGTATATCTCCTAATTCTGGACTCTGAATCATGCGCCATTTTTTTGTTAGACCATATCGAGGTAAGGTTTCCGAAAATATAACTTGTTTCCTAATTGTTAGTATCAGTTGTCCAAAACATGATCATGTCTCACTATTTTTGAGATTTTGGGAGATCCTGATCTCGGATTCACGATATATTTAAGGTTTCAGAAAGCTGACACAAAGACCTTTAACATAGATATTTTTCCAGAATTTATTAGATTAATTTTATATTATATTTAATTCGTACAAACCCTAGACAACTAGCGATCTATCGATCAACAAAATAGAAATTGTAACTGCGATATCTCGTAAATGATTCAAGATTTGTGTAAACCGTCGATTCCAGCTTTTTTGTGGCGCTGAAATATACATGATGGTGTACTCAAATTTTAGATTTGTGTTGGTTAACTTTTTGGTCAACTGAACGTCCCGATTTGCTTGCCACGAATCTCATATTTATAAACTTGACCCTAATGGCTTAAAATTCATGGTTAACATAAAAATCAGAACTTAATATAGGAAAACATAATCATTTTATTCAGAATTATTAGTAAATATCATAAGAAAATTTATTAGTTAGGATTATTAGTTATAGATAATTTTGTAGATCTAACTCATGTTAAATTTTTATGATGTGTTACGTAGTTTGATGACATAATTGGATAGCTAGTAGATTGGATTATGTATCTTAATATTTGTAACTACACCACCCTCAAAAACAGGCAAGATACCTAGCCTTCTTTACAGCATTTTACATGCTTAATTTCTTTCTTCTGTATAACATGTTCCTTATCTATTATTCTCTTTATTGTCAGTTGATATTTTTTTTTATAATATGCATGGTAGCTTAGTTGTCATATTTATAGATCGTCATAGTTCTTGTTCTTATGTTGTAGTTTATACTTGGTTCATTTTAACCTGTATCTTACACGAGTTATATTGTATCATGGGGTGGGGAGAATGAATACATTATATTTGGACTGCTATTTTTGTTTTTATTTTTTCCAGCCTGCGAGTCCACACTAGGGGCGAGGGTTGACCGTTTGACCAAACTTGTGAGTCCACACTAGGGGCGAGGGTTGATTATTTGAGCAAACTTGCTAGTCCACACTAGGGGCCAGGGTTTTGATTATTTATTTGATTTTTCTTGCCATGTGTTCACAAAGGAACTTGGCATTTGATTAGTCCATTTCTTTTTCAGCAGTTCACTTATACCTAGTTGTTTTAGTATGCATGTTTTATTTATTCCGTAGTCATATTTGTTCCCTTCTTTTATTTTTGGTTATGCATGTTTATTTACTATACATTCGGCATGTTTCTATGTATCTCGTTACGTCCCACTAAGAACCTGGTTCCTTTCTAGGTTATTGTTGAGCTCCGCAGAGATTGTAGGATTGAGTAATATTTATTCATGCATGATTCATATATCGCTAGTGGTACTTTTATCGATCTTATGTCTGTTATATTTTATGATGACATCTTCTGGTGTATAGTCTAGTTTTGATAGACTCATATTATTCTCTAGAGTCTATTCGGGCATATATGCTAGTGGGTTGCAGAATATGAACAATATTGTTCTTTCTTGTTACTTATTATTTATACGGATTGAGATATAGTTGACATGTCATGCTAGATATTATATTATAGTAGAAAGTGTATATGTATTCGAGATGGGATAGAGTCCACTTGATACGTAGCTGATCATTGCCACGTACTCTGGTCCTACATATTTTGGTACTGGGGCATGACATATAGTGATATATATACACGTAGAGCCGAGGGCATTCGATTGTTGTCTTTCTTGTCAGTGAGCAGAGACCTTGCAATCCCTTTTTTGTCGTCGGATCGTTAATGGTGTAAAGGAGTCAGCTGTAGTACTAAATCTCTACCGTCACACTTCCCCAGAATCAAATTATACTTAGAGTTTATGCCAAAGAATTATATATAATTTTCTCTTTGTAGTATTTATAATCAAAAGTCAGTGATACGTATTTTTGTAATAGAAACAAATCTCAGTAACCATCATAGTACACAAACAATTATCGATGCCCATAGTACTTGCTCCAATTGTTATTCGCAACTATCAAGCTCCCATCCTCATCAATATTATGTGTTCCAACCGAAATATTGTTCCAACCGGACATCCATCGGACTGATTTATATCACCGTCTAATCTTTATACAACTCGTATCGTTGTTCCCAACCGAGGCATTCACTTATACTTTTTATTGCCTACATAAAGATTTCCACCCATCGTCTACTATAGATCATCTGAAACCAACTTATCAAGGAACACATCGACTCACACTATAGAAGGTAAAACTTTACACTATGTCTCGATACTATCCCATTCCTTACCGATAGGCTTATCCTTATCATTCAAACAAGGGTCGAGGCACACACATCGCTAGATGGTAGAGGTATATACCACTTAGGAACTATGCCATTTCTATAAATTCTGCTCCTTGCACAGATCCAACATCTGTACCAAGCTATCCTTCCCTCGGTAGCATTTTTGACCACAAATACCGTACTACTATCCCATTAGAAAACATAACTGAGCCTACACACTGGTCAATTCAATTACTGTTCCTCCTATCACTGATGTTACTGCCCATTTCTCCTTGGTGTACCATACCGATACCTACTAGTTATTGCCACACATTAATCATTTCCTCTGAGTCCCACAAACAAGCATCAATCATAAATTACTGGTTTATTACTATATTATTTTATTGTTGGCGTTTCTTGGTATCATTACTATCAATAAATTCTTTTATGGCATCGTAACATATTTAGACTTATTATATGGAACATCCTGTGAGTGTAAGTGAGGGTCAAAGAAATTTCTTCCGAAGCAACTCAGAACACTCGCGAAAGGACTTAGAATAATCAACGGAGCAAATTTTGAATAATCGCGGAAGCGACTTTGAATACTTGCGGAAGCAATCTTTGAACAAACACTGAAGGACAGTGACTAATCGTTATAGAAACTTTGAATATTCACTGAAGCAACTTTGAGTATTCGCAGAAGCAACGTTGAGTAATCGCAAAAGCAACTTTGATTAAAATAAATCTAATCCAGGGACGTAAAGTCATGCTCTGATACCAATTTGTCATACCCCGACTCTGTAGAGTTAAACTATAGCTGCTAGGTATGATGTCGTACAAATCTAGGTTATACTTATACAAGGCAAGTCGATCAACAATCTATGGTATATCTCAGAAATAACATTACAGCAGAAGTAAGTAGACAAATTAAAGTCACAAAAGATATAAGAAAAGTATATCTTTTTATTGATATTGAATGTGTTACAAGGCGCTCAAAAGCCAACTTGAAGTATATATCATCTAGGCTTACAATAAACTTTGTCAACTCGGCTAACAAGATCACTGGTACAACAAATGCCCAGTTTCATACATTATGCCATGTATAGCAGAAGTTATTATCTCTATGAGAAGAGCTTATGCACATCCAATAGTCATGCGATGCCTCAAGACTTGTCAAGTTATGTCCTAGCACCTGCGAACCTGAAAGAGTGCCCACAAACGTGGGTCAGTACTCATTATGTACTGGCAAGAGGGCTGACCCAACTCACCTAAAATCAACACTAAGTAATCATGTGATATGAACATTATTAAGTATGATCTTGATCTGTTGCCTTAGGGTCAATTTCAGTTCATAGATGATAGAAATATAAACTAAGCATATAGTAATTGTAAGCGACAGTAAAGCAGCATATAGTTATTCATAACTAAGAGGAATCTAAAGCATTACATGTTACTCATATCCCACAAGTATGTAAAACATGTATTGTTATTGCGGGGATTCTTACCCACGGTCGTTTAGCCATCCCTGTAAAATGAGTTATAACTTACTCTATCTGCATAAGACATTGTTAGCATTCACCCTATCTACATGAAAGATACTAAATTCGCCTCATCTTAGACTTCATGGCTAGACGGCTCCCCTTCCGAAGGGTAGCAAGCCCAATCACGAGGTTTCTGAATTGCCCGTGCTATTACTTTAACACGCTGGAATTCGATGTCCTTCTTAGTGCTGGGAGCTAGCCTCACAGGAAGTCCCAAATTTTGGATACCAGTACCTTGGCATCCCCTCTTGTTCCCCCTAGGATGATTCAGATCCGTGGCCCCGGAGTACCGTTCTTGAAAACCAAACCTTTTGCATAAGTTGTCTATGACTATGCATACATATGTAACTTAGCTATAAAGAAGATATATAATGCATGGTACTATAAAACATATTAAATATCCCATAGTTCTTATTTGTTTGCCATATGCCTTGAGCCATAGCTCGTAATACTTTCCAACCCAGTCTAGGGTCTATGCTTGTCCCAGTCAAAGGACTTATACTTACCGTCCAATCCAGGATCTTTGTCATATAATCCATTATACTAAAATAGTTCATTTTATAGTAATATGATTATTATCTTTCTTTATCTTTTATGATTTCTTGCTAGATAGCTTAAGCAAACAACTTACAAAATAGAACTTAATTATTTTGTTAAGCGTGAAGATAAAGGGTTGAAAAACCAATACCTCTCACATTAATCTGAAGGGACTTCGTAGCACGATCTCATAGCCTCCTGAATTGATCCTTCTACATAATTCCAAATCCAACTGGCTTCTTTGAGCCAACCCAGCCATCATAGTGCACCGTGCAGAGCGGGGCACTATATATATATATATATATATATATATATATATATATATATATATAAAACCAATTACAGCTCGATTTGGATTACAAAACTCAAGAACTAAATACATTCTTCCTTAAAAATACAGTTGCAACTGGGACAGAACATTTACAACCAAAAGTACAAAGAAGTAGAAGAAGACAAGAAGAAAGCATCATTAGGTAATGAAGATCACCGTTGATAAAAGCAAGATTCACCCTACCACGGATCTGCTTCTAGGAACCAGCAAGTTCATATAGAACTTCTGCAATGCTCGCCGTTACCTCTTTTCTGACCCGCATGAACTTCTCAAGACTCCAATAGCAGTCGCCTCTTCTCCTCTCTTCTGTCTCTCTATTTCAGAGTGAGTCCACAAAAGAGGCATGAAAAGAGTATTTATAGAGTTAGGATAAAACCCTAACCCTAATACTGCCCGCCAGCTCATTATGGAAAGATAGGATTCAATTAAATTCAAATTCCACAAAAAATGGATCTGAATAATTGACCCAATCTTTCCATGACAGTTCAAATTTTCTCGCACCTGTAAACCTGAAAGAGTGCCTACAAACGTGGATCAGTACTCAATATGTACTGACGAGAGGGATGACCCAACTCACATAAAATTAATACTAAGTAATCATGTAATAGGAACATTATTAAGTACAATCTTGATATGTTGCCTTAAGGTCAATTTCAGTTCATAGATAATAGAAATATAAACCAAGCATATAGGAATTGTAAGCGACAGTAAAGCAACATATAGTTATTCATAACTAAGAGGAATCTAAAGCATTGCATGTTACTCATATCTCATAAGTATGTAAAATATATATTATTATTTACCATTCGGTGATTCTTACCCACGGTCGTTTAGCCATCCTTATAAAATGAGTAATAACTTACTATATCTGCAAAAGACATTGTTAGCATGCACCCTGTATATATGAAAGTTACTGATTTTGCGTTATCTTGGACTTCCTGGCTAGACGGCTCCCCTCCCGAAGGGTAGCAAGCCCAACAAGGAGGTTTCCGAATCAGCTGTGCTATTACTTCAATATGGTGGAATTCGATATCCTTTCCAGTGCAGGGAGCTAGCCTCACTATAAGTCCCAAATTTTGGATACCAGTACCTTGGCATCCCCTCTTGTTCCCCCTAGGATGAATCGGATCCGTGGCCCCGAAGTCCCATTCAAGAAAAACCAAACTTTTGGCACAAGTTGTCTATGACTATGCATACATATGTGACTTAGGTATAAAAAGATATATAATGCATGGTACTATAAAACATATTGAATATCGCATAGTTCTTATTTGTTTGGCACATGCCTTGAGCCGTAGCTCGTAATACTTTCCTACCTAGTCTAGGGTCTATGCTTGTCCCAGTCCAAGGACTTATATTTATCGTCTAATCCAGGGTCTTTGCCATATAATCTATTATACTAAAATTGTTTATTTTATAGTAATTTGATTCTTTATCTTTTGTGATTTCTTGCTAGATAGCTTAAGAAAATAACTTACACAATATGAACTAAATTATTTCATTAAGCGTGAAGATAAAGGGTTGAAGAACCAACACCACTCACATTAATCTGAAGGGACTTCGCAGCATGATCTCATAGCATCCTAAATTGATCCTTCCGCACAATCCAAAATCCAACTGGCTTCCTCGTGCCAACCCAGCCATCAGAGTGCACCGTGCAGAGTGGGACACTATATATATATATATATATATATATATATATATATATATATATATATATATATAGTCGATTACAGCTCGATCTGGATTACAAAACTCAAGAACTAAGAACTAAATACGTTCTTCCTTACAAACACAGTTGTAATTGGGACAGAATGATTATAACCAAAAGTATAAAGAAGTAGAAGAAGACAAGAAGAAGGCTTGTTGAGGTGATGAAGATTATCGTCACTCAAAGCAAGATTCACGCTACCACGGATCTGCTTCTAGGAACCAACAAGTTCATATACAACTTTTGCAACGCTCACCGTCACCTCTTTTCTGACCCGTACAAACTTCTCAGGACTCCAATAACAGTCGCCTCTTCTCCTCTCTTCTGTCTCTCTATTTCGGAGTGAGTCCACAAAAGAGGCATAAGAGAGTATTTATAGAGTAGGGATGAAACCCTAACCCTAATACTGCTCACCAGCACATTATGGAAAGATAGGATTCAATTAAATTTAAATCCCACAAAAATTGGATCTTAATAATTGACCCAATCTTTCCATAACAGTTCAAATTTTCTCGCACCTGCGAACCTGAAAGAGTGCCCACAAACGTGGGTCAGTACTCATTATGTAATGGCGAGAGGGATGACCCAACTCACCTAAAATTAACACTAAGTAATCATGTGATAGAAATATTATTAAGTGTGATCTTGATCTGTTGTCTTAGGGTCAATTTCAGTTTATAGATGATAGAAATAAAAACCAAGCATATAGTATTTGTTAACGACAATAAAGCAACATGTACTTATTCATAACTAAGAGGAATCTAAAGCATTACATATTACTAATATCCCATAAGTATGTATAACATGTATTATTATTACCATTCGGTGATTCTTACCCACGGTCGTTTAGCCATCCTTGTAAAATGATTAATAACTAACTCTATCTGCATAAGACATTATTAGCATGCACCCTGTCTACATGAAAGTCCCTGACTTCGCGTCATCTTGGACTTCCTGGCTAGACGGTCTCCTCCCAAAGGGTAGAAAGCCCAACTAGGAGGTTTCTGAATCGCTCGTGCTATTACTTCAACACGCCGGAATTTGATGTCCTTCTCAGTGCAGGGAGCTAGCCTCACTGGAAGTCCCAAATTTTAGATACCAGTACCTTGGCATCCCCTCTTGTTCCCCCTAGGATGAATCGGATTCGTGGCCCCGGAGTATTGTTCAAGAAAAACCAAACCTTTTGCACAAGTTGTCTATGACTATGCATATATATGTAACTTAGCTATAAAGAAGATATATATTGCATGGTACTATAAAACATATTGAATATCCCATAGTTCTTATTTTTTTACCACATGCCTTAAGCCATATCTCGTAATGCTTTCCTATACAGTCTAGGGTCTATGCTTGTCCCAGTCCAAGGACTTATATTACCGTCTAATCCAGGATCTTTGCCATATAATCCATTATACTAAAATAGTTTATTTTATAGTAATGTGATTATTATCTTTTGTGATTTTTTGCTAGATAGCTTAAGCAAACAACTTACACAACATGAACTAAATTATTTTGTTAAGCGTGAAGATAAAGGGTTGAAGAACCAATACCACTCACATTAATCTGAAGGGACTTCGCAGCATGATCTCATAGCCTCCTGAATTGATCCTTCCGTATAATCCCAAATCTAACTGGTTTCCTCGAGCCAACCCAGCCATCATAGTACACCGTTCAGAGCGGGATATATATATATATATATATATATATATATATATATATATATATATATATATATATATAGCCAATTACAGCTTGATCTGGATTACAAAACTCAAGAACTTAATACGTTCTTCCTTACAAACGCAGTTGCAATTGGGGTATAATGTTTACAACTAAAAGTATAAAGAAGTAGAATAAGATATGAAGGCGGCTTGATGAGGTGAAGAAGACCACCGTTGCTCAAAGAAAGATTTGCCCTACCACGAATCTGCTTCTAGGAACCAACAAGTTTATATAAAACTTCTGCAACGCTCACCGTCTCCTCTTTTCTGACCCACACGAACTTCTCCGGACTGCAATAGCAGTCGCCTATTCTCCTATCTTCTGTCTCTCTATTTCTAAGTGATTCCACAAAAGAGGCATGAAGAGAGTATTTATAGAGTATGGATGAAACCTTAACCCTAATACTGCTCGCCAGCTCATTATGGAAAGATATGATTCAATTAAATTCAAATCCCACAAAAATCGGATCTGAATAATTGACCCAATCTTTCCATAATAGTTCAAATTTTGTAGTTAGCGGAAATTGCTGCCTCTTGTGCCTTATGCGCTCTCTACACACACTTTGTGCACCCTGTGACAAAGCCTGTGTCGAAGCCTATACAGAAGCTCACGAAAAGGCCACATAGAATGCCATGCGCAGATTGCCTCGCGTAAGAGCCTGCGCACAATAAATGCGCACAAGCGCCTTACGATGAAGCTGACGTGCTAAGTGTGCCATCAAAGTGCCAATTTGTGCCCTTGAGCCAGAGTCCGAGCCAAAGTCACTAAGTCCCTTTGGAGCTTAGCTCCTATGAAAATTTTCCCAAGAGAGTAACAAAAGCATAAATGCTTTCTTGAGGAGTTTAGCCTTAATCCTCTTAGAAAAATTATCCTACATGGCACCCACCCTTGGGCCACCACCCCATATGCATCTCTCAATACACACATGGTATTATATTGAGATACCCACTTAGAGTATTTTTTAATGTGGGACTATTTTTTTAGTCTTGCAAAAGTAAAACATCTACAAGCCAAAGAAAAACTCTAACAATCCCCCACAAATCTTAATATATAGGCTGAGCGTTCCCCACAGTGACTGTCCAATAAGTATTAGGATAGATATCACTTACGACTTGAATCTTCCCGCATGGGTCAAACAACAGTATAATACAAGAATGTACTAAGCTTGAATCTGTACCAAAGCTGATGTTTGTCTCACTCGCATAATGACATCAACTGTACTTCTGGTCATATATTAAAGGCCATGTGCTGACCTGATCTTTGTAGTGCCCCGTTCCTCCTATTCGAGGAGCGCGGCTAAGAAACACAAGATGGTATCGTTCGATCGGGATAGATTGAATTAAGAACTCGTCCTCGTTATGGATTTGTTTCTTTGGAATCGATTCCCATATTTAGTGGACCGCGCCCCAAGGATTAGCTTAGCGGCAGAGTCAGGAGGGACCTCTCCGCTATTATCTTTTATTGCCTCGGATTTTCGATGTCGCTTGTTGCTTTCGTGCTTTGAGTTGGTTTTGGGATTTGCTTGTTTTCTTTGAACAGTTTTGATGGTTTTCATTGTTTTCGTTCATTGTACTGCATTTCAATTCCGAGATTGGAAAGAGTGGAAGGAGTATTGATCGAGCTATTCGTGCAATGCAGGTGAACGAGCAGTAGGCGGCTTGTGAGCGGAGTCGTGAAGCGCCTCTTTCCTTCTCCTTTCCTTCCAACCAAGTGAGTGGCTACCAACCCGATTAGCTAGCCCTGCTTCCAAGCTTCACACCCTAAAATCTTGCATTCTTCTTTGCCCCGATCAAACGATACCAAGTAATAATAAAAGAGATCAAGATAAAAAGGGAATAGACTTAAAAATATTGCTTGTCAACTAAACTTATGAACGGTTATCATACTGTATGCTAGTTCATTTAAAACTGATCTATGAATCGTGCTAAGTATGGAATATGCTTATTATGAAATAACTGTCAGCAAGACTATGCAAAACCGTTATGCTATGGAACTATTTCTATGAGTGTTATTGGATCACGGACAACTTATGCACAAGGTATGTTATGAGTTCCGCGGACGGTCGCCGGGGCATTGGGACCGATCCGATCCGGACGGAACGTATGTATAGTCGTATGTTACCCGACAAAATATTATGCAGCGGGGCTCGCCACCCGCGTTGCACGTCACTTTGTCTTGAGACTATAACCTGTCCCTCGTGGCACCATGCCAGTGATCTCTATGTATATTTAAACCTGTTGCAAACTAACTTGGGTCTTCGTGGCAGGGAAGGCATGGTAAGTATTGTGCAGGTAATTCAGACGGGTAGGTAAAATCCACCGAACGGTGGCACATTCATTTCAGTAAATTCTATATGCTACTTACTTATAAATGAACTAAGGCAAGATATAAACCCACAAATATGCATGCTTCATTAAGACAACGTGTTGATTGGTATAGTCAGGTTAGCTCGCCTTCACCAGTATGTTTCGACATGCTGACCCTCGTTGAAACAAGTTCTTCGCACCAAGGCGAACCGAACGAGGAGCCGAAGTCGTCTTTCCCGATCCAGTCCAGCTGTAGGCGCATCCTCTGATCGTGTCACTTTTGAAGTACTGAAGAAGAAGCTTGCAACTTTCCATACACAATGCAGCTTCGTGGCAAAGCCGTCCTCTAGCCCGGAGGTCTTTATCATTTTGAGTTTATAAAGGGATGTAATGTATAGGACTGCTATCTCATTTTGAGTCATCTCTTATGTAAGCCCGTACGGCAATTTAGCTGACATGTTCAGGAGTTTGTAATAGATGTTCATTATCAATAAAGAAAAGTTTTCCATGATTCAAATTTGTGTTTCAATTTATCTGCGTACTCTGAATATCTACTTGCTATGCAAATCATTAAAGCCTTGTGCGGGCGCAACCCCAGGCCCGCACGGCGGTCACGATTCAGGGGATGCCTCAACGATTCTACGAAATCGGGTCGTGACATAATGGTATCAGAGCACAGATTCAAAGTTCCTTAGACTTCGTGCTGGAAAAGTTTCTTTAACGATCAAATTCCTGTACGAACTCTTGAACTCGCTAGGCCAAAATGAGATACATTCATGCAATAAGTCCATAATACATTATGATTCTAATGTAATTTACCTTCTTTTGAAGGAATGGCACCAGCGCAATCTGCAGCGCAAGCACCGAACGAAATGCAAGGCCAAGGAAGTAGTTCGGGCACTTCAGGAAGCTCTCAGAACTAGCGTGGCATATCTCAAGTCGATCCGATTGAGCAGATAATGCTAATGTTAGAAGCACAACGACAAGGAGATGATGCTCGCCAATCCAAGTTCGAAAGCAATTTAGAGACCCGATTCTCAGTCCAACAGAAGCAGGTAGATGACCTGCAACAGATTGTTCAGACTTTGGCTGCCAATCATTCCGCCGCAACAACAACGATTCCGGTGGAACAGCCCGTGCTTAAAGTAGAGACGCCACAAATCCTAAGGCCGAGGGACGTGACTGCCTTCAACTTGGGCCACTTCAAGAAAGTCTGCAATACCCCATTCAACGGGACTGAGGACCCAGTGGTAGCTCTAGATTGGCTAGCCGAACTTGAAGATCACTTTGCTCTGCTAGAGGTCCCCGAAGAGAAGTGCGTCGCCTGCGCGCAACTTCAGCTCCGCCTCAACGCACACGATTGGTGGAACGTGCATCGACGATCTCTCCAATTTAATCAAGGAGAGGAGGCGATCTCATGGACAACTTTTTATGCCGCGTTTGAAGAGGAGTTTATACCCCCTCCAGTACAATGTCAAATGGAGAATAATTTCGTGCAGCTGCGGCAGGGCAGTATGACAGTGAAGCAATACTCCGTCGAATTCAATCGACTCTCCAAATTCGCTAGGGCCTATATACCTGATGCAGCGAGTCGAGCTAGAAGGTTTGAAGGTGGTTTGCGCCCTACTATCCATGCGCATGTGGTCAATAATTAGTATGGGACAATGCGTAAAGTCATGAATCATGACCTATCTCTTGAACCACAATATCCTCACGTTTCTGCCGGTGCTGTGCATACATCCAGTCACAAACGCCAAGGCAACGATAGAGGAAACAATGCTGGAAAATGACATAACGACGGTGGTCATCACAAAGGGAACCAGAGACCATACTGTGATTTTTGTAGAAGACGTGGGCACACTACCAATAGATGTTATAGCAGGAAAGGTCTATGTTTCAACTATGGCAGACCAGGCCACATAGCTCGGGATTGTCCACTCCCCTCTAAGCTTCTGCCTCAACAAAATAATCCCTAACGGTTGGTTCTATTCCTAAGTTTTGGGACAAAACTTCTAATTAGTTGGGTAGGATGTAGCGCCCCGTTCCTCCTATTCGAGGAGCGCTTCTAATAAACACAAGATGGTATCGTTCGATCGGGATAGATTGAATTAAGAACTCATCCGCATTATGGATTTGTTTCTTCGGAATCGATTTCCATATTCAGTGGACCGTGCCCCAAGGATCGACTTAGCGGCAGAGTCAGGAGGGACCTCTCCGCTGTTATCTTTTATTGCCTCGGATTTTTGATGTCGCATGTTGCTTTCGTGCTTTGAGTTGGTTTTGGGATTTGCTTGTTTTTCTTGAACGATTTCGATGGTTTTCATTATTTTCGTTCATTGCACTGCATTTCAATTCCGAGATTGGAAAGAGTGAAAGGAGTATTGATCGAGCTGTTCGTGTAATGCAGGTGAACAAGCAGTAGGCGACTTGCGAGCGGAGTCGTGAAGCGCCTCTTTCCTTCTCCTTTCCTTCCAACCAAGTGAGTGGCTACCAACCCGATTAGCTAGCCCTGCTTCCAAGCTTCACACCCTAAAATCTTGCATTCTTCTTTGCCCCGATCAAACGATACCAAGTAATAATAAAAGAGATCAAGATAAAAGGGAATAGACTTGAAAATATTGCTTGTCAACTAAACTTATGAACGATTATCATACTGTATGCTAGTTCGTTTATAACTGTTCTATGAATTGTGCTAAGTATGGAATATGCTTGTTATGAAATAAATGTCAGGAAGACTATGCAAAATCGTTATGCTATGGAACTATTTCTATGAGTGTTGTTGGATCACAGACAACTTGTGCACAAGGTATGTTATGAGTTCCGCGGACAATCGTCGGGGCGCTGGGACCGATCCAATCCGGACGGAACGTATGTATAGTCGTATGTTACCCGGCAAAATGGCATGCAGTGGGGCTCGCCACCCGCGTTGCATGTCACTTTGCCTTGAGACTATAACCTGTCCCTCGTGGCACCATGCCAGTGATCTCTATGTATATTTAAACCTGTTGCAAACTAACTTGTATCTTTGTGGCAGGGAAGGCATGGAAAGTATTGTGCTGGTAATTCAGACGGACAGGTAAAATCCACCGAACGGTGGCACATTCATTTCAGTAAATTCTATATGCTGCTTACTTGTAAATGAACTAAGGCAAGATAGAAACCCACAAATATGCATACTTCATTAAAACAACGTATTGATTGGTATAGTCAGGTTAGCTCGTCTTCACCAGTATGTTTCGACATGCTGACCCTCGTTGAAACAGGTTCTCCGTACCAAAGCGAACCGAGCGAGAAGCCGAAGTCGTCTTTCCAGATCCAGTCCAGCTATAGGCGCATCCTCTGATCGTGTCACTTTTGAAGTACTGAAGAAGATTGCAACTTTCCATACACAATGCAGCTTCATGGCAAAGCCGTCCTCCAGCCCGGAGGTCTTTATCATTTTGAGTTTATAAAGGGATATAATGTACATGACTGCTATCTCATTTTGAGTCATCTCTTTTGTAAGTCCGTGCGACAATTTAGCTGACTCGTTCAGGAGTTTGTAATAGATGTTCATTATCAATAAAGAGAACTTTTCCATCTTTCAAATCTGTATTTCAATTTATCTGCGTACTCTGAATATGTGTTTGCTATGCAAATCATTAAAGCCTTGTGCGGGCGCAACCCCAGGCCCGCACGGCGGTTACGATTCGGGGGACGCCTCAACGATTCTACGGAATCGGGTCATGACATAATGGTATCCGAGCACAGATTCAAAGTTCCTTTAACGATCAAATTTCTGTGCGAACTCTTGAACTCGCTAGGCCAAAATGAGATACATTCATGCAATAAGTCCATAATACATTATGATTCTAATATAATTTACCTTCTTTTGAAGGAATGGCACCAGCGCAATCTGCATCACAAGCACTGAACGAAACACAAGGCCAAGGAAGTTGTTCGGGCACTTCGGGAAGCTCTCAGAGCCAGCGTGGCATATCTCAAGTCAATCCGCTTGAGCGGATAATGCTAATGTTAGAAGCACAACGACAAGGAGATGATGCTCGCCAAGCCAAGTTCAAAAGCAATTTAGAGACCCGATTCTCAGTCCAACAGAAGCAGGTAGATGCCCTGCAACAGATCGTTCAGACTTTGGCTGCCAACCATTCCGCCGCAACAACAACGACTCCGGTGGAACAGCCCGTGATTGAAGTAGAGACGCCACAAATCCCAAGGCCGAGGGACGTGACTGCCTTTTGGGCCACTTCAAGAAAGTCTGCAATACCACATTCAATGGGACTGAGGACCCAGTGGTAGCTCTAGATTGGCTAGCCGAACTTGAAGATCACTTCGCTCTGCTAGAGGTCCCCGAAGAGAAGCGCATCGCCTACACGCAACTTCTGCTCCGCCTCAACACACACGATTGGTGGAAAGTTTTTCGACGATCTCTCCAATTTAATCACGGAGAGGAGGCGATCTCGTGGACAACTTTTTGTGCCACGTTTGAAGAGGAGTTTATACCCCCTCTAGTACAACGTCAAATGGAGAATGATTTCGTGTAGCTCCGGCAGGGCAGTATGACAGTGAAGCAATACTCTGCCGAATTCAACAGACTCTCCAAATTCGCTAGGGCCTATTTACCTGATGCAGTGAGTCGAGCTAGAAGGTTTGAAGGTGGTTTGCGCCATGCCATCCATGCGCACGTGGTCAATAATCAGTACGGGACAATGCGTGAAGTCATGAATCATGTCCTATCTCTTGAACCACAATATCCTCACGTTTCTGCCGGCGTTGTGCATACATCCAGTCACAAACGCCAAGGCAACGATAGAGGAAACAATGCTGCAAAATGACATAACGATGGTGGTCATCACAAAGGGAACCAGAGACCATACTGTGATTTTTGTAGAAGACGTGGGCACACTACCGATAGATGTTATAGCAGGAAAGGTCTATGTTTCAACTGTGGCGGACCAGGCCACATAGCTCGGGATTGTCCACTCCCCTCTAAGCTTCTGCCTCAACAAAATAATCCCTAACGGTTGGTTCTATTCCTAAGTTTCGGGACGAAACTTCTAATTAGTTTGGTAGAATGTAGCGCCCCGTTCCTCCTATTCGAGGAGCGCGGCTAAGAAACACAAGATGGTATCGTTCGATCGGGATAGATTGAATTAAGAACTCGTCCTCGTTATGGATTTGTTTCTTCGGAATCGATTCCCATATTCAGTGGACCGTGCCCCAAGGATCGGCTTAGCGGCAGAGTCAGGAGGGACCTCTCCGCTGTTATCTTTTATTGCCTCGGATTTTCGATGTCGCTTGTTTCTTTCGTGCTTTGAGTTGGTTTTGGGATTTGCTTGTTTTTCTTGAACGGTTTCGATGGTTTTCATTGTTTTCGTTCATTGTACTGCATTTCAATTCCGAGATTGGAAAGAGTGGAAGGAGTATTGATCGAGCTGTTCGTGCAATGCAGGTGAACGAGCAGTAGGGGTCTTACGAGCGGAGTCGTGAAGTGCCTCTTTCCTTCTCCTTTCCTTCCAACCAAGTGAGTAGCTACCAACCCGATTAGCTAGCCCTACTTCCAAGCTTCACACCCTAAAATCTTGCATTCTTCTTTGCCCCGATCAAATGATACCAAGTAATAATAAAAGAGATCAAGATAAAAAGGGAATAGACTTGGAAATATTGCTTGTCAACTAAACTTATGAACGGTTATCATACTGTATGCTAGTTCATTTATAACTGTTCTATGAATCGTGCTAAGTATGAAATATGCTTGTTATGAGATAACTGTCAGGAAGACTATGCAAAACCGTTATGCTATGGAACTATTTCTATGAGTGTTGTTGGATCACGGACAACTTGTGCAAAAGATATATTATAAGTTCCGCAGACGGTCGCCGGGGCGCTGGGACCGATCCGATCCGGACGGAACATATGTATAGTCGTACGTTACCCGGCAAAATGTTATGCAGCGGGGATCGCCACCCGTGGTGCACGTCACTTTGCCTTGAGACTATAACCTGTCCCTCGTGGCATCATGCCAGTGATCTCTATGTATATTTAAACCTGTTGCAAACTAACTTGTGTCTTCGTGGCAGGGAAGGCATGGTAAGTATTATGCAGATAATTCAGACGGGCAGGTAAAATCTACCGAACGGTGGCACATTCATTTCAGTAAATTCTATATGCTGCTTACTTGTAAATGAACTAAGGCAAGATAGAAACCCACAAATATGCATGCTTTATTAAAACAATGTGTTGATTGGTATAGTCAGGTTAGCTCACCTTCACCAGTATGTTTCGACATGCTGACCCTCGTTGAAACAGGTTCTCCGCACCAAGGCGAACCGAGCGAGGAGCCAAAGTCGTCTTTCCCGATCCAGTCCAGCTGTAGGCGCATCCTCTGATCGCATCACTTTTGAAGTACTGAAGAAGAATCTTGCAACTTTCCATACACAATGCAGCTTCGTGGCAAAGCCGTCCTCCAGCCCGGAGGATTTTGAGTTTATAAAGGGATGTAATATACAGGACTGCTATCTCATTTTGAGTCATCTCTTTTGTAAGCCCGTGCGACAATTTAGCTGACTCGTTCAGGAGTTTGTAATAGATGTTCATTATCAATAAAGAGACTTTTCTATGTTTCAAATCTGTGTTTCAATTTATCTGCGTACTCTGAATATGTGCTTGCTATGCAAATCATTAAAGCCTTGTGCGGGCACAACCCCAGGCCCGCACGACGGTCACGATTCGGGGGACGCCTCAACGATTCTACGGAATCGGGTCGTGACATAATGGTATCAGAGCACAGATTCAAAGTTCCTTAGACTTCGTGCTGGAAAAGTTCCTTTAACGATCAAATTCCTGTGCGAACTCTTGAACTCGCTAGGCCAAAATGAGATACATTCATGCAATAAGTCCATAATACATTATGATTCTAATATAATTTACCTTCTTTTGAAGGAATGGCACCAGCACAATCTGCAGCGCAAGCACCGAACGAAACGCAAGGCCAAGAAAGTAGTTCGGGCACTTCGGGAAGCTCTCAGAGCTAGCATGGCATATCTCAAGTCGATCCGCTTGAGCGGATAATGCTAATGTTAGAAGCACAACGACAAGGAGATAATGCTCGCCAAGCCAAGTTCGAAAGCAATTTAGAGAACCGATTCTCAGTCCAACAGAAGCAGGTAGATGCCCTGCAATAGATCGTTCAGACTTTGGCTGCCAACCATTTTGCCGCAACAGCAACGACTCTGGTGGAACAGCCCGTGCTTGAAGTAGAGACGCCACAAATACCAAGGCCGAGGGACGTGACTGCCTTCAACTTGGGCCACTTCAAGAAAGAATGCAACACCCCATTAAATGGGACTGAGGACCCAGTGGTAGCTCTATATTGTCTAGCCAAACTTGAAGATCACTTCGCTCTGCTAGAGGTCCCCGAAAAGAAGTGCGTCGCCTGCGCACAACTTCAGCTCTGCCTCAACGCACATGATTGGTGGAACGTGCATCGACGATCTCTCCAATTTGATCATAGAGAGGAGGCGATCTCGTGGACGACTTTTCGTGCCGCATTTGAAGAGGATTTTATACCCCCTCCAGTACAACGTCAAATGGAGAATGAATTCGTGCAGCTGCGGCAGGGCAGTAAGACAGTGAAGCAATACTCCGCCGAATTCAACCGACTCTCCAAATTCTCTAGGGCCTATTTACCTGATGCAGCGAGTCGAGCTAGAAGGTTTGAAGGTGGTTTGCGCCCTGCCATCCATGCGCACGTGGTCAATAATCAGTACGGGACAATGCGTGAAGTCATGAATCACGCCCTATCTCTTGAACCATAATATCCTCACATTTCTGCCGGAGCTGTGCATACATCCAGTCACAAACGCCAAGGCAAGATAGAGGAAACAATGCTGCAAAATGATATAACGACGGTGGTCATCACAAAGGGAACCAGAGACCATACTGTGATTTTTGTAGAAGACGTGGGCACACTACCGATAGATGTTATAACAGGAAAGGTCTATGTTTTAACTGTGGCGGACCAGGCCACATAGCTCGGGATTGTCCACTCCCCTCTAAGCTTCTGCCTCAACAAAATAATCCCTAACGGTTGGTTCTATTCCTAAGTTTCGGGACAAAACTTCCAATTAGTTGGGTAGGATGTAGCGCCCCGTTCCTCCTATTCGAGGAGCACGGCTAAGAAACACAAGATGGTATCGTTCGATCGGGATAGATTGAATTAATAACTCGTCCTCGTTATGGATTTATTTCTTCGGAATCGATTCCCATATTCAGTGGACCCCGCCCCATGGATCGGCTTAGCGGCAGAGTCAGGAGGGACCTCTCCGCTGTTATCTTTTATTGCCTCGGATTTTCGATGTCGCTTGTTGCTTTCGTGCTTTGAGTTGGTTTTGGGATTTGCTTGTTTTCCTTGAACGGTTTCGATGGTTTTCATTATTTTTGTTCATTGCACTGTATTTCAATTCCGAGATTGGAAAGAGTGGAAGGAGTACTGATCGAGCTGTTCGTACAATGCAGGTGAACGAGCAGTAGGCGGCTTGCGAGCAGAGTCGTGAAGCACCTCTTTCCTTCTCCTTTCCTTCCAACCAAGTGAGTGGCTACCAACCCGATTAGCTAGCCCTGCTTCCAAGCTTCACACCCTAAAATCTTGCATTCTTCTTTGCCCTGATCAAACGATACCAAGTAATAATAAAAGAGATCAAGATAAAAAGGGAATAGACTTAAAAATATTGCTTGTCAACTAAACTTATGAACGGTTATCATACTGTATGCTAGTTCATTTATAACTGTTCTATGAATCATGCTAAGTATGGAATATGCTTGTTATGAAATAACTGTCAGGAAGACTATGCAAAACCGTTATGATATGGAACTATTTCTATGAGTGTTGTTGGATCACGGACAACTTGTGCACAAGGTATGTTATGAGATCCGCGGACGGTCGCCGGGGCGCTGGGACCGATCCGATCCGGACGGAACATATGTATAGTCGTACATTACCCGGCAAAATGTTATGCAGCGGGGCTCGCCACCCGCGTTGCACGTCACTTTGCCTTGAGACTATAACCTGTCCCTCGTGGCACCATGCCAGTGATCTCTATGTATATTTAAACCTGTTGCAAACTAACTTATGTCTTCGTGGCAGGGAAGGCATGGTAAGTATTGTGCAGGTAATTCAGACGGGCAGGTAAAATCCACCGAACGGTGGTACGTTCATTTCAGTAAATTCTATATGCTGCTTACTTGTAAATGAACTAAGGAAAGATAGAAACCCACAAATATGCATGCTTTATTAAAACAACGTATTGATTGGTATAGTCAGGTTTGCTCGCCTTCACCAGTATGTTTCGACATGCTGACCCTCGTTGAAACAGGTTCTCCGCACCAAGGCAAACCGAGCAAGAAGCTAAAGTCGTCTTTCCCGATCCAGTCCAGCTGTAGGCGCATCCTCTGATCACGTCACTTTTGAAGTACTGAAGAAGAAGCTTGCAACTTTCCATACACAATGCAGCTTCATGGCAAAGCCGTCCTCCAGCCCGGAGGTCTTTATCATTTTGAGTTTATAAAGGGATATAATATACAGGACTGCTATCTCATTTTGACTCATCTCTTTTGTAAGCCTGTGCGGCAATTTAGCTGACTCGTTTAGGAGTTTGTAATAGATGTTCATTATCAATAAAGAGAACTTTTCTATGTTTCAAATCTGTGTTTCAATTTATCTGCGTACTCTGAATATGTGCTTGCTATGCAAATCATTAAAGCATTGTGCGGGCCCAACCTTAGGCCCGCACGGCGGTCACGATTCGGGGGACGCCTCAACGATTCTACGAAATCGGGTCGTGACAATCTTGATTTATGTATATTGGGTATCAACAAGTATACCCTTAATAGACGTCCTACATCTATTTTCATACACTTAGGTAAGTTTCTTTTAGAGAGTTTAAATTCCCCAGCATGAAGCCTTGTACTTCCTTACGTTGCTACGCCGTTGTGACATGGCCTGAATCCAAGGTCTGTAATCTCTTGGTGGTGTCTTACCACTGTAGCATGAGGTCACCAGTCTTTTAATAGTATTGTACTATCATAACCCGCATCTAGATGATCGGGGCATAAGTATGTGGTACGTCCAGCCTATGCCAAAGCATCGACGGTAGGACTCTATCTTGGTTATCTATAAATATTTATAATATCACACAAATATCTAACACCCAGATGATCGGGGCATAAGTACGTGGTACATCCTCTTTGTGCTCTCCAATGCTATAGGCCTCCATTAAAATTGAAATAAATAGATTTGGATTGGTTTGGTAGGGATTTGGGTTGATTTTGGGAAATAGAAAATTTAAGGAATGTCACGCCCAGTGCCAGAATACGGAGACGGACATGGCCAGCTATCCCGTACAAGGTACTATAAGTTATACGACGATCATGGCTGTAATAAGACAAGGGGGTGCATGCTACAATCAAGTCACATAGGGTTATACGAACATCTATGTCTCAATCAATTAAACAAGAAACAATAAACATAAAGCATATATGATAAAGCAAATAAGGCATCGCAAACGCTTTCTCAAAATATTTTGGAGACCAGCTGTACAAAATAAGAAGATGGAAGAGTATCAAAAGTATATGACAGTGATCAGCTATAATTTGATTTAATACAATCATATAAGAAGACTAATGTCCAGACGTACCGGCTAATAGGTGTCGGTGGCTAAATGCCCAAAAGAGAAAATGTACAATGACGAGCAAGGAAGAAGAAAATCTACTCTTTATCCTCTGCGACCATATTCTTGGTATGCTCCATGAGTCGGGGGAAGTGTGCTGGATCCTCAGGTGCTGGCTCAAAACTTGGTCATGCAAAACCAGTGGGGTTAGACCCCAAATAGCAAATACCACAAAGGAGCATGAAATGGAAAAACAAAAACCCACAAATATATATATATATATATATATATATATATATATATATATATATATATATATATATATATATATATATATATATATATATATATATATATATATATAAAGGGCCAATGAGCCTCTACCCTAGTGGTAGAGGGGAGGCATGCGATCCAGGAGGTCGGGAGTTCGAGCCCAGTGGGGGCGTGGAAAGAATTTACTTACCCTGGGCCAATGTGTCCCTTTCCAATATATATATATATATATATATATATATATATATATATATATATATATATAAGGTTTTGTGTCGTAGTTTAGGTCCATGACATATCCTAGCACAAAGGTCCAACCCTACAACCAAAAAGGACAACGGTTGAACCATCACACTATGGTTGTCCATGACCCTAGATTACTAACAGAATAATACAATCACAACCAAGTCTAATTTCTTTATATCGGCCAAATATTTGTACGATTTGCTATTTGTAGAGTCTGAGGTTATCTCAAAAGAAATGCGTAATAGTTATCCTCAGATCTAACCATTGTAGAACATGAGCTAACCAAGACAAATAAAGGAATATATAGGCACTTCACTGATGCACCAGTTCCCCGTAGGGCCACTACGCTAAAACACAGTATTAGCGGTTCCAGTGCTCCTATAGGGAGATAATGGCTCGGTGTTATTTATAATAGGTCAGATACTGTACTCCACTAAGGTGGATGATATACAGTATCTGTGGTGGCCAGCCCATAGAGCACTTAGGATGAATCTCTGTGGGAATATTCGTTGGCATAATTTCGGGATACTATTTTCTTCAAATGTTACTACCACTTTTAGTTACCTAATTAGCCTTATATAGTGTTCAAAATCTCAAGACGTGGTCACATGAAAATTTCTCTTAAGATATCATAAAAAGTACAGGCACGCTAGATACGAATCCATGGAGGTTTAGTCTGGATTGACCCGAGCGTGTATACGACATTCAATCAATCAAATATTCTACCATGCTTTAGTACTTGACTTGCATATCATGCCCGTGCTAATAATAATAATAATAATAATAATATATATATATAATATCATGTATTCATGAATTTGGAGGTATTTTCGATGCATAACCCAAATATAGACCACTTAACACGTGATACGGTATGTCGTACCTCACGGCACATATGATCATATACACTTTCAGGCAATAATTTGTATCAGCACAGATACAGTATTCGAGTCAAATTACTAATTTTATATTGGGTCACATGAATCAAGATCATATTGTTACACGAAGGTTATGTCAAGCACATATCCGGTTAGTCACTATTTACTTAATCTGGTTCAACAAGAAAATCTCAAGTCCAACACATATTCATGCCATGTATGAAGCCAATCTTAGTACATCATCATATCTAGCATGAGGTCTGGTTTCTAAGTCCATTCTTCTATATAATTATAATCACAAGCAATACCAGGATCAACCACATATAGGATGCTAAAAAATATTCCAAATAAAAAAAGTGAACGCATCGTGAAAGTACTTTGTGCACGCATGGATTCACTAAGGATAACACGTGCATCAAATTGTACGCGTAAAGGTCAGCTACATGAACCAAACAAGGGCATGCTCAGGGTGCTGCATGAAGTCAGGGCACTTAAGGTCTCATAAAGTCAGGGGTGCATAAAAAAATTGGTCGTATACTCCTCCAAGCCGAATGCTCGGGATTAAAGTCTACTCCTTGGGACAAGTGCCAAAAAGATGGGCAATAAATGATGTGTCAGCGAAGTGATATAAAGGTGGATGATGTGACTGATATGACAAGCCATAAAGTATGCCAGAGAGAAAGGAAAAAATTATAGAAATATGTGCCAACGGTTCAGAGTCATGCGTCCAAGGAAGGTGGACGCTTACTCTGCTAGCCGCATGATGACTTCCATGCACCTAGCAGAGACAACACAAACGTTCTGACACTTAGCTTTTTCAAGCTAGAGTTTCAGGACATATGTGTTCTTCAGCTATGCACCCAACAAAAGGGAGGTATGCTGGATACTTTGACGCATGGAGCTTCATCCTCTCCACAACAAGTTTTGGTCATGGTAGAAAACTCCAAACCGAAGGTTAGGTTTTCTCCATGGAAACATCGTTTGGGGTCAAAATATGGCAAGGTAAAGTTCTGAACCACTAAAAAATCAAATGTTCTACAACATAGAACCACAAGTTTTCAAAAATAATAAATGTTGAATCTTAACTTGGTACCCAATCTTTCGTGCAAGCTTCTCCAGAAATGAGAAGTGAACCTCGTATCTCGGTCTAATACTATGCTTTCTGGCACTCCATGATGTCTCACAATATGTTGCATATACAAATCTGCCAACTGCTCTGTAGACTGTCCCACTCTGAATGGAAAAAAATGTACCACTTTTGTGAGTCGATCCACTATCACCCAAACTGTATCTCAACCAGTCGGTGATCTAGATAAACTGGTCACAAAGTCCATCGTGATGTGTTCTCACTTCCAGTCTGGAATAGTGAGCGACTGCAATAATCCTGTCGGTCTCTGTTGTTCTGCCTTTACTTGCTGACATATCAGACATCGCGATACGAAGCATGCTATTTCCCTTTTATTCCGTTCTTCCAAAAGTGTTGCTTGATATATTGGTACATCTTCGTGCCTCCCAGAAAAATAAAATACTAAAAACTGTATGCTTCAGTCATAACTTCTTGCCGAATATTCTTGCTAGGAACGCATAGACGTTTCCCAAAACTTAGAGTTCCATTCATATGTATTGTCAAACTCCTTCTGAAGTCCGGACTCACATTCTTCTCGTAGCTTTTGAATCTTTGGGTCCCCTGCCTGAGCTAGCTTGATTCCATCTACCAAAGTTGACTGAATCTACAGGTTGGCCTGAACTCCTGTACTCTGTAGAAGTATTATCTTGATACCCATCTCTCGTAAGTCTTCTAGAATTTGCTTCTGAGTAGTCAACATAAATTTTCTACCTCTTCTGCTAAGTGCATCAGCTACTATATTAGCCTTGCCTGGATGGTATTAAAGTTTCACGTCGTAGTCCTTCAACAACTCTTACCACCTCCTCTGTCTCATGTTCAGGTCCTTCTACGTGAACACATACTTCAAACTCTTATGATTTGTGAATATTTTTACCCGATCTCCATATAAGTAATGCCTCCATAGCTTAAGTACAAATACTACTGTTGCTAGCTAAAAATTATGAGTTGGATAGTTCTTCTCGTAATCTTGAGCTGCTGAGAAGTATACACTGTCACTCTCCCTTGTTGCATCAAAATATATCCAAGTCCTTGCCAGATGCATCACAATATACTGTGAATCCTCCAGAGCTTGCTGGAAGTGTAAGGATTGGTGCAGAGATTAACTTCTTCTTCAACTCTTTAAAGGCTATCTGGCATTCTTCTGACTATATAAACTTAACTTTCTTGCACCTAAACTGAGTCAATAGTGACAAGATCTTAGTAAAGTCTGACATAAATGTTCTCTAGTATCCTGCCAAGCCTAGGAAACTACGTACCTCTGCTATTGTCTTCGGAACTGGCCAGTTCTCTACTGCATCTACCTTCTTGGGATCAACTGATACTCCTGCTCCAGAAATAATATGCCCAAGAAAGGATTTATGATCCATCCAAAACTCACACTTAGTAAGCTTCGAATATAACTGGTGCTCCCTCACAGTTTGTAGTACTATCTTGAGATCCTCCTCATTACGAGAATACACAAGGATTTTATCGTTAAATACTACCACAAATTGGTCTAAGTAAGGCATAAAAATACGGTTCATCAAATCCATGAATACCGCTAGAGCATTAATCTGTATGAATGGTATAACTAGGAATTTATAATGCCCATATCGTGACCTAAATGATGTCTTCAGTATATCCTGCTACTGGATTCTCACCTGATGATATCCTGATCAAAAATCTATCTTGGAGAAGACTCTTGCTCCGCTTAATTGGTCAAACAAATCATCTACCCTTGGTAGTGGGTACTTGTTCTTCACGGTTACTGCATTCAATCACCTGTAATCCATACATAATCATGTCGATCCATCATTCTTCTTCACCGATTCCGCTAGTGCTCCCTCGGTGATCCACTGGCCCGAATAAACTTCTTCGCCTTCAGTTCTTCCACGTGCTGATATAACTGATCAAGCTCTGATGGTGACATTGGGTATACCTTCTGGGATACTGGTTCTGCTCCTGCCATCAACTCTATACAGAACTCTACTTCTCTAACTAGGGGTAATCCAAGAAGCTTTTTTGAAAAGACGACCATGAACTCTTCAACTATCTTGGGTACCGGGTCTCCTGCCCTTGCTACTATTACGACTCCTCCTTTATGCTGGTCTCTTGTTATTCTGCTAAGGAAAAACTCTTCTAGACCGAGAATTCTAAAAAATACTCTACCCTCACGACATTGTATCATTTTATGAGTATCTCTAAACCAGTACATACCTTAGATAACGTCAAAGTTACCCATAGGGAACTTGATCAATTTTAAAGGTAGTAAATTCCCACATACTATGACTAGACACGCTAGTCACGCCCTACTAACTTCTACTATCCCTTTGCCAGTGAGTATATTCAGCCTCTCTGGCAATACCTCAAACTTTAATCCAATAAATGTCACATATTCTACAGTTATAAATGAGTTTGAAGCTCCAGAATTAATTAAAGCTATGACAGAAAAAGGTTGTAACAAAAATATTATATGCCACTACGTCGCCTGACGCCATAGCTTCCTCCAAAGACAAGGTGAATGCCTGCCCTTAGCCTTATCGAGCTACCTGTTGCTATCTTCCTTGCTACCGTTGTTGCTGTCCCTAATAATTCTGTTGTTGTTGCTATCTAGAAAGATGGGCCTGCGTCAGCAACGGATGCTGAGCTAAAGGCTGCTCTGCTGCTGCTGGTCCTCCTTACTGTACTGCCCTTGGAGCTGGCAATGCAGTTTTATATTGGCCCTCTTGTCCTCTGTATTAATGGGCATGTGACAACCTCTGTATTAATGGGCATGTAGCAACCCTATGATCAGGACTCCTAAATCTCAAGCATATTCTGTTAGCTTCCCGACAAATATCCCGGGTTTGGCCTCTTTTGCCACAATAGGTACAACTTGTCGACGCTCCCCGTCATTGTTGTTATTGTTGTTGCTTCTGCTACCTCGGCTGCTGCTGCCAAGTTGTTTCCATTACTATCGAGGTCACTGGCTTTCTCTATGTCACATCATGGATGTAAATGTTAGGGGACGGTGCTGATGTTCGCGGTACTGGTCCTCCCTCATCGCTCTGTCCATGAGGCCTCTTCCGGTCTATTTTTTTTGATGTTATCCTCTGAGAGGTAAGCTTAACCCTCTTTTCGCTTTCAGTACCACCTTAAAATTCTGGTTGTTGTGCACCTCTACCATATGTAAAATTTCTAAATAAAGTCCATGCTAGAATCTTATTACTCTCTCCAACTTGGTTTCCACCATGGTTGGAGAAAATCTGCTTAGTCGGCAAAACACTATCGTGTAGCCGTCTACTGTCCTTCCATCCTGCTTGATGTTTGTGAACCTTTCCTACAACTCACACTGAGGCACAATCCCAAAGTACTTCATCCTAAATTGGGTCCTAAAATTATCCCATAAAATAGGACGCCTCAATCATACCTCCATGGTGGCCAACCAATCTCTTGCAAGATCTTGGAGCTATAAGCGAACTAGGTCAACCTGTTCCTCGGCCGAAACTTTAGTTGTTACCAAAATGGTCTTGATATCCTAGAGCCAATTATCTGTCGAGATTGTGTCCTCCGTGCCATCAAAATATCTGGGGTTCAGTCTGTAAAACCTAATAGATGCCCTAAAATCTGTACTCCCACCTCTTTCTAGGGCCATCTCCAACCCTTGGTTCAACATGTCATTCTGTTCTTGCTGCTGAAGCTGTTATTGTTGATGTTGTTGTTGTTGTTGCTGCTGCATCATCATCTGGTATTGCTGGAAATCCAACAATCCGTGGATAATCTCTATCAAGCTCGGGGTATCCAGTACTACCGGCACTATGGGAGGTACGGGAATACCTGGAGCCTGTTGTTGTGTCCCTTTTATTGTAGGCTCAACTCGGATCCTTGGTTGGGGTTCTACAGGATATCGTTCTACTAGAAACTCTGCCTCTCTTGTTGCTGCAGCATCGGGGGAAGGAGAAGCCCTAAAGAAGAGAACAAGACACAATCAAGTACCGGACGAGAAGGAACAAGAAAACAACCAATCTTGGAAATTTCAAGCTGAGTGTCGAAGATGACAAATTTAGAATTTTAAGAAGGATCATGTTTGATTGAGACTCCTATGACCATACACCCCACAAATCTGAAGAATAGACTTGAATGGGCTACTACTAAAACTTTGTCAAGCCCCAGTACCAAAATACGAAGATAGACATGGCCAGCTGCCTCGTACAAGGTACTATATGTCGTACGACGATCACGGCTGTATTGAGACAAGGGGTGCATGCTACAATCAAGTCACTTAGGGTCAAACGAATATCTATGTCTCAATCAATTAAACAAGAAACAGTAAACATAGAGTATATATGATAAAGCAAATAAGGTACCCCAAACGCTTTCTCAAAATATTATGGAGACCATCTGTACAAAATAAGAAGGTAGATGAGTAGCAAAAGTTATGACAGTGATCAGCTGCAGTCTGATTTAATATAATCATGTAAGGAGACTAATGTCCAAACGTGCTGGCTAACATGTGCCGGTGGCTAAACGTCCAAAAGAGAAAATGTACAATGAAGAGCAGGAAAGAAGAAAAATCGCTCATTATCCTCTGCGACCATGTTCCTGGTACGCACTATGAGTCGAAAAAAGTGTGCTGGATCCTCGGGTGCTGGCTCAAAACCTGGCCATACAAAACCAGTGGGGTTAGACCCCAAATAGCAAGTACCACAAAGAAGCACCAAATAGAGAAACAAAAACTCATAATATATATATATATATATATATATATATATATATATATATATATATATATATATATATATATATATATATATAAAGGTTTTGTGTCATAGTTTTGGTCCATGACATATCCTAGCACAAAGGTCCAACCCTAAAACCAAATAAGGACATGAGTTTAATCATCACACTATGGTAGTCCATGACCCTAGACTACTAAAAGAATAATACAATCACAACCAAGTCCAATTTTTTTATATCGGCCAATCACTTGTACTGCTTGTTATTTGTGAAGTCTGAGGTTATCTCAGAAATAATGCATAATAAGTATCCTCAGATCACGCCATTGCCGAACATGAGCTAACCGAGCCAAATAAAGGAATATACAGGCACTTCATTGATGCACCAGTTCCCCGTAGGGCCACTGCGCTAAAATACCATATTAGCGGTTCCAGTTCTCCTATAGGAAGACAATGGATCGACGTTATGTATAATAAGACAGATACTTTACTCCACTAAGGCAGAAGACAATAGCGCACTTAGAATGAATCTTTGTGGGAAGGTTCATTGGCATGATCTCGGGGTACTATTTCCTCCAAATGTTACTACCACTTTTATTTATCTAATTAGCCCTATATTGTGTTCAAAATCTTAAGGCGTGGTCACATGAGAATTTCTCTTAAGATGTCAAACAAAGTACGGGCACGCTAGATACGAATCCATGGAAGTTAGATCTGGATTCACCCGAGCGTTTATGCAACATTCAATCAATCAAATATCCTAGCCACAATTTGGTACTTGACTCACATTTCATGCCAGTATTAGGAATATATATATATATATATATATATATATATATATATATATAATATCACGTATTTAAAAGTTTGGAGGCATTCTCGATGCACAACCCAAATATAGACCACTTAACACGTAATACGGTATATCGCACCTCAGTGCACATCCGATTATATATACTTTCAGGCAATAATTTGTATCAGCACGGATACAGTATTCGAGTCCAATTACCAATATCATATTAGGTCACATGAATCAAGATTATATTGTAACATGAAGCTTATGCCATGCACATAGCCGATTAGTCACTATTCACTTAATCTGGTTCACCGAGAAAATCTTAAGTCCAACATATATTCATGCCATGTATGAAGCCAATCTTAGCGCATTGTCATGTTTAGTATGAGGTCTGGTTTCTAAGTTCATTCTTCCTTAGAACCATAATCACAAGCAATACCAAGATCAAGCATATATAGGATGATAAGAAATATTCCAAATAAAATAAGTGAATGCATCATGAAAGTACTTCGTGCACGCATGGAGTCACTAAGGATAACACGCGCATAAAATTATACGCGTGAAGGTCAGGCGCATGAACCAAACAAGCGCATGCTCAGTGTGCCATATGAAGTCAGGGCGCTTAAGGTCTCATAAAGTCAGGGGCGCATAAACAAATTGTCCGCCTGCTCCTCCAGGCCGCATACTCGGGGATAAAGTATACTCCTCCGGACAAGTGCCAAAAAGATGGACAATAAATGAAGTGTCAGTAAAGTGACATAAATGTGGCTGATGTTACTGATGTGATAAGCCATAAAGGGTGCCAGAGAGAAATAACATAATCATAAAAATATGTGCCAATGGTTCAGAGTCATGCGTCCAAGGAAGGTTGTCGCATACTCTGCTTCCCGCTTGATGACTTCTATGCGCATAGGAGAGACAACACAAATTTTCTAACACTTAGCTTTTTCAGGCTCGAGTTTCAGGACATGTTTTCTTCAGCTATGTGCTAATAAAAGAGAGGCATGATAGATAATTTGACACATAGAGCTTTATCCTCTCCACAACAAGTTTTGGCCATGGCAGAAATCTCCAAACCGAAGGTTGGGTTTTCTCCAGGAAAACTTCGTCTAGAGTCCAAATCTGGCAAGGTAAAGTTCCGAACCACTCAAAATTCAAATTCTCTACAACATAGAATAACAAGTTTTCGAATATAATAAGTTTTCAAGATCAAAACCAATAACACTCAAGAATACCCACACTCATAAAAATTCAGATCTACACCATTCCATCCACCAAATCCAGAATTACCAAAGTTCTAAACATGCTTAAAATTACATAATAAACATAATAGACTAATAATATGGAGAGTTTCTCTATTTCTCATGCAAGATGTAGTTGCTTAAGACTTGGAGGAAGAAAACTTAAGAGCGAGAAAGAAAATAAAGTAATAAAGAGAGAGAATGAGAGGTTTGGTTAATATACATAGAGGGTTTGAGGTTTAGACCATGGTGAAATCATAATTAAACCAACCCAAATAAATAAGCCATAAACCAAGATAAATGAAAGAATGGGTCTAGTCGCATACAATATACTAAATATGCAAGCAAAAAAATAATACGCTCCAAATACGTATATTTGGGAACGGAGAGTGACAGGGGAAAATGAGGCTAATGATACAAATGAATGGATGAAATAACCCTAATTAGATCATTTCTCTTATAGTAGGGTTATGGTTCGTTTAAAATTTCCATCATGCCCCTCTCTATTTGTCATGAATGGAAGATAATTAATTAAGAAAAAGTATCTTAGCTAATCAATAGAGAGAATATTATATCCATGCTAACTTAATTAATTCTAAATGACTAAGTCATGGTTAACACTAATTAACACTAAATAACACTTAATAAATTCTAGTTAGCTAGCATACTAACAAATACTAATATAATTATAACTATACAATATCAATATAATATCAACAATAGCAAAATAATAAAAATATTTCTCTCCTAGAATTAGGTGGTTACAATCCTACCCCCTTAAAATAATTTTATCCTCGAAATTATAAGACAAAATAGTACAAAATTGAACAAGCACAATCAAGAATGAAGATACCTCATTGTTCAAGATAGTGTTTTGCTCACTCATCTAATCTTCTCCTACCTAGATAGTCATAACAAATTCATCAAAATCCTCTATATGGTCACAATGCCCGTCTAGTCATGGTCTAAGAAAATCATATCTAAAATCATAAAACATACAGTTCTATTGAAAAAAAATTCCTTGTTATCAAACATGCATGGTTATGGTCTCCACCTATCATGATATTATAGTCTCTATCAAGGATTAACTGCTAACTATGATCTAGCATGATAATTACTGATGCATCTATAAGGCACTAAGGAAACAATAAAATTAATTGATAGGAAGGAAATAAAGAAAAGTCAAGAACAGAATCTGCTAACCTATTACTCGTAGCATCGGTCTCCTCGACCGTCATCATAAAAGCCCTACCCTGCTAGTGTGTCTCCCTTTGTTGGTGCTGGGCATGATGTTGTGCCACAGGTGGCCTAGCTAGACCCCTATAACCTCAGTTCTTGGAACACATGTATTCCTTCTTCCTATGATACTCGCCTATATACCCCACACCAATATTACACATATACACGTAGCTAATACATTCACATAAGAATATTTAATGGTACTTATCTAACACCCTACTCATATCCCACATCACCCATCATACTCTTGATACACCTTGGACACTTGCACCCTCTAGGCATCATTGGTACACAAACACTAACTCTATAGCTATACTGGACACATGTACTTAATGTCACACCCCGATCCCGCAGGGTCCATTCGTCCTCGCTTGGTCCCTACGGAATCGATCGTCCTTGCATGGGCGTGATGCCGTGCAAGCCTAAAGTGCGCTTGCACAAGGCCAAAGCTTTGAACAAGGGCAAGTAAGTTATTCAAGTCAGGAGCAGCGACACATATATTGTAGAAAAGTAAAGAACATAATGGCATATGAAAATGAGCTCTTTTATTGATATCAAAAGTGATACAAGTGACGCTTGGCCGAGGTTACAGATCGCTCAAGAACTCTTTCTCTTGATTATAATAACACCGTTCCATACATTATGTCCCTCTATACAAAAGCAGCTCAAAGCAAACTTGATACGGCTCAAGGCATCGATTCAAGATTTTTGGGTCCCTGGGATAAGGTACGCCTATCGCTTTCTCGGACGATCCAGCACCTGAGAACAAGCAAACTATTGGTGGGTCAGCACTTTGGAGAAAGTACTGGTGAGATAAAATAACTGAACAGAAGCAACATCCCCTGAAACCCACACTAAGTAAACATGTGGCAAAATATTACATTAATAGTGATCTTGCTACTTTTACCTAAGTTTATTTCATGCAGCTCGAGATTATAGTCAGTTTACATCTTTTAAAAACATAGCTTGGAAACAGTTTTCCATATTCAAACAATAAGCATATAATCGGGACAGTGTTCTATCGTGCAGTGCACAGCATGTATTGTGCACCATATTCTAACTCTTAGGGACAAAGTTCTATAGTGGACTGTTCATCTCAAAATAAAACAAGTGCATTTAGTGGACTATCATACTTTCAAGCACACAAGAAGAACTAGATATAAGATTTCGTTCCCCGAGAAACTCAGGATCAGTAGTAGTAAACCAGCTAACTAATGACTCCTTTATCTGATGTTATTAGTAGCTGTGACCCATGGTTGCTCTTCACTAACAAGTAGCAGTCGTGACCAAGGTTCAGCTCTTCACTAATAGCCATTGTCCAACCGATACGAATGTATGAAGCACTATCATATAAACTCTAAGATGCACATAATCATGAACGAGCAGGCTATATATATAAACTCTTTATGTTCTTACCCCTTGCCGAATGGTTATCCCTGCAGTAGACATACAAGTTAGCAATAATTTACATAAACATATATGTATAATGTTTTTTATTTTTATGTCCATCTCTGCATCAAACAGTTAGGTATGCAAGAAGGCTTGCCTAGCATGCGCCCTAAATATATGATGGCCCATGACCGGAACATCGGGGTGCTCTAACAATCCCTTCCGGACCGACCGATTTCCAGTGCACCAGGAATCGTTCGAGAGACTATTACCTTTTGCACAAGTTGTCTGAGACCAATGCATGACAAGCAATATTCTATCAAATAAAACTATTAGGATGCAACATACATGAACAAGCATATATAACAATCTAATAGCCACACCCCCTAGATCCCGTAGGACCGAAACATCAGGGCAGACTACTAGACTCTTCTATTTTATTCTTTCAAGTAAAACACATCTTTTTACATATCTAATAGCACACACCCCCTAGATCCCGTAGGATCAGAATATCTGGGCGCACTATTAGTCTCTTCTTATACAAATTAAAACTTATAGCAGTTCGATATAGCAAAACAGGCAATGAAACATATATTGACAAGCACGATTTTGATTTCATAACTAGCATATAATATCTATCTCTTTCATAACATATAACAAAGGGACTTGTTCAAGCCATTCCTTTTCTTTATCTTTTCTTAGCATGGCAAGGGTTCGTTCGATAGCTGTGTCAGTGTAACTAAGCATGCAACATTTTTTATACTTCTTGACTTAGCAAGACAAGTTTCTATCTCTTTAGACAAGCATACAATTTCTCTTAGTTAGGCAAGCATATTCGTTTCGATGACAAGCTATACGAGTTCTCTTCTTAAACATGCAGAGTCAGGTTATATCATTCTTCTTATGAAACTATCTTCTTAAGCAACAAGCATTCAAAAACTCAGATTCATTATTAAAGCATGCAAGAATCAGAGAATGCAGTTCTGCCCACTCACATTGATCAATCGTCTTGGGATTCGGTCGGGAACTCTCCGAGAAGACTTTCGCTCGAGCAAGCAAAGTGATATCACTTGTACATAGTGCCTACGCGGAGCGGAGCACTACACTTAATACTCTAGGATACCCACTACAAGCTATACTCTGACACCCACCTTAGAACTATTGTTATAAATGGTACTATAATATAAGTTACTTCTAGGCTTATACACTGATACCTAATACTCACCTACCCACCGAGGAATTACTCACAGACCAACTAGTTATACCTCCAACAATCAACACTGATACTCAAGCTTGACACGTCCTATCTGCAAGTTACCAAGCTACAATACTATCCAAGGAATCTCAGGAACTATGTGAAGCTCTATAAGGAACTGACTAAAGAAACTAAAGATATCTCTAACCTGAGCTACTAAGGGTGATGATAACAAGGTTGAATGATAGAGACGATATGTTAATAAGTAATTTAAGATATAATCTGATAATCATATACATCTATCCAAGATCATATTACCCAGAATCCTTGCCATGCCAGTAAGCAGGACTGCGATAAACTATAGAGTCCATAACTATGGTACATACCTCTATAATCATGTCACCTAAAAAATTTGTGTTGCCAGCTAGTATGGCTGCGAGAACTCTAAATTCCATAACTAAGATAAGTATATCCAAAATCAAGTCTCTATATTTTAGCCACCAAACTAGTATGGCTGCGATAAACTCTAGACTCCATAATTAAGGCAGACAGTTACCTTTCTCACTATTCTCATCCAAATATGTCATCAGAATATACCTTAATTTAGTCCCTAAAATTCATCTCGATACAAGAATCAAAGTCAACAACGAACATGTGAAGGTGAATAAAAATAAATAGAATCTGATTTCAAAATAAAATTTATAGTAGGATTCTCAAGGGTCATCCCAAAAATATTTCAAGATTCCTAATATGTGATTGAGTATTCTCTCATCCTTATAACCTATATCATATCGCAGGCTCACTGCAGTATGACTAAATCGTAGTACTACCATAATATCGTACTAATGGCAAAGACGAGACCTGTATGGGCTACCATAAAAATGTGTCATAATCCGCACCCGGATGATCGGGGCACGAGTACATGGTACGTTCAGCCTACACCGAAGCATCGACAGTAGAATATTGTCTAGGTCAACTATAAATATCTAACAATCTCACAAAAATATATCTAACTCCATAAGGAGAACAAGATGATATATAACCATGATATACTCAATCACAATCTAAATAAGATAAATTATGATATAAAATAAAGAGATAAAATCCAAATACTAGTTCTAAAAAGTCTAAACAACAAACAATAAACCTAAGATCCAAATATAACATCTCAAGTCTCAATAGTTGCCGAAGACAGATCCGGTACCACAATACTAACTAAAAAATACTAAGATATCTAGTGACTCCGGCTAGACGTCCCGGGAATCACCCCAAGCTACGCCTGAGCTACATAGTCCAAATCTGCGCCCTCAACCTCCTAGGGTCCGTAGAAAGTAGGACACCACTCCTCAAGACATTCTCCTAAAAATATTATCCAGTTAGGATAGAACAAGCATAACTCTAATAGTAGTTTGAATTAAATAATGAAGACTATAAAATAGTAATAGTAAAGTAATACATGACAAGCAGATAAGTAATGAATTAAGGTACAAAAATAGAGTAAGTAGATAAATAAAAAAAAAGAAAGTAAATAGGGGTAATTTGACTCATCGCACATGAGCTGTGCGGCTGCTATCGTTCCAGATTAGACCAGAAAGGGGTGGTTCCAAATTTTGGAAATATTTACATGTCTACTCAGGTATTTCTCCATCTGACTATTACAATAAATCCAAGTCCTAACACATTGATCAAATACAAGGCCATCTAGATAATATAAGTGATGCCAGTAAGTGAGTTCGGATGTGATGCCAGTAAAGAGTCCTGATATAGGACAGACAAGTATGATGCATGTATCTCATAAAGGTGAATCTATATAATACCAATCCGTGTATCCATCGTATCAGGAATCAAGTAGCACAATACTATAAACATGAATCATTGTAATTACCAAATAAAAAAACTATCAGAGAATGTACTTACCTGTGGTCCTGATCAGAGAATACAAATCAGTGTCCGAACTGGAGTCAAAGTGACATAAATATGAAATTACATGTCAAATAAGTGTTTTGGAATCATAAATAAGCTTAACTAGTTCAAAACTAGGTTTCTAGGTCAAAACTAGGTTATTTGAGTCAAACTAGGTCAATTACCTAATTTGGGTTCTAAGTTATCTACTTGGTTGGCCTATATAGCTAAACTAGTCAATTCTAAGTTTCCTAGGTCAATACCTTGATAATACTAATTTTTAAGTCATACTAGTTATTATAGTTTACTATATATCATATACATATAATATAGACTCTATATAAAATCAATATTTTATAGTATCTTAGCCAATACTACTAAATCATACTAATACCTAGTCTACTATCCCAATATCTTGATACTCAAATTATTACCTATACTCATGCCTATTACCTTGACCAACACATTGGTACTTGTGTACCATGGTACCACATCAAGTGTGTGATACCAAGGTAACACAAGATACCAACACACTAACTCACATCCGAACACAAATTAGTATCTTTCACAACCCAATACCCCTTACACTTACTTGACACATACCCCAAGGTTTCTAGGCACTTAATACTAGCTTGCCAACCTATGATACCTATTGGTACACTTTTGATACTCTTGGTATCAAGATATCGAATTCTTCAATACTCATAAATCAACCTACAGGCACTACATTTATATACACTGGCACCCATCCAATACATCCTTCTATAGCCCCACTTATATCACATATAATGATACAACTTGCACTCGAGCTACACATAAACACCAACACTTACAAAGTCCACTACTGCCCCTAGACTCTCTATTTAACCTTATACTTTACACACACATGGACAACCACACATTGTCATGCATCCTTGAGTTCCCACACTACACCACATCAGTCTAGCTATCCAAGTCTTCCCATATTAGCACTTACACTCCTTAATACTTCCTAGTTACTATTTCCTGGATACGAGATACCCTCACACTCTGAATGTTCGTACACACCTGTACCAGCACTTGCACACACTAAAACTAGCTTACCCTATGCTCCAACCTCTATACAACATGATTCTCAAACCCCATCTTCACTATTGTAGTACAAACTTCCCACACTTGTTTACTGCATCAACTTGAAGTGAACCACCTACTGTTGCTGTTGTTCACTCTTTCTCTGAGCACAATACTGCTCACATTTCTCCCTCAAACATCCTGCTAATGACCCCTCACCATCTGCTGTTCAGAAGTAGCAAACTGCCTTTGCAGTTCACCCTGAACTGCTACAGTATGCAACTTATGCAATGTACAGTTCAACAAATTGTAATGCCCAGGAACTACCACTCTCAACCTGCAGTCCAGTACTAACCCTCACTACTGCTTGCAATCCTAGATTTTCCCCTCACTATCTAAACCAAAATCTCACTCCCTACACTCCATCAAAAGACAATCCACAAATACAACAAACACAAAACATACACTCATCTATAACCAACAACTCATACACCTATCTCAAACTAAAACACCAACACATTCACATATGCACACCCACAAGCTTGTATTATCCCCTCTCAACTAAACATAGCACTAAACAAAATACACTAAGACACAAGAATCTCATAATCACACTCTAACTCAACACAACCAACACACACGCAATCAATACCATCATATATCAAACATACACTCTATATATATATGAAACACTTGGTGTACACTAATATGTAACACTCAAGAAACTCAACTCTAACACCAAGATACACCACCAATACACCTTGATACAACATTCTATCTTAATGAACATCATTAATATATATATATATATATATATATATATATATATATATATACATATAATATAGGGTAATATGACACTAATAGACACCAACAAAAGAAAATACAAAGTCTACCTACCCGTATCATGGCGTATCATGATACGGCATATACGTATCCAATTATAGACACCATGACATTATCACCAACACCAATAGACACCAAATAGTCCTAATAAGGACAAAATCAATACTTGGTGAATACAATTCAGATATCCTATAAATTGGCCACAAAAATACCTAAAACTATCAAATTAGATACCAAAACTACATAATTCTTCCTCCATAGGGTTGTTCCTAGCCATGGGTGGGTTCCTAGAAGCTCAATATGGAATTTTAATATATAAATTGATATGAATTAGGGATTATAACTATTGGGAGTTGGATCCCAATGAAACTCCTCCAAATGGATACAAAAGTGAAGTGAACATAATCCTCCTAGCTAGCTCCTCTCCAATGGTCCTTCTTGTGCTCTCTAATGCTCTAGGTCTAAATAAAATTTGGAATAAATAAATTTGGATTGGTTTGGAGTTGGTTTGGTTGGTTTACAATTGAATCAAGATCTTTTCTTTGTTACGGATTGGATTCTTCGGAATTGATTCCCATATTCAGTGGACCGTGTCCCAAGGACGGACTAAGCGGCATAGTCAAGAGGATCCTCTCCGCTACAAGTTTTTTTGTCTAGTTTTCGTTGTCACATTATTGCTTTCATGCTTTTGAATTTGTTTTCGAATTTGCATTTTCTCGAATATTTTTGATGGATTTCATTGCTTTTGTTCGTTAAACTATACAATTGTTTCAAGATTGGAAAGAGGAGAAGAGGTATTGATCGTTTGTTTGTGGCAATACAGGTGATCTTGCAATAGGCGTCCCGCAACCGAAGTCTTAAAGCACCTCTTTTCTTTCCTCTTCCTACCAACTTGTGAGTGACTATACTTCGATTAGTTAATCTTTCTTCCAAGTTTTCACACCTAAAATTTTACTCTCTTAATTTTTTTCGATCAGACGATACCATAATAACTAAAAGATAGCAAGATAAAATATAATAGACTTGGATTACTTTATGCTTGTCATTCAACTTGTGAACGGTTACCTTGTTGCATGCTAGTTCGCTTAAAATATTCTTTTATCGTATTTTAATTCTAGTTAGAATATTTATTTATTATATTATTCTGTTATGTATAGAACACACCTTACTATGCAATAAACTGAACAGGAAGACTATGCAAAATAGATTATGCCATGTTACTTGTCTCGTGCTTGTGTTGCCTTAAACTGTATTATTTGATATCCTAGTATTAGATGCCGCTTGGTCACGGACAACTTGTGCACAAGATTTCTGGTTCCTACAGACGGTCGTCGGGGCACTAGGATCGATCCGATCTGGATGGAACATTCTGAATAGTCGTCAGTTAGAGGACGAAATGGCGTATAGCGGGGCTTGCCACCTGCGTTGCATACCATTTCTGTCCCGAGACTATAACTCGTCCACTATGGTAACGTGCTAGTGACCCCCTCGTATATTTAAACTGTGTTAGCTAACTATATCTTTGTGGCAGGGAAGGTTATGGTAAATGTTGTGCTGGTGGTTCAGACAGACAGGTAAAGTCATCGAACGGTGGCATATTTATTTAAGTTAATTTCAATATCCATTGCTTCCTTGTAACTTGAACTAAGGCAAGATAGAAAGACCACATAATAAATTGCATGCTTCATATAAATAATGTGTTGATTGGTATAGTTGGGTTAGCTCATGTTCTCTAGTGCTTTTCGATGTACTAACCCTCGTTACAATAGGATCCCCACGCCAATGCGATCCTACAAGGAGCTAGAGTGACTTCCCAATCCAGTTCACCTACCGGTACATCCCTTTCGTGCCCTTGAAACATATTTTAAAGTTCTAGGAGCTCGTGCACATTCCTTATGCAGCTCCATGGCAAGTCGATAGCTTCGTCCGAAGGTGTCTATAGCTTTTGAAGTTAAAGTAAAATGATATAATGTATCAAATGGCTATCTTATTTTGCGTCCACTTTTGTAAGTCCATGCAGCAACCCTTAGTACTTGTTCAAGAGTTTGTAAATGATATTCATTATCAATAAAGAGAACTTTTTCTTGTTTCAATATTGTGTTCAATTATCTGCGTACTCTGAATATGTGCTCGTTATATCAAATAGCTTGGCCTTGTGCGTTGTGTAATCTAGGCACGCACGGCATCACGTCCGGGGGACGACTATCGATTCCAAGAAATCAGAATGTGACATATTGGTATCAGAGCATAGCTTCAAGTTCTATTGACCCTCGTATCGGAAAAGTTTCTTTAACGATCAGTTTCCTATGCGAACTATTTAACTCGTTCGGGCAAAATAAGATGCGCTCAATATAGTGAGTCCATAATAAGTTATGAGAACGATGCAAGTTACTTTATTTTGAAGGAATGACTCAAGTGCAAGCATCAGCGCTTGCACACGGAGAGGTACAAGTATAAGAAATTAGTTTCGGCATGTCACGACCCGCACCCTAAATTTGGGCATGAGTCGTGGGTACGTCCAGCCTATGCCGCAGCATCGGCGGTAGAACGCTGTCTAGGTCTCAACATAATATATATATCCTGTCAATATTCTCAACTCCACACGGAGGACAATGATAATAATCCACAGTTCTATAAGTATACTCAATCACAAGCTATAAGAAATAATGGCACGATGAGAATAGAAAAGTGCAACACAATCCTGGGTCTAGATGACCTCACAAAGTCACAAAATAATAAATACAACTCAGTCTCAGTCTAAAATAATAAATGCAGAAAAATAATCTAAGAACAGCCAGGTAGGATCTCCTCTAGGATAGGCAACTCTTCTGGAGTTTCCGGAGTGAAATCTCCCTCTGAACCTGGGCCGTAATGAGTGGGGCAAAGGTTCTCCAGGTCCTCTAAAAAATGTTATCCAGTCAGGATTGGAGCGAAGCACAAGCACTAACAGCAGTTTCATTAAATTGACAAAAACTATAAACAGTGTAAGAAATACAAGATAAGAATATATGCTGAAAATGTGAAGTACTGGAGAAAATGAATATAGGCAATAGAGCATCTAGCAATGAACAATAAACAGTGAATGCTAGAACAAGTGGACCTGAATAAAATAGACATCTAGCTAAGTGTTTGAAATATCAGTTTATTATGTGATCGGCTTGGGACTAGATCAGGCTGGTTATATATGATTAGCTATGATTCTTGTAGGTCAGGCTAACCATATGGTTAGCTATGATGCATGTTGTGGTCAGGCTAATCATATATAACAGCTATGATGCATATAAATGGTCAGGCCGCACCCGACGTGAGAAGTGGGGTGAGCTATGATGCATGTAGAGGGTTGGATATGATCACATAATCTACTAATAATTCCCCATCCCCCAGCTAGCACGATGGATTCCAATCACGACTCCTCATGATGGGGATCTAGGGTGTTAACTCGTGTATCTATAGTGTCGGAATCAAGTATGTAATACAACTGAATTATAGAAATAATCAATAATAAAAACTGTCAGAGAATGTACTCGCCTGTGGTCCTGAGCAAGGTGTGAGGATCGATGTCCAAAGTGGGATCACAATGACCTATTTGTGGAATATAAAAGTCAGATACTGAATTAAGGAAAAATAACATGTTTAACTAGTTAAGAATGAGGCTTCTAGGTCATGGCTCAGGCTATGCTAGGTTAATCCCAAGGGTACAAGTATACTAGGGTTTAATAAAAATAGGTTTCATATATCAAAATAATATATATAATTATCTATCTTGTATGTTTACCTATCTGGACTGATGCACCATCTTGCAGTGCTATCCCTCTAATCCTAACTGTACAATAATACTAGGACTACAACACACCACTCCATATCAGCTAACAAGCTTTTAACTCCTTGCCTGCATACAGCATCCTTATGTTGTTGTTGCTGCCTATGAATGCAGCAGCTACTACTGCTTATTCATGCAAATCCCCACACACAGGCATCAGGAATTTACTGATGCTCAAACTCAAGAAACTCACTCACACAGGCTCTCTTTTGCTTACTAAATTTTTACACTCCTCAGTGATACACTCACAGTTAACACAGATTCTTCTTCCTGAGATACTGACACAGGTTCACAGTATCTCACTGGATTACACACACACACAGGTTCACTTAGATACTCACTGCACAGAATTTACACTCACACACACTGGGGTTCTAGGCTCATACTGATACATTAGGTTCTCTTATACACATACACACTTAGATCTTAACTCCCAATTCACTGCACACACAACTTCCTAACTGACACACAAGCTAGACACTAGCTACTGATACACTAGAACTGTACAGCACACACAAGTACTTACTCTAATCAATACACAGTTAGAACTTCACTGACACATACATGCTGATACACACAGTCAGTCAAGTTTCCCTCACACTCTCAATTAGGCACATACTGATACTCATACAGACTGAAAAACTCACTGCACACACATAGCACAGGGATTCATAGAACATAAAATACATTGCACTCTCATACACTCACTGACACAAAGACACACACTGGTTCTTTCACCTACAGCTCACTCACACACAGTCCTCAGACACAGGCACTAGTTCCCTCACACAGAATTCACACAATCTGATTGAAATCAGGAACTCACACTGATAAACAAGAACACAGGCATCTAACACATAGGTAATTCACTCACACACATATATACTGATTACACATGGACACGGGTTCACTGATACACTAACTGAGACACACAGGTTTACCTAGTAACTACCTATACTCACACAGAAAAACACTCACACAGGCTTCTAACTGGTACTAAGGGATATATATATAGATACTCACAGTCATAAAATACTGACACAGGATTTTTAAACTGATACACAACCTAGATTTGAGTTCACTGCTCTCTCTCCCTTCTCTCAGAATTTTACACTCAAACACCCAACCCCATACCTGATACACACAGACACAATGCTGAACATAAATTCCTAACTCACTGAAAATAAGGACTCTCACAGGATCATCACTCAGGGTGCACACACTGGATACTGGCACATAGGTTACACCTACACACACAGTCACTGCTAGTACACATATGCACACACACAGATTCTGAGATCTGTAGGACCCTAGGATACACACTGAAATCTTAATCCTATACACACACAGACAGATAACTTATACATGTATTTATACAGTGAAACACAAGTTCACTGATATACTAACACGATTAAATATTAAGATGCTCAAGTTGAACACCTACTAACCTCACTCCTACCCATGCCTACATCACACACTATAACTAAAATGCACAGTTCCTTCCCAAACCCGACTGCACAGTAAAACCAAACACAGTCCAGTGCACTCCACAGAAAAATCCCCAAAACCCGACTATCAGGACCCCCAATACACACTGCACACAGGTAATCACCAGACCCGACTGTGCACAACCTGTTTACACAAGAAATATATATATATACATAGATAGGTATATCAAAATATGTAGAAATTAAAATACAAGGATAGGCAAGACCCTAAGAAATATTTCATCAAACACAAGAAGTACAGAAAAATGGTTTTACATAAGAACCCAAAATTCCTCAAATCAAAACCCTAAAATCGAGTTCAACTCGAAGTATATGCGATGAAATCTGTCTACATGTAAACCCTTAAGGTTAGGGTTCACCAAAATTGGGGAAAACCAATGTTGGGGACACTTAAACCCTAATTTCTCCTAGGGCTTTAAGTAGGATCCCTAGAAATTGAGATCTACACAAAAGGGGGTTTCCTAATGGGCAATAATCCACAGAAAACAGAATATAATTGAATAAAAATAGGGTTTTACCTAGGGAGATGGCTTCTTCAATGGAGGTTCTCCTTCTCCAAGTATTCTTGACCCAAGCTCCTTGTTCTCCTTGCTTTGGAAGAGGAAAAATGGAATCCCTAGGGTTTGCTTCTGAGTTTTGGGGTGGGGAAGTGGTTTTTCTAATGGAGGCTAGGGTTTCCTTTCTTCATGAAGGAAAAGAGGGTTCCCTTTTATATTAAAACTTGGTTAGGGTTTCTAATGCATAGTTTTAGGTTAAAACCCCAGGTTAGGTCATGTAGAACTCAATAACTCAGGTTTAGTCCTTCTAGGGTTTGAGGTTCCACCCTAAAATTTGAATTCTAGGGTTTGTCTAGAATTTGGGTTTCAAACTAGGGTTTAGTCCTTAGGGTTATAGTCCTAATGAGTTCTAGGGTTTGACCTAAACCAAACACAACTAACAAAATATAAATAGTTTTAAAAACTCAGCAGATTAATTAAATACATAATTATTTAAAATAGTAAAATTACATAAATGCCCTTATCTGGAAATGTGGTAGTGACACGGCACCTCGAGAAGTTCCAGAAGCTAGCGAGATATGCCCCTTGTTGACCCGATTGAGCGAATAATGTGAATGCTTGAAGCAAGACAACAAAGGGATGAGGCTCATCATGAGCGAGCCGAGAAGTGGGCGAAAGATCTTCAGAGCAAGTTTGAAAGCAATCTTGAAGCCTAATTTGCAGTCTAACAGAAGTAGGTAGATATCCTACAACAGATCGTTCAGACCTTAGCCTCCAACCATTCCACAACGATAGCAACGGCACCGATGGAGCGACCCACGCCTAAAGTCGAAATGTCTCAAACTCCAAAGAAGAAGGATGTGACTACCTTCGAATTTACCGACTTTAAGAAGGTCTGCAACATGTCTTTCTGGGGGACTGACGATCCGGTCATGGCTTTAGATTGGTTGAAATATCCTGAAGATCACTTTAAACTTCTTAAGGTACCTGAGAAGAAACGAGTTGCATGTGCCCAACTGCAGCTCTATTTAAACGCGCATGATTGGTGGGACGTACATCGTAGATCACTCTCCACAGACATTGATGATAAGACGATTACGTGGGCTACCTTCTGTGGCACATATGAAGAGGAGTTCATACCCCCTCCCGTTTATCGGCAAAAGGAGAACGAGTTTGTGCGGCTTCGATAAGGCAATATGACAGTGAAGCCGTACTCCGTCGAATTCAATCGGATCACCAAATTTATAAGCTCTTACCTACCTGATGCAGCGAGTCTCACATGACATTTTAAAGGTGGCCTGTGACCTTCTATCTATGCGTACGTGGTCATTCTCCAATATCTGACTATGTAGGAAGTTCTCAATTATGCCCTTCCCTCCGAACCACAGTACCCTTCAGTTGTTGTCGGTGTTGTGCATACTTCCAATCACAAACGCCCTAGCAACACGGAAGGAAATATCACTCCAAAGTTTCCAAATAACGGTGGTCAACAGAGAGAAAATTCAGGGAAAACATGTTTCTTCTGTAAGAGGTCAGGGCACACTGTCAACGAATGTTACCTCAAGAACGGGTTATGCTTCAACTATGGTAGTCAAGACCACATATCAAAGAACTGTCTGCACCCCTCTAAGCTTTTCTCTCAACATCCCAATCCTGCTCTAGCGCATCAAGCCAACCGAGCCGTGCCGCAACAAGATCATCGTCAAGCTCAAGGTCTGGTGTTAACCTTGAGACGGGAAGAAGCCCTCGCTTCAGACACCATTATGTTAGGTATATTTCTTTTCAATAACATACCTGCCCATATGCTATTTGATTCTGGTGATACGCATATGTTTATATTCGCAGATTTTTTCATAAAAAATAAGATAGTGATGACACTGTTATATCTAGACCTTAGTGTTAGCACCCTATCGGGCACAAAAATACCCGTTCGTTCAGTATGTCAGGGCAGTCATGTATGTATTGAGGAAGAAAACTGTCGTTTGATATATTAGTCCTAGATGTTCGGGATTACTATATCATCTTGCGGATGGATTGGCTCGGCACTTGTTCGGCTACAATCGAATACGCGGAGAAATGGGTCATCTTTCGTCTTCCAGGAGAGGCCGAATTCTGCTACACAAGTGGTTCAGCGACAAAAGCGTCAACGACATGCATGGTGATATTTGTGATGTCAGCATGGAGGATGCAACACTCTGGATACGAGGGATACTTAGCTTCGTGTCACTACAATATTTTCTAGGAATGGGTATTTTAGTCATTTGGTAGTTAATTAAATATTGTGCATGTTGAATATTTATTTATTGTGTTATTTATTTATTTATTGTTAGCATGTTAGGTTTATTTTTAGACTTGTTTTAGTGGACCTAACTAGTTTAGTTTAGACTCATGGACCAACATTTAATTCTAGTTAGAATTGAGCCCAATAATTAGAAGCTCAATCATTAGGAGAAGGATTAATTATGTTAAACCCATTAGACTAGAAGCTTCCCTCCTTAATTATTTCTTCATGAGAGGCCCCAAGGGGTATTTTAGACTTTACATAGTAGCTTGGGGAGGGGGCAAGTGAGGCCTATATAAAGGGATAAAAACTTTCTCTCTCTTTATTTTTTATTCCAAATCTAGATCTAGAATTTCTTTCAACCAAATTCTATCAAATCTCTACCAAATTTCTCTCCAATTCTTTCCTAAATCAACATTAGAGACTAGTAGAGCAAGGATCTATAATGATGCATGGATCTACAAAGAGGAGCAAGGATCTACAAGTTGAAGGCAAATTTTACCAATTTTGGAGGTTTTATTGGGAATCCATCTCCCAATAGGTACAATTCAGTTTTCCTCTTAAATTAGATTCTAAATCTGAGAATTAACCATAAAAAATTAACCCATATGCATAGGCTACCCATAGGATTTGGTTTTGTGTTCATAGGAGGCCTATTGAGAAAGTTATGGTACTTTTGTATCAATTTTGAGGGAATTCCGAGATTGACATTTGTTATGTGTATCAATTAGTCCTATAGATCAATTTGGCATATGCTTGTGTGTTTGGGGCTAGTGTCATATCAATAATTGGGTACGTGTAGGTCGTATCCTATCAATTTGGTGATACGTGTTTATTTGGGGGCTTTCCCTCCGACACGGGACTTTGTGCATGTCATATTTTGACACGGACACGTAGATTTGTGTTTGACTCTTCGTATTATTCATAAATAATATATTAGACTTTCTCGTATCCTTCGGGGTATGTTTGGATGTGTGGTGGACTCGTGTCACAAGCGTATCCTAGATCTAGTGGGATACGGGTGTGATAAGCTCCATGTGATTGTGCAATTTTAATTCTAGATCAATTTTCATTGTTTTAGTCATTATAATATGTATATATATATATATATATATATATATATATATATATATATATATATATATATTTATATAATATTGTGTCTTAGATCTATGGATCTAGTTATATTATATTTATGCAGATATTTCTCTACATATGTATTAGCTTTCAAATGTAGTAGTATATTTATGTATATATATATATATATATATATATATATATATATATATATATATATATGGTAATTATATATATATATATATATTAGTAGTTATAGAATGTATGTATAAATTGTATATATATTGTGTTAATATAGAGGGTACTTTAGCGACAACAACAAAGGCAACAGCAGCAGCGGCGCAGCAACACAATAGCAGCATTAGCGACAGCAATAGCAACAGCAACAACGTAGCAACAACACAGCAGCAGCATTAGCGACAGCAATAGCAACAGCAGTTGGAGATAGCTGCAGAAGTTCGTCACTAAAACAACAGAGTATCAGCAGTATCAGTCGCTTCAGCGACAGCAGGCTGGAGCCTTTAGCGACAGTTTGACAGTTTTATATATATTAGATATATATGTATAGATATTTATATATATATATAAATATATATATAAATATACATTAGAGTTGTGTAGTGGACCTAACCCATTTATTAGAATGCATGAATCAATATTTTGGATGAGTTTAGTTTGAGCCCATGAATTAGGCCCATGGATTAGGAGGTTGGATTAATTAGGAAAACCATTAGACTAGAACCTTCCCTCCGTAATTAATTTCTTCATGAAAGGCCCCAAGGGATATTTGGAACATTTTACATTGCTTGGAAGGGGGGTTACATGGCCGGCCATAGAGGAGGAGAGAGGGAGTGCTCTCTCATTTTATTTCATTCCCAAATTCTTAGATCTATAATTTCCCTCTTCCAATTCCCTTTATTTTCTCATCAATTCTCCACCAATTTTTCACCAATCCCTTTCCAAATTCTTCATTGAGGCTTTTACATCAAGGATTTATAAGATGGAAGTAAGGAGCAAGGAGGAGGAGGCCAAGATCTACAAGGAGAGGAGCTACTTGGCATTTGGGGACTTTTCATTGGGAATCCATCTCTCAATGGGTACATTTTAGTTTTCCTCCTTCTAATAGACTCTAGATCTGAGATTTAACCATAAAAAACTAATCCACATGCATAGGCTACCCATAAAAATTAGTTTTAGGTTCATCGGAGACTCTATATGATAATTAAGTGATATATATATATATATATATATATATATATATATATATATATATATATATATATATATATATATATATATATTAGTGTATTTGAGTTTGGGTATATATGTATGTCTATGTGTGTATATACTAGTATATATAGTTATGTTTAGATCTATATATATATATATATACACTACTAGAAAAAGCGAGATTAGCGACGTATTTTAGCGACTCCTGGTATAAACGTCGCTAAATCAGCGACTCCATTAAAAATGTCGCTAGATGTCGCTAAATGGCGACATTTAGCGAAGTTCAGCGACTTTTATTAAGATTTTAAAAGATGAGTCGCTATAAGTTCAATTAAGGTCGCTAAACGTCACTAATATATCTGATTTAGCGACGTTTAGCGTCGTAATTAGCGACGTATATGTCAAAAATATTTAGCAACGTGTTTAGCGACGTCTTTGACGTCGCTAAATTTTAATTTAGCGACATTTTTATTAGACGTCGCTAAACGTCGCTAATTTTTGGTTAATTAGGGCTCAGATTCTTTTCCTCCATCTGTCAAAAATTTTCGATTTCCCCTGCCCCCCCTCTCCGGCGACTGGCTCTCCACGGCTGCTGCTACTCCGGCACCCCCCTCCTCCTCCTCGAGCTCTAGGTAATCTCTCTCTCTCTCTCATGTGACACTGACACAACTGATGACTGGACAGACACGACACACGCACACAGACACTGACAGACACACACAGACGCAGATACACACACACACACACACACTCACACAGACACTGACATGGGGTTGATTTACACAGGGAGTCGAGTTCTTTACTGTGTCTTCACTGTAAGTGCACTGTGTTGGCACTGATACCTCAGTGTATCAGTTAGTGGAGAGCTTGGGTTTCTTTGTATGGGTAGTTCAGTAAAAGAGGAGTGAGGGTTAAGGTTTTTCTAAGTATTTAGCTAAGTTTTCAATCATGAGATATTTGGTGGTGTTGAATGTGGGTAGTGTTATTTTACATGAAGGTAGGGCTATGTTGAGCTTAGTGTATCAGTAAGCTTAGTGTATCAGTGAGTTTAGTTTAGTATATCAGTGAGTTTAGTGTATCAGTGAGTGAGTAAGTTCAGTGACCTTATATTTTTGTGTGAGGGGGGGAAAGCTCGGGCTGTAAAACTGTGCATCAGTATGCCAGTGTATCAGGGGGGAATCGATTTCACTATGGTGTGCACAGTGTGCCTCGACCACACTGTGTATCAGTGTACTAGTGGTCGACGGGGGATCGGGTTGAGGAGCTTGCGATGAGCAGCAACGTGGAGTCAGCCTTGAGAAGGAGCAGTCATTGTACCCAGAAATGCATAGGGGTGTTCGTGCAGTCAGGTATTGGTTAGTTGGTTTAAGATGGGTTAGCATGAGTTATTGGGTAGAAGTTAAGGGTATCAGTTTAGTATTAAATTAGTGCATAGTTAGTGTAGTTAAATAGTTACTTACTGATATACTTGATTTTGTTAATAGTTAGCTAAGTAACTATATGTCCTAGTAAGCATTGTATACAGTAAAGAACCCAAGCTTTTACCAATAGTATAAAATATTAAAAAACTAAGAGACTTGGCCTCTTTTCAGTTGTTTTGAATATTGCTTATTTTAGACTTTGATAAATGAAAGTATGTATTATATCAGTTATGATTTTTATAGTACGGTTATAAGTTATGAAGTTAGGTGATAAACCACTGTATATAATAATTTATATGATACATACTGTCATTTTTGTAGAAGTATCTAGAAATGGATATGAATTACTATCTGCGTCATCATTCATGGATGTACAACCGTCATCCTGATGACATATGCGGTGTGCGGGATGAATTCATTGAGGGTGTACAACAGTTCCTGCATTTCGCCAAGGCTTTCCCTCAGTACATGGATGGTACCAAAATTAAGTGTCCGTGTGTGAGATGTCGTAACAGAAAATATCATCCAGAAGTGGAAGTTACATATCATTTATACTCGAAGGGCTTCACGCCGAATTACTATCAGTGGACCGCGCACGGAGAACTTGTATCTCTAGCATCGGAGTCGGAGCCCTATGTGGAGCCGTATATGGATGTCCAAGACACGATGCTTACGACGACAGGTTGGTGAACATGGTTTATGATGCGGCGGGGCCTAGTTTCAATCCGGACAATTATGATGCGACGGGACCTAGTTTCAATTCGGACAATTATGATGCAGCTGAGGAGGCACCGAATGCCGATGCTATAAAGTTTATGGAGTTGCTGGAGAATACAAGGACTCCACTATATCCTGGTTGTGAGGATCATTCACCGTTGGAGGTAGTTACAAGATTATTGAGCATCAAGTCCGATTTTAACATGTCGCAAGAATGCTATAATCGACTGCTCGATTTGATAATAGAGATCTTGCCCGAGGGTGCAAAGTTGCCTAAAGACTACTATCGATCTAAGAGGATGGTGAGATCGCTTTGGATGGGATACTAAAAAATCGATGCATGTCACAACGGGTGCATGTTGTACTACAAAGACGACAAGGATGAAGATGCGTACAGATTCTGTGGTACTGATCGCTACAAGGCCACTGTTAGAGGAAAGTCTGTCGGTACAAGAAAGCCTACCGATTTGATGCACTACTTGCCTTTGACGCAGCGGTTGCAGCGGTTGTTTATGGTTAAGGAGACTGCAAAAAATATGAGTTGGCACAGGCGAAAACAGATCGAAGGAGTATTGGATCATCCATCCGATAGAGAAGCATGGAAGTACTTTGATCGAGAGTATCCACATTTTGTTGAGGAAGCGCGTAATGTCAGATTGGGGCTCTCCTCTGACGATTTTACCCCATTGAGACTTTCGGGCTCCCAGTATTCGTGTTGGCCTGTGATCGTCACTCCGTACAATCTACCGCCTTGGATGTGCATGAAGACTCCGTATATATTCCTAACCGTTATTATCCTGGGTCCGAACAATCCGAAGAAGAATATCGATGTGTATTTACAGCCTTTGATAGATGAGTTAAATCAGCTGTGGGAAGTAGGTGCCAACACGTACGATGTTTCTAGAAAGCAGAATTTTCAGATGAGGGCAGCACTTATGTGGACCATCAACGACTTTCCGGCCTATGGAATATTATCGGGATGGAGCACCCATGGTCGTCTCTCATGTCCATATTGCATGGACCGTTCTCAGGCTTTCCGTTTGAAACACAAAGGCAAACCGTGCTTCTTCGATTGTCATCGATAATTTTTGCCAAAGGATCATCCGTACCGGAGGAACCGGAATGCTTTTTGTGTGGGAGTTGTGGAGAAGGCCAATCCACCGCCAAGGTGGCCCGGATGCACGATATGGGAAGAGGTAAAAGATTTACCATGTGCTATCGAAGAGCCTGCTAAGGGGTACAAGTGTGACGGATTTGGTCGCACCCATAACTGGACGAAGAGGAGTATATTCTGGGATCTGCCATATTGGAGCACCAATCTGATCAGACATAACCTTAATGTCATGCATATCGAGAAGAATGTGTTTGACAATATAATTAATACTGTAATGGAGGTAAAGGGGAAGACGAAAGATAATCCGAAGGCCAGGTTGGACTTAGAAGAAATATGTAGACGTCCTGCATTGCATTTGATAGAGGAGGGGAATGGAAAGTTAAAGCAACCTAAGTCAGTTTTCTCACTGGATAAAGAGGATAAAGGTAGACTTTGTAGGTGGATTCAGGATCTAAAGTTTCCAGACGGGTACGTGTCGAACTTGAGAAGATGCGTCAACCTCAAGGAGAACAAACTGGTGGGTATAAAGAGCCACGATTATCACGTGTTCATGGAGAGGTTAATTCCGATTGCATTTGGAGAATTCTTACTGTAACACCCCGTTCCGCTCAAGCGGACTGCCATCTCAAATCAGCAAAAGTGCAACTGTCCCGACCCGCTTTTCCTCAAAGGACAAGCAAAGGATATCCAGACTTGTCCCTACAGGAATCCGGCTTAGGCTTTCAGAGGCTCACTCGGCGTATCGCTCTACCGAGGCGAATCATCGCTAAGGTGGGTGGCTACGGTGAACTTGTCTTTGCTAAGCCAGCACACATAAAATCTGGAATATTTATGCTAGTCGCTAGGTGATTCACCCCCTGCATGCTAATAAATCCAACGCACCTAGCTAAAGGAATAATCCCAACTTGTATTGCTTGCTAGAATATGGAAATAAAATACTGCTTATATGTTCAGACCCTCGCATGCTAAGTCCCTTAACGGTTTCATCTTTCGGCTTACCTTCGGGTCCGAGCAAACATGTTTACTTATGCCCCTTAGAAATGCATGCTTGTCTGCTTGAATGTTGCCTTATTTTCATCCAAACCCCGGAAGACTATTAAGTAGTCGTTCCGTGCATGATTGAACCTGCAAGTATCCGGGACAGTTAGGTCACCAAGCAGCCCCGAACCAGGGGAATGCATCAAGACAAGTTATTATACAGAACCAAGATTCAAGTATCCCATATACTCGTGTACTCGTGTTCCCGTGCACTCGTGTTCTCGTGTTCTCGTGTTCTAGTACATGCATGTTCTCGTGTATCTCGTGTTGCCTGAAATTGGCCAAATAAACTATGTACTCGTGTTGCCTGAAATTGGATTGACCCTGACTTGTATGTCACGGACTAGTTCCACGGACGGTCACCGGGCACTGGGGCCGATCCGGTCCGGATGGAGCTCGTGTGTAGTCTCGTGTGCAGGGAGGATAGCTTGCAACGCATCGTGTTCGTGTGCCTCGTGTACACGCGTAGCATGCTATCTTTGTCCTCGACTACGTCCAGTAATGGCTCTGCCAGCGACTCGTGTTCATATAGATAAGTCATCCTCGCTTAGCGGCTACCCGCGTGCGAGTTATTGCATCGCATCAAGAAACAACTTAACACCTGAACGATCATGTTAAAATGACCCTCGTGTTTGCATATGCTTACCTCCTGAATGCTTATACTTGCCGTGCTTGAATTAATAATGTTTGCCTCAATGTTTGCCTTGGACAAGGAAGGAGATGGTAAGTTGGTAAGTCTCGCCGTGTTTCCTCTTATGTTGCACGGCGCACTGCCGACACGTTAGGCTATACAATATTTGTATAAAACTGATCCTAAGGCAACTAGAAAGACAACTTAATAGTCATGCACGGAACCTGTATTACGTGTTTGGATTTTTCGAGCGGGCGAGTAGCTTCCCCACCAGTGCATTCAATGTACTGATAATCCACCAGTTTGTATGCAGGGTGTGGAAGAACCTCGTTCGGTATGGATGCCTCCAACGTGCGTGCTAAGGCGTGGAGATCACTCCGAAGCAACGGTGCATCCGGAACTGAAGCACATATACAAGACATAATGTTGGAACATAGCCCGAACTCGCCTGAATATCGCCTGAACAATCATTCCACAAATTGTAGCCACTTGGCACGCTTTATGTTTCAGAGAGAGAGGCTTGAGCAACTTGAAATCTCGGCTATACGTCGCCTGTAACACATGTTCATATCAATAAAAGAGGTTGTTTTACTTCAACTTGTGTTTTAATGCTTCCGCTATATTGTCGACTCAGTGAACCTGTTATCAAATCGCTATGCGTTTATGACTCCGCTGTACTCGGATAATCTGTGCGACTCTGTGGCTTAGAACTCTTGCCGCCAGCCAATGAACCATGGCCTTGCACGGGCGTGGACCATGCTCGTGCAGCATCACGCCCGGATGGGTCAAGCGATCGTTCCGCGGGAGCGCTGGCGAGGGTGATTCCCGCCTAGCGGGAACGGCCGATTTTCTTGCGGGAGATCGGGGCGTGACACTTACTACAGGTCGTTTGGGACCCATTGACAGAGCTGAGCATATTCTTCAGAGATCTTTGTTGTACTAAGTTGCTCGTCGATCGTCTAGAAAAGCAAGAGAGGGACATTACGGTAACACTATGTAAGCTCGAGAAGGTGTTTCCTCCTGGATTCTTCGACTCTATGGAGCATTTGCCAATTCATCTTTCCTATGAGGCACGTGTTGGTGGTCCTGTCGGTTATCGGTGGATGTACCCCTTCGAGCGGCATCTGAATCACCTAAAGAGAAAGGTCAAAAATAAGGCACGGGTTGAAGGCTCTATTTGTGAAGCTTATGTTCTCGAGGAGATTACAAACTTTTGCTCGACGTATTTCAAACCGTATTTTGCTACTAATAAGACGAAAGCTCCCAGAAACGATGACGCATATTAGGAATCTAATGATGCAATACTCAAAGTATTCAATGCGTCCGGAAAGCCTTCGGGAAAAATGAAGAAGAGATATTTGAATGACGATGAGCTAAGGGCTGCTCAATTGTATATATTACTCAATTGCGACGAGGATGAAGTGGAGAAGCTAGAGGGGTAAGTAATTAATTCGTCCACGTTTACATCATCTCAATGTAATAGTATAAGATACTATTATGCTACTAATCAGCAGTTGCTTCATTATTTTTTAGCACATATAATGATGAGTTGAGGTCGGTTAGACCCTACATAACAGACGAAGAAGTAGAACAAGATATGAGATGCCATTTTCCTTCTTGGTTGAACGCATATGTAAGATGCTTGGTAATTACTTTTTATTTCTGCACTTGCAAAACAAATAACTTACTATCGCTACTTTGGTATTTAGGTCGATCGTCTAATATCACCCGAGACTGAATCTATTAGAACTCTAGCCAAGGGACCAATTACTGCCATAAAAATATGGCCAAGTTTATGTGTGAATGGGTTCAGGTTCAAGTAAACAAATGCTCCTTTCAGAGACAGCTTTCTGGATCTTGATTCCACGAAAAACAGTGGTTTGTGTATCAAATCTTCAAACTACAAAGACTCAATCCGGGCAATGATTTTTTGGCATCTTACGAGAGATTGTGGAGTTGACATATAATTATGGCACAGAACCTGCTAATATCGTGCTATTCAGGTGTGAATGGTTCGATCTGATTCAAGATCAAGGTTGGAAAATTGACAAGCATAGCCTTGTGGATATAAACTACAAGCGTAGATATCAAGGCTACGAACCATTTGTCCTATCAAGTCAGGCTCAGCTCGTGTACTTCACAACTTATCCTAGACGGGGGACAGCGAGGTCGGATTGGTGGGCAGCAAGACTAAAGCTAGAAATACCTTTGACATTGACGAAATAGCTTATCAGGAGGACGATCTACCTCTTGTAACAAATATTGTAGATGTGGACTCAACGGAAGTTACTCATTATACGAGTAATAAAGTCGAAGATATAGAATTATCCGAAGAGGACGACAAAGTAGATGAAAGTGAAGACGAGGAAGAGGAAGAGCAGGACGACGAAGGCGAACAAGATAAATTTTCTGAAGATGATTGAAAATGAAAAATATTGCATGTAGAATGTAACTATATTTTGACTGTAGAATATAGATCAAGGTTGGAAAATTGACGAAGTAGATGTACCCATTAAAGAATATATGTATTATATTTTGACTGTAGAATGCTTTAAGATATGTATCATATTTCGACTGTAGAATGTAGTATATATTTGTGTTTCTCTATATTCATCATATGTTGTTATCAGATATGACAGGACGATGCGGAGGATTCGGCAGGTCCCGAGGTAGACAGAGTGCCACTCCGGTACTGCCTACTGTTGGTTCCGGATAATCGTCGCCCAGTACTCCAGTATATCGATCACTCACATCTCCGACTGTTGGGACGAGTAGTTCCTGGCGTGATAGTACACCCTCGTCCAGCGTTCCTCCTGCTGATGGAACCATGGGGACAGATGAGCATGTCGAGGAGGTCGTGGCCACGTTGTCCCAGCATCAGCAAGATCCTCCATGCGCACCTCCGGAGGAGACGAGGACAGAGATTTGGGCCGACGGTACAAAGTAAGTCAATTAGATGGTTTAGTATATATTTGTGTTTCTCTTTATTCATCGTATATTGACTTTTTCAGTAATCTAAATTATTATCTCTGTATAGATATCGTCCATCGTCGGTTCAGAGACGCCTGGGCCAATTTCTGAGGAACAACTACGGTGGCCCTTGGATCAACTACTCTGAGGCTCCGGAGGAGAAGAAGGCGTTCTGGTTTGCGCACTTCTAGGTAAAAGTATATTAAATAAATCCTCTCATTTATGCATATTATATAACTTATTCGTGATGCTAACTTAATGAATTATTTATTGTAGCAAACGTATTTTTATCCTCCGCACCGGGCCGAGTTGATCGAGCGGCTCTTTTCTACCGTTGCCGCCAAGCTTATCCGAGATGCTCTGGATGATCAAAAGGCTCGTGATCGTGCTGGAAAATCGATCCAAGGTTGGATCACGCCTGATCAGTGGACTGCGATGAGGGCTAGATTCGACGATCCGAGCTACAAGGAAAGGTCTAAGAAGGCCAAGGCGGCTAGGCAGAATGCTGCCAAGTGGTGTGGTGGCTCGATTTCGATGATGGAACATTTCTGTCGTTTGGTATGTTTTTTCTTTTAAAATATATTATTTTAATATAAGTACCATAAAATGGTACTTGGAAAAAATATTTAAGTTTAGTAATATATAATATATTTTTAACAGGTACAGAGGGGGGAGGATGCAAACATGGTGACCGTCTTCTTGGCCACCCATCACAAGGACGGAAATCTCATTGATGAGAGGCCTCACAGACCTATGTAAGTATTACTTTACTTTGTGTAATTTTAATATAACTTAGGCAATTATCGAGTTTCTAAACCTTTTCTAGGCCGAGTATCTTAGGCTGCGTGAGCGGACGACTGCTAGTGCACCTACACCTGGAGAGGCTGGTACTTCATCGTAGCCCGCTCCATCTCCGTCGGCGGACGACCTGTGGGTGACCGCAGCTGGTGGTCTCCAGAGGGGTACGTACTACGGTACGGGATCCTATGGCGCCCTGGTTACGACGCAGTCATCTAGGGCCTCCCCGACAGCTGCGCATTCCATACACCCCTCGCAGTCGTCGGCCAGAGTCCAGGAGGCCGTTGACCGTCAGATTGCGTCTCTCCGTGACGAGTTGCTGTAAATTATGGAGGAGCAGCCCTGGTCCCAACCGCAGGCGAACGATCCGATGCTCATCGCACGATTGGATATGCTCGACCGCAGCATGACGGAGCTACAGGATTTGACAAATGATATTAGAGCCTTCAATGACCGCAACATCATGGAGCTGCAGGCGTCACAGCTATCGATGGGTGAGAAGCTGACGAGGATGCAGGATTCAATGGGTCATAGCAGTACGAGGCTGTTATCTACCCTGGATTCTTACAACCAGCGACTCGCAGACTTGGAGCGGGCACGGCCTCCACCGACGTCACTACCTTCTCCATCGACATCAGTGTCGATTCCACGGGACGAGTATGAGGAGTTCTTATCCTTCAAGCGCGCCAGTGGTCAGCCTCCTGCAGATCCGCAGAAGTTTAGTTATTTTTATTATTATTTAGGATGCGATTGTATATTATGAATTATTGATACTTCAACAATAGGCATGATGTATGATGCTTCTTGTGGTCTTTAATTTTTTAGTTAATTTAATTGGATTCTATAGTTATCTTGCATATCCATATTTGTCCTATACTATAATAATTTTTTTTATGTGGCCCGACATTTTGCACGGGACTTTGCGCATACTTCGTTGTACGTCTTGTGGGCCCACTGTCCCCCTCAACTCCCACCATTAATAAATGGAAGGAATAATACGCCTCCATGGCTTGATCTATTGATCTTCCGCCACCTAGTCAGGAACTTATACCTCTCTTCGGTAAACACAATGGTCACTCGAGTTCGATTTTTATATTATGAATTATTGATACTTCAACAATAGTCCATGGTATTGGATACTTATCTCGTATTTGTACTGTTCATCTTATATATTGTTAAACTTTGGCTACATCTACAATTCCAGCATTGAATACTTAATTCCAGCATTGAATACTTACTTGATATGTCCCCACAAGGCACAATACAATGTCTAATATATATAGTTCCCAAAATATTAATATATCGACCTGACTGATGTTGAACATTATAACGAAACATTGGAAAATACATATTAATTATATGCATTTTGGGAGAGAAAAAAATCATGGCCTTGAGAGCATTAAAATGTTTGGAAGAACTTAATCTCATACATGTTATAATAGGCATGATGTAATAAATAGCAAGTGGAGAGAAAATAAATAATTGCATATAATCTTCAAACCAGGGTTTTAAAAAGCTAACCGAAGATTGATCTGGACAAGACACTGGATCGGACCAAATCGGTTCAACCAGTAGATTAATCTAAGTAGCCCCAAGTTCAATTCCTTCTAGACACTAATATTTTTTTAAATTAGCGATGTTTTTAGCGACGTTTAGCGACGTTTAGTGACGTTAAATTACGTCGCTAAATAAGTCGCTAATTAGCGATGCTGTAACAAGTCGCTAAATACGTCGCTAATGACGTCGCTAAAAACGTCGCTATACGTCGCCAATTGCTGACATGGCAGAATAGCCAGGTCATTAAAGACGTCGGTGTAACGTCGCTATATAAGTCGCTAATCAGCGACGTTTAGCGACTTTAATAAACGTCGCTATTTAGTGACTCGGCATCGCTAAACGTCGCTAAATTTTGTGACACATTAAAGTCGCTAAAAACGTCGGTATAGTGACGTTTAGCGACGTTTATTTTTGCGACTTAGTTTTTTCCGACAACTTTATAACGTCGCTAATTACGTTGCTAAACCAAATTAGCGACGTCATTTCGTTTTTTAGCAACATTTTTAGACGTCGCTAATTTGACTTTTTCTGGTAGTGATATATATATAAATATATATATATATATATGTGTGTGTGTGTGTGTGTGTGTTAGCTTATATATATGTGTGGATATATATATATATATATATATATATATATACATACACAATTATATGTATTTATAGATACACTCTCACACATAAATACAAACACAATACAAACACATCTATGTATAACAATACAAACACATATATATATATATATATATATATATATATATAAATGTATGTGCATTGTGTTTGTGTTTGTGTATGGGTGTGAGAAGTGTGTGGTTGTGTAGAGGGCTCGAGCAGCACCTAGCAGCAAGAGGGAGAGCAGTGGCCTAACAGTGGGAGTATCAGCTCGAGCAGCAGGCAAGGGGTCTCGGGTGCACCACTGCTCGAGTGAGCAGTGCAGAGGAGCTGCTCGAGCAAGGCAGTGCTCATGTAGTTCAGAGAGGTAGCAGTAAGCTTCAACAGTGAGCCTCAGAAGATGGGAAGAGGTGCACAGCTGCAGCAGGGAGTCTCAGCACTTTGGAAGATTCTTCTCTGCAGTCGGGTCATGCACAGTCACTGTGCAGTTTCACTCAACTGAAGGGAAGGGTAGCCAAACCATGGACAGCTCGGGTCACTGCATAGTTTTGGATCTAGTCACTGTACAGTATCTGAAGGTATCACTGTTTAGTCACTGTGCCAGTTCAGTGCAGATATGCACAGTTTCAGTGTAGTATCAGTTCTGATACTTTCACTATTCAGTTTAAGTTTCAGGTTTTGTTTTTGAGTTAAGGTATAGTTAGTAGTTTTAGTTAGTGTTTCAATGTAGTATTAGTTTAGTTGTTAGTTGAACTATTAAGTTAGCTAGTAGTAGTTAGTATCTATATATATATATGTTAGATTAGATTCATATATATGGTAGTATACTAGTAAATAGTTAGTTATATACATATATTTGTATTAGTTGTTATTGTTAGTAGTTAGTCTATATATATATTGCTAATAGGTAAGGTATATTAGATAGTTAGTATGATACTTTTGATATATATATATATATATATATATATATATATATATATATATATATATATATATATATATAAAAATATATATAGTGTAGTTTATATAGTTAGTATAGCTTGGTTATATGTATGTATTGGTTATATGTTAGAGTTGGGTTACCTCGGGATACCAAGGTATTACCAAGGTATTGGGTCGATACCCAAGTTATTGAGTTTGGATATCGAGATAGGTGCGATACGCATTAGTGCAAGGCCAAGGTATCCTATTTTAATTGATTTATTATAGTATTATAATATTTGACTTGAATATATATATAAAATACTATTTTTATATTCGGAAACTTACGTATCTTAGGATACGGCCCTTTGAGTGCCTTGTTGTTTCTTAACTTAGCTAGTAAAGCATAGTTTCATAGTGTATCGACTTAGTGACTTAGCATTAGACTCTTGCAACCTAGATTTTATTGGTTTGACTTAGAAATGGCGTATCGACCTAGAATTGTATCAACTTCTCTTATTTTCATTTTTGAACCTTGTATTGATACAACGTACTATATATTGATTTTGTGACACCAGCTTGGGCATCGAGAGACACACCTTGCTCAGGACTTTTGGCGAGTATATTTCTCTGATAGTTTTTAATTCATAATATTGTATATATGCATATTCTAAAATTGTATACTTGATCTCGATATAGTGATTTCACGGACTGGTACTATATGGATTCCGTCAGGAGATGTTATCCCCTACCGTGTTCAGCGGGTACTCGTGTACATTGTATCTCATCGTGTATATTGGGTATTGATTATATTTCGTGTTCACATACTACTTGTATTCAGAGTGCTTATTCGTGTACACCCATCGCTCATGTTCGATGGTTATGATATTCGTGTACACCCACTGCTCATGTTCAGTGGTTATATTTCGTGTTCATAGCGTGTCGTGATTGGATCCATAAGTATTATTTGGGGGAGGGAGAGTAGGAGTTGATTATGTAATCAAAGCCCCATTGTTATATCGTGTACATTCTGATTACATACCTCACTTGTAATCGTCTTACCTGATCATGTTCACCCAACCCGATCACACAATAAACTTGTATTCTGAGGCACATTAGTTAGTTTAGATTACAGTTATTTCATCATATTGTTGATATTCATATTATTATTCTATATCCTCGTACATTACCTGTATATCTATTATTCATCATTCATTTGTTGAGTGATCTTGTATTTCATTTCTATATCTGTTTATATGCTCGATTATGCTATTGAAACTGCTTTCAGATGTATGCACTTTGCTCTAATCCTGACTAGATATATTTTTCCAGATGACTGGCTTCTAGAGCAGTGTCCCACATTCTACGGGCCACGGGACGACGTACCTATAGAGGAAACTCCTATTGACCAGGAGGACTTAGTTGCAGAGCCCGAGAAGGTATAGTTATGTTTGTATTGGATTGTATTAGATTATTCTTTTGGTGGATTCACATCTTGTATATTATTTCAAATTGTGGATTGTATCTTTATTCTTTCCTTCGCTATTCCATTTGTGCATTATTCTTCCTTAGTTTATTTTATGATTGAGATTAGTTATTCATATGAGATACCATATTGCTCCTCCGTTTAGAGTTGAGATGATTGACAGGTACCATATTATATTATTGAGATATTAGATAGTTAGAAATAATCCAGACAATATTCTACCGCCGATTCTGCGGTGTAGACTGGGCGTAACCACGTACTCGTGCCCGAATATTCGGGTGCTGGTCGTGACACTTCTAACACTTGAATACAGCTTTAGGACATCCCCCTTGTTGTGCACTTATGTGCACAGCACATCCCAGTGCATAACAACTACAGCACTGAATTAGAGAACCCCCCCATCTTTACTCTCCAACTCCAAAGCACGCTCACGCACACTCTATCAATGCTCACACACTTTACACTTACACATTCACACTTATACCAACTATAAACCCCACTTTTCTGATATTTGTATATTATATTATTATTCGTGATATGGTGATGTAGTGATGGATATATATATATATATATATATATATATATATATATATATATATATATATATATATATATATATATATATATATATATATATATATATATCTTTAGGTTTTGGGTGTGGTTGAGACATTAGTGATTGGCGCCCTCGCTACTCCACGCTAGTTTGATACAGTCAACTACTGCCCCATCTTGACATCCTCCTCTATCTCCTCCAATCAGAGGCGACGTAGATAAACCCCGTTGTCGAAGCTTCTTCGCGAGTGCTCCGACCTTGTCTCTGGTCATTGGATCCAGCTAGGGACCTTTTTGTCGCAGCCTTCTAAACTTGTCAAATTGGAATAATTGTTTCTCCTTCTTTGCTTATGTTTTAGAATTGTTATATATTGAAACATTTACTGATTAGCTTGTGGTTCAAAGGTTATTGTTGAAACTCCTGCGGACATGTGCGACATAAAGCGGACTTGAGTCTTGTGACCGTGAGTACAATCTCGATATCATCACCCTAAGGCGAGTGGCAACTCGCCCTCATAATAGCATATTAAATTCAAATATAGCATGTATCATTAGTATAAGTTAAGCCTGAAATTGAATGACTAATTAGTATAACTGACTAGATAACCTTATGCATTATTTTTCCTTTAGTTGCTCACATTTGAATTAGTTAAGACAATACATATCTCGTTTGTAGCTTAGCCTAGAGAACATCACATGATAGCTATATACATATATATCATCCCTGGCATATCTTTATTTAATAATAGTACCCCTCCTCACTTGTCTACTTGTCACACATTTCCTGCAGTTGGATTTTGTTTACTAGGTGTCATTGCTCGATAGATAACACATATGGGTTTAAGGTAACTCTTAGATCCTTAAAATCACATAAATAAGTTGCTCTGATTAGTTTAGCTTCATACTGAAAATAGATCCTTACACTTACATGGTTATGTATATTGATACTTACATTATATAAAAAATGTGCTTTTCAATTAGTTTAACCTTGATACTAGCAATAGATCCTTATGTTCACCTATTTATATTGAAAACATGTTTATGTTGCTTTCCAATTTATTACATGTTGACACTGACCATAGATACATACATTATATATTTATGTTCCTTTTAAATATTTAATTATTGTTTGATATTATGGTCTATGTGTATAGTGGGTTGCACCATTGACTTGGATATGTGTGGATTGGTTGTGTGTCCAGCGAGATTTTTTCTAGGTTTTGGGTGTGCTTGAGACATAGATGAGTAACCTAAACTTATTTGTCTGTGTACCCCTACTTAGAAAACCTCCTTTTATAAATGTTATATTTAGCCTTGAATTAATTAGATTATATTCAAATAGTTATTTAGTCCCATTGATGCTCATCATGGCTTGATCCATCACCTAGCCCAACCCATGACCTAGAAAAAGAGACTAGAACATTCCTCCTCTATTAGCCCTAGACCTGAGAGGTTGGATAAAAACAATTACATCCCTCTTTAGTTCATGAACAATGATTAAATCTTGGGATAAAGTGCAAAAAACCCTCCTTAGATTTTCAAATTTCGGAAAATAAGACCCCCAAAATTTTTGCTAAATTTGACAACAAATGGTTTGTTATTTGGATCAACATACCCCCTCCCATCTACTTTTCGTTCCATGTGAATGTTAAAGGCAGGAGTTTTAAAAAAAATTTGATATACCAAAAATACCCCTAACAAAGTATATATTAATTTTGGGTTTAATGACTGTTAAAGAGATAAGTTATGGCGATATTTAACTAATTTGTATACATAAAAATTAATTTGTATATATATATATATATATATATATATATATATATATACATACAAATGACTTCTTCTTTTTTAATTATTTTTAAATAGTTAGTTTTTAGGGATATTTAGACTTTGGGTCTCGAATAAGTTACGATATTTGTATTTGGGTCTCCACAATAGAAATAATTAGTGTTTGGGTCTCGGACTAAAAGTTGACTATTGAAACCCAACTAAAAATATAAGGAAAAAATAAAAAAATGAAAAAAAATGAATAAAATAAAAAATGAAATTACGAAACCTCGGGTAAATAATGTTTGGTTTAGGTTAAAAAATATTTTCAAAAATTATGAATACCCGAATAAATAATGTTTGGTTTAGGTTAAAAATAATATATTTCTTTCATAACTTATTTACCGGGGTATTTGTAATTTTTAGAAATAATTTGGTTGTGTCTCCGGCGGGTTGCGTCGTAGACTTGAGTTGTATACGGAGTGGGATATAGTATTTATTTGTGTGATTGCAGGTTTGTAAATATAGAAAAAACAAAGAGACTCTGTCAAAATTTTTGGAAAATTCTAAAATAAATACGGAACGTAGTTGTAAGGCTAGGTTTGGAGTACTACTAGTTACCCTATATTGTGGCATGAACCCTCATGTCACTTGTCAAAAGCAACTTTTTCCTAGGGAGTACTAGCTTTCATAGTTTGAATTGGTAATTGGACACCTGTTAGGATTCTCCTTCTTTCACGACCTAGCCATTTATTTGAATTATATTCATAATAATATATTTGCTGATTTTCCTTATTTTGGGATTAAAAATTCAAGTTTGATTGATAGTTAAAATTTGAGTAATGCATGATTCTGAACAGCTTGTATGACACTTGATTTGGAACAACTTGTTTGACTTAACTTGGAACAGCTTGTTTGACTTGTGTTTTGGAACAGCTTGCTTGACTTGCACCTTTAGAACAGCTTGATTTCATGATTTTGGGATAACTATATTACCTTTGATGTTTGCACTTTGGTGTTTTACTATGATACTTAGATGTTCCCCTATCTACTGTCATTACAAATATATGTATTGCTTTTATGTAACTCATATACAGGCACATTCGTACGCAGGTATGATCCTCCTACTCAATTTCTTATCTTACGGCTTTAGTTACATGGTTTCTATTTCATACATGTACCTTGATGTACGTAGCTTGCTCTTCTTATATTTATATTATTATGATGGACATATTTATATTTATATATTTGTGTTTGATGTAATGTTATGAGTGCGGCTTCCTTTGGACCCTCGCTCTTCCCGAATTGACAGGATGGATTTGTGTATCCAGGTTTCGGGAAAGTGAGTGAGAGAGGATTGATCCAGTTGCGACGCTACCAAAGAGTCAGGCTAAGGTGCTAGTACCCGAACAGCCGTGGGTACCCTCACCTTGTATCTCTTATCTTTATCTTCCGTATTTACTTTTGGTACCTTCTTCATGAGGAGCAATATGTGCTACCCATGTTATGCCTACTCTTAGGAGTTTAGCTTTTTATGTCCATGTCCTTTATGCTTCAGACATATTCGAACATAGATGTTATTGGGTGGCCAACTTTAGTATTTTATGTTCTTTCTTGCTTTCATTACTCGTGTGGATTGAGATACAATATTAGGCCAACATTAGGTTATGCATGCTATAATATCCAACTATAGATAGCTTATACATATACCGTTAGGCAAGAGTCCACGGTAGATGTAGCTGGCCATTGCCACGTGGCTCAGTTCCACAGATTTTGGGACTGAGAAGTGATATGGTTTTTGTGGTGTCCCATGCAGGTCTCATTTTGAGATTTGTTGGGTGTTAGGATCTCAATCCATAAACTAAAATTTGGAAACTTTTCTTGAAATATCTTGTTCATTCTTGATTTTTCCCAATATCTTTCACTTATCGCCTACCGTTGGATTCTTATAATTACTTTTAATCTTTCTCATCTCTTTCTTGTTCATAGAAATTGATGCTCGTGCCCCGACAATAACACACATGCAGTCTCAGAGGCAAGTAGGATTATAACAGGTACCTGCACCACAACAGCAAGCCACTGAGGGCTACTTGATTGCTATGATGACGATGATACAGAGGATGATAGAAATGCAGCAACGTCAGATTGATCTCCTACAACAAGGAATAGAGAATTCTCAGACGATGACACTAGCAGCGATTGAGAGGATAGCCTAATACCAAAGTCCCAGTAGTGTGATAACCTTCCAACAACTTAACCCACCTACCTTTAACCGCACAAAGGATGCATTTGCAGCAGATCTTTGCCTACAGGATATGGAGATCCAATTAGAGGAAGCTTAGATACCTCCAGAGGGACATTTTTCAGTGGTTCGCATCTAGCTTAAGGATATAGCATATGATTGGTGGAGCGCAACACAACAGGGACTCTTCCTACCTATCACTTGGGTTACTTTCATGGAGAAGTTCAAGAGAAAATTCCTTTCCTCCACGGTAAGACGTATGCTTCAAGAATAATTCATCAACCTAAAGTAGGGCGACCGTACTGTGGGAGAGCATTTAACAGAGTCTTGTCGGCTTAGTAAGTTCGCCCCATCCGTAGTTTCGACAGAGTTAGTACGAGCAGAGAAATTTGAGGAGGGAATTAGCTTGGAGCTTCAGTCGTACATACCATTTCAGCAAATTACTAGTTTTGAGGTCATATTGGATGCGACCGAAAACTCAGAGAACATATTAAGAAAGATAAGAGCTGAAGAGGAGCAGAAACGACTCTCTAGAGGATTACCCTACCAACAGCTTCACAGATCATCATAGCACCAGTACCAAGATCGACACATTATTTCCACCAACCCTAGAAGATTGCCTCTGCCTATTGTACTTTCTGCAATAAGTCAGGGCACATTCAAGAGGAGTGTCGACGGGTGAACAACTAGTATTTACTTTGTGGAGGTCCAGATCATATTGCAGCATAATGCAGATTTAGCAAGCTACCAGTAGCACCAACATCAATAGTATTTCAAGGAGTCCAACATCATCAACTACATCAATATCAACAACGAGAGATTGTACCAGTAGTATGTGAGTATTGCGGGAAGAAAAGACATGAAAGAACTCCTGTCGATTGAATAATCAATGCTTGATATATGGAGGAACAAGTCACCTAGCAGTGGAGTGTTCACAACATGACAGGGCAGCAGTAGCTCCAATAGGAGATCGAATGGATTTAAGACCTTCGGTTAGGACTCACCAGTTTCAACAATGTATGAAGTATCAGTTGAATCAGCACTACTGACAATAGGAGCTGAGGCTACAGATTTTAGAGTAAGAGAAGACAACCATTGCAGTAGCATTTTCCATATTAGTAAAAAAATTATTGGGTTTTTACTCTTGCATGATTTATATTCATATTGTCTTTTTGGTGCGTCAGCACATTTTGTTATCGTTCTGTGTCAAGTTCTTTTGCCTTTCGCCCTTTACTTTTTGTCTTTCATGCTTTATTGAAGTTCTTTCTTGTGTATTGCATACTCTTGTCTCTTCACTTTTTTTATCTTTCGTCATAACCTAGTTTTGGCATAAATCCCTTTCTTGGATTCAAGAATGGTCTTCGTAGGAACAACTGGTGACCTCAAAGCATAGTATAAATTTGGAGTTTTGGGACTTTAACAACCTTTGGTGAGATAGTTGCAGAGTGCATCTTATCATTTAAAACAACTTAGAATTTTTGGGCCATCGTGAGAATATGTTGAAAAGTCGAACTATCCGTCTAGTTCGAACCCCTTTGAAGCATCATTCTTACGACGAGTCTACCTATGAGACAAGATGGACGATACCTGCCAGTGGTATCCTGATAAACACGACTCGATTGGCAAAGTTTCTTTTAATGTATTGTATTTAATTATTGTTTGTTTAATTCTAGATCGCGTATCTACCTTTTAGAAATTTCGATGACGAAATTTTTATAAGGTGGGTAGATCGTAAATCCCACTTTTCTGATATTCGTATATTATATTATTATTCGTGATATATATATATATATATATATATATATATATATATATATATATATATATATATATATATATATATATATATATATATATATTCTGGATTTTGGGTGTGGTTGAGACATAGATGAGTAACCTAAACTTATTTGTCTGTGTACCCCTACTTCGAAAACCTCCTTTTATAAATGTTAGATATAGCCTTTAATTAATTAGAGTATATTCAAATTGTTATTTTGTACGGTTGATGCTCATCATGGCTTGACCCTAGACCTAGCCCAACCCATGACCTAGGAAGAGACACTAGAACATTCCCCCTCTATTAGCCCTAGACCTGAGAGGTTGGATAAAAACAATTATATCCCTCTTAAGTTCATGAACAATGATTAAATCTTGGGGTAAAGTGCAAAACACCATACTTAGATTTTCAACTTTCCCAAAATAAGACCCCCAAAATTTTTGCTCAATTTGACAACGAATGGTTTAATATTTGGATCAAAAGACCCCCTCCCGTCTATTTTTTGTTCCATGTTAAGGTTAGAGGCGGGATTTTTTTAAAAAAAAATCTGATATACCGAAAATATCCCTAAAAAAATTTTATATATTAATTTTGGGTTTAATGACAGTTAAAGAGAGAAGTTATTGTTATATTTAAATAATTTGTATACATACAAATTAATTTGTATATATATATATATATATATATATATATATATATATATATATATATATATATATATATATATATATATATATAAGTGACTTACTTTTCTTAATTATTTTTAATTACTTAAATTTTAGGGATATTTAGACTTTGGGTCTCGAATAAGTTACGATATTTATATTTGGGTCTCCACAATATAAATATTTAATGTTTGGGTCTCAAACTAACAGTTGACTGTTGAAACCCAACTAAAAAAAATTAGGAAAAAAATAAAATAATAAAAAACAAATGAAAAAACTAATAAAAAATAAAAAAATATAAAATATAAAAAACAAAAAACAAAAAACAAAAAACAAAAAACAAAAAACAAAAAACAAAAAACAAAAAACAAAAAATAAAAAATAAAAAACAAAAAACAAAAAAATAACAAAAAAATAACAAAAAAATAACAAAAAAACAAAAAAAAACAAAAAAAAACAAATTCATGAATACCCGGGTAAATAATGTTTGGTTTAGGTTAAAAAATATTTTCGAATATTACGAATACCCGGGTAAATAATGTTTGGTTTAGGTTAAAAAATATATATTTCTTTCGCAAATTATTTACCTATGTATTTGTAATTTTCAAAAATATTTTTTTTATCTAAATCGAACATGGGAATAGGTTTCCACAATAAATTTGCTCGGATATCCGTAATTTTCAAGAATTAATTTGTCCAAAAATATCAGACATAAAGTCTAAATATACCAAACAAATTTATTTTGGGAAACATATTCCCATGTTTGGTATAGGTTAAAAAATATTACCAAAAATTACAAATAGCGGGGTAAATAATTTATCCACAAAATATGAAAATCATAACCCTAAGAATATGTCGATATTTTTTTTTTTTGCTAGAACATTTTTTATCTTTTTTATTTTTTCAGATTTTTTTTGGTTTTTTTCATTTTCTTTTTTCTTTTAATTTTTTTCTTGTTTTTGCACTTTATTAGTTAGGTTTTGCACTTTTTTAGGGTGGGAGATCGCGGTCTCGGACCGCGTCGGCGTTTGGTCCCCCCTCGATTCGTCAGGCTTTTTTCTAAAAAAATAGTCACGTTCAAATTAATAGAGCTCAATCCTCCCCTCGGTTCGTCACGCTTTTTCTTAAAAAAATAGTTACGTTCAAATTAATAGTGCTCCCCCCTAATACATTAGTATAGATAATAACATGCCTCTTTAGTTTTTTGAACCATTTTATTAATTTTGAACCATTTTTAAGCAATTTTTTTCAATATTTAATATATTTTAGAATTTTATTTTTGCCTACGTAAGAAGGTATATACGTGGTTAGAAAGATTTTATTTTTTGTATATAAAAATGCAAAATAAGATAAAAATTGTATATATTTATTTACTTGTATTAATAAAAAACTCATACATTCAAATAAATATATTAGTACACAAATAAATATAGATAATAACAAATAAATATAGATAATAAATTTAATATAAATAATAATAAATTAATATATATAAATAAAGATAGTAGTACCCATCTAAAACCTAATGGCCTTTCTCATTATCCCGCCACCAAACAATATATAAACAAAATTAACAAGGGTTTTTTTTTACCTTACCCTTAGGTTTAGATAGGTATAATCGTCCTTTCATATCTAATTTAACGCCCATTAGCAGCAGATTCCAAATTGGGTCCAAATTGTACCAAATGTAAAATTTGAGGATATTTTTATACTATGGGGCTTTTTTTAAAAAGTGACTCTTCTAATGAGGGTCCATTAGCAACAGATTCCAATTTTCTTCCATTCTTGACCCTTGGATCAAAATCCAAAGGCCAAGTAAATAGCCTCTTTATGTTGTGCAAACAAACAAATTCTAACTCCATATTTTGTCTTGTCCCTTGGATATTCATCCAAGGGTTGACATTAAAACTCTAATCAACAACCCATCTCTTGTTTCCTCCCAAGTGAGCAGCCATATTTTCCCTTCTATAAGAGAACCCTAACCCTAAAGTTCCTTCTTCCCCCTCTCTATTCCCTCACGTAAAACCCTAACCCTAAGACTCCTCCTCCTCACCTTCTCCTTCTTCTCTTGACGAGAATCTCGAGCCCCTAAAACTCACCCGCCCGCGGCCTCTACCGCGTACTACGCGTGCGAGTCTGCACCGACATCCACCTCCGTACGGGCGACCTAACGCCTGCGTCGATGACCCCTTATCCCTCACGGTGCACCTTAGATGTTAACCCCTCTGGTCGACAAGATCCAGGAGGTTCCCCTTTAGTCTCGGCCTCTGCAGCCGTAAATAGAAGTAGCAGCAGGCGCTTCATATGTGGCAGCGATATCATTTTTGACGTCACACATTACTACAAGCAGCACGATCAAACCCGCAACAGTTCTCCAACCGCCTAGCACCCTCGCTACTGTACGCTGGTGCGATACAGTCAACTGTTGCCCCCATCTTGCTTCCTCCTCTATCTCCTCTAATCAGAGACGATCTGGGTGAACCCTATTGTCGAAGCTTCCTCGCGATTGCTCCGGCCTTGTCTCTGGTCATTGGGATCCAGCTAGGGACCTTTTTTTGTAGCCTTCTAAACTTGTCAAATTATATAATTGTTTCTCCTTCTTTGTTTGTGTTTTAGAATTTGTCACCCTCATTTTTCCAACTACGGGTAGTTTGGTAAATTGGCATGGGTAAATAAACTTTAGGAATAAATAATTATATTGGTATGTTATAGAAATTATTGAATGATTTAATGATTGTATTATAAATTAAATATGACTTGTATTAGTTATTTTGCTAGAGGCTAGTCTAACAATTAGACTTGTTATGACAACTAGTGACCTAACTTGGACCCAAGCCCATTAGACCTTCTCATTAATTAATTAAGGAGGATTAGCTTAATTACTATTAGTTAGAGACTTCCAAAAATAACCACCCTTAATTATTCCTCATAATACACCATGAAGGGGTGATTGGGACCTTAGCATGTAACTTGGAGAAGGGGGTAGAGGGGCCGGCCATACAAAGTCTCTCTCTCTCTCTCTCTTTCTCTCTCTCTCTCTCTCATTTTTATTCACTTCATTTTTGCTCCTAAATTTTAGATCCCCATTTTTTCCATATTTTTCTCCATGATTTCCTTCACAATCCACTTCCATTCTCTCTTATTTTTTTTCTCAAGAAGCATTTGGAGCTTGGAGAAGCAAGGAGCATAAGAAGGAGGAACTTTGGTGGAGAGATCATGTCTGGATCATGTCCAATTATATTTTCATTGGGAATCAATCTCCCAATTGGTAAATTCTAAATTTCTCTTCATTCTAACACCCAAATAATGTATTTGACTATTAGGAATGACCCCATGGCATAGGACTACCTATAGGAGCAAGTTCTAGGCTAATTGGTTATGTATTATGAATTCTAGGTGGTATTTTGTGTGCATATTGGTGGAATTACTAGATTGACACATTAATATTATGTTATGAGACCAATTAGATCTAATTAGACTTAGATCAGGATTGTAAGACTAGGTACGTGTCCACAAATGGATACATGTAGGCCGTATTACGGTATTTTGTGATACAGTGTGATACGGGGCTCATTTTCTAACATGGGGCGACAAATGGCATGAAATTGCCCTTAAAGGGGTACCCCCCTGAGACTTCCTAAGTCCTAGTTTCAGCTTGATGGAAGTTAGCTTTGATCCTCCAGCTGCAGTAGGCGCGGACGTGTGAAGTTGGTGACCACATAAGAAAACTCTATGAACGTTTGGGTGATTTGTGTTAATGTCTTTCAAGTTTCCTTTGTAGCAAGTTCCTTTAGTTGTATTATGATGTTTATGATATATACGTATGGATAATATAGAGAATTGGGGGCTTTGGCATTCCAATTGGGTACGTATCATAAAGTATCAGAGGTAGCTTGCCAAGTGTTTGGTCTAATGCTTCTATTGGTGGTTGTGTACCTATCTATAGTATTATATATATGTGTGTGTATATATCTATAGTATCATATATATATATATATATATATATATATATATATATATATATATGTTAGATTGGTTGTGTTAGTGTGCCTATGTGTAAGGGGTTGATGTTATACAGACCTTGAAGAAGTAAAGCTCGGGTGTGCATTACAGTAGTATTTCCAGTTGAAGGTATTGTAGTATGGTGAATGTGTACAGTTCCGAGGGAGTAGCACTGTTGTGCTCAAGCTTGTATCAGCAACAGCTACTAGTAGAGATGTTAGTATCAACTGCAGGTAGGTTACTACAGTCTTGCTACTTTTGGTGACTGTAGGCAGTAGTTTACGCTTCGAGCACTGCTGCTCCTAGCTCCTTTCTGTTTTGCTGTAGAGCTCGAGGGCCTATAGCTTAACCTGCAATTAGAATAACTGTGAAGTAGCAGCAGGGAAGAAGGTAATGTAGCAATCAATGAAGCAATAGAAGATGGAAGAAATAGTTTTCAGTTCGAGTATTAGTCTCCATAGCCTTCAGTTCCAGAGTAGAGTATTCCTGCATTTGATTACTTGTATTCCTCCAGTATACCTGCATTTGAGGTATTGGCCATTAGTATCAGAAGTGGAGAAGTATTAGAGAAGATGATTTGTATGATTAGCCATCTTCCTTTGGGCAGCAGTTTATACTCCAAATGTCCATTCGGCATTGCCTTGTCATCTGAATGGAGTAATGATTCACCATTGCCTAACAGAAAAGTTAGGTCATCCAAATTAGTTAGCCAGCTCTGCTGGTTGGTTAGGCTAATATTAGTATGCTCATAATTAATAAGGATCAGAGCAAACTGGCGGTTTGGGTTCAGATAGTATGGTGCTTAGAGGGAGTCGGGTTAGCATAGAAATTGGTAGGAGTTTGAGATGTGGGTTGTGATTATGTGTGTATTGGTATGAGCTGAGATAGTGGTTATGTTGGTAATATATACTAGTGTGTACATCTGGAGTGTTGATATGGTATCAAGGGTTGAGGGTTCTCGAGTATCATAACTTGATACATGATTTTCATAGGGTATATATTTATGTATATGTGATGTACCTAAGAATATTAAGAATGGTGTTTGGAGGGGGGTAATGAAAGGCTGATATAGGAATGTTTAAGTAACTAGGTATTATAGTATTGCTTTGGGTTGGTGTGTGTGAGAGATGAGAGTGAAGGGATGTGCAGTTGGTATTATTGTAGAGCAGTCCAATAAGGTTAAAGAGTATTAGTGCACAAAGGTATAAGCTTGGTCTATAAAGATGGAAGGGGATGCACTTGTAGTTGTGCGGGACTGCATCTAGCAGTTGTCAGTTGGGGGGGGCAAGTGTCTAGCACTTGCAGCAGCAATGAGTGTATTCATTAGTGCTCAGGTTTATTAGAAGAGGTAGTGTGTGCTTGAGTGTAGTTGATGAAGTAACTTGGTGTCAAGTAATGTGGAGGATGGGAACCTAGCAGTGAGCTTGTGTGTAGGTGTGTTTACCTACACTAGTGAGTATGTATCCAGAACTAGGTGTCAAGTTAGTGACACCCAGTGAGTATAAGTGGAGAAATAGTGGAGGTGATATTCAGGTTATCAAATACTAGGATACTAGTTAAGTATTGAATGTATAGGCTGGTATTCTAAGATACTTAGCTAATAGTAAGTTACTTTATGATATTGCTAACTATATGAGTATATATATACATATTACTTAGTGTTAATAACTAGTTTGGACTTGTGATCACCTTAGAAACTAGGTATGGACATAAAACCAAGGTAACACCTAGTTAATATCTAGTTTGACTTAGTTTGACTAGTATGGCCTAAAAATGGCCTAGAAATCATACCTTAGTGCATTGTAACTTATTTATCATTCATTATACTCAATTGACATAGTATTTCATATATAGGGTTGTGTGTTATTAGCTCAGACACCGAGTTATACTCTTTTGCTCAGGACCAGAGGCAAGTATATTTCTCTGTTAGTTTTTATTTCATAATAGTGTATATAATGCATGTTCTAGAACTGTATACTTGATTCCCATATAGTAGTTTCATGGACTGGTACTATATGGATCCTATCAGGAGATATTATCTCTTACCGTGTTCAACGGGTACTCCTTCACATGTGTTTCATTGTGTATATCGGGTATTGATTTAGTGTACTTCGTGTTCATACACTGCTCGTGTTCAGTGTACCCCTATTCGTGTTCGTAATGTATCATGATTGGATCCATAAGTATTGGTTGGGGATGGGGGAGTAGTAGTTGGTTATGTGATCAAGCCCAAGTGTAATCGTGTACATGTCGATTATATATCATACATATAATCGAGTTACCATATTGTATTCGTGTTCAACCTAAACCGATCACATAATGAACTTGTATTCTATGGCACATTAGTTAGTTTTATCTATTTCCTTTTTATTGCAATTATTCATTTTGCATGTTCTTCATTCCAGTACATTACATGTTCACTCTAGTTCACTCTATTTCTAATATTAGTTCTCTTATATTATTTTCTATTATCTGTTATATATGCTGGATTATGTATTTAAAACTACTTTTAGAGGTATGTACTTCACTCCAATCATGACTAGATATATTTTTTAGATGATTGTCTTGTAGACCAGTGTCCCACCTACTACGGGCCACATGGCGACGTACTTTAGAGGATACTCCTTTAGAGTTGGAGGATCTCGTACTAGAGGCTGAGGAGGCTTAGATTATTTGTTTAGACTTATATTAGATATTTTTGAGGTTATTGGTATGTATATATTATTTCAGACTTGTGGATGTATTGTGACTCTTTTGCTTCGTTATTCTATCTCGTGCTTTATCTTCCTTAGTTGTATTGTGATTGAGCATAGTTTACATTTATCAGATACTATATTGTTCCTCCGGACGGAGTTGAGATATTTGATAGGTAACATGTAAATGTTGTATAAGATGGTTAGATAGTAGAGTTGACCCAGACAACGTTCTACCGTCGATGCTGCGGCGTAGGCTTGGCGTTGTTCACTACTCGTGCTCTTATTTCGGGTGCGGGTCGTGACACATTTTTAGTGGTGGCCCATGAAGGTGAAGAGTCGCATTTAGAGCGATATTGTATTAGTGCTCACCAAGAGTACTGCTACGAGCCTATTTTAGGATATAGGATATAGGCTGAGAGTATACTCAATCACAACTAGGGAACAATTTTAAATATCTGTTTTGCTATACTTATCTATTGGATGTTTACTTTACTTTGAATAATTTTGTCCTTCTTTGATGATATGGTACCTTACTCAATATTTATTCCTTGTTTCAATCTATCTTCAGGATGCCACCGAAGACGCGTTCCCAGCGCTCAGGCATAATATCAGCGAGGTCAGTCACTTCGTTGCCTCTGAGGGCAGCATCAGCACACGCTGTTCCAGCAGCTACATTCCAGAGGTCAGTTTTGCCGATCTAGGTGGACGTTTCTACTGCAGCCTTTGGGGGTACTCCACCTCCGGTACAGAGGACAACACCGACAGTTTCAGGGGATCTTCCACCCCCACCATCTGTAGTCGATCAGATACAGATGTTTGCACTCTTTCATCAGATTAGGGAGGTGCAGCAACGCCAATCATAGTTTATGAGGCAGGGCATTGAGAATGCTCACCAGATTATGCTCGCCACAGTCGAGAATGTCGCCTTAGTCTAGCCACAGACGGTACCACCTCAGTTTATCTTGCAGTAGCCGAGGCCAGGGACTATCATAGATTTCAAGAGAATGGGGCCGAAGGACTTTAAAGGCACTGAAGGGATTATTTATGTTGATAATTGGATAGAAGATATTGAGTGAAACCTGCGAATGGCGCAGATTCCAGAGAGGTTGCAGGTAGAGGCCGCATGAAGCATAATGTTTGACATCGCACTGACTTGGTTCAGGACGGACCCTAGGATCTCATCACCGAGACTTACTTAGGAAGCTTTGAAGGAGCTCTTCAAGGAAAAGTTATTTTCATATGTGGCTCTGACGTCTCTAGAGCGCCAGTTTTAGTACCTCGTTCAGGGAGGTATGACGGTAGATGAGTATGCGGCAGAGTATTGCAGATTAGGTCGCTTTGGGGAGGGATAGAACCCAGAGGAAGGGCCAGCAAGTTCAGGAAGGGCCTGAACAAGGAGATCAAATCACATACTAATAGAGACCCTACCGCTACTTTTAAGGAGATTCTGAGGCATGCACAGTAGACAGAGGATGATCTAGAGCATGGCCCCAAGAGGATAAGGGAAATAGGAGGATTCAGTACTAATACGGGACCAATAAAGTAGTCTCACTTTTAGCAGCAGCACCAGAGGCACTTCCAGCAGCCGAGACAGCAGTATCATGGACCAGCTAGAGCGCCAGTACAACAGACCCACCAGATCCAAAGGCCAGTTATTCCTTGTCCATTCTGTAAGAAGCAGAGATATGGATGGGATACGTGCAGGATGAGATTGGGCCAGTACTTATTCTGCGGATCAGGAGATCATCAGTTGAGGGCTTGTCCTAGAGCTCCAGCTCATTCAGCTCAGGGCGGAGCTCAGGCACAGAGAGCACCTGCGAGTCCATCAGCGGGAAAGTAGAGAGGACCTCTGTTACCACTACAACAGCAGCAGTTCGCTCAGTACCAACAGCAGCAGAGAGGTGCCCAGCGACAGGGGCGAGCTTTCGCCTAGACCCCTGAGGAGGAGGAGCCAGTCGACGATGTTATTTCAGGTTCAGTCTATCTTGATTCTTTTTCAGCTCATGCTTTATTTGATTCAAATGCTTCACATAGTTTTGTATATGTATCTTTTGTTCTGAAACATAACCTTAAGACTTAACCATTGGCGAGGACTTACAAGATCATGACCAGTGGTGGCAGTATCCTGGCCACTGATGTTTGCAACGATCGAAGAGTTTTTTTGGGAGGTCGAGAGTTGAGCGTATATCTACTCTTAATGCCACTTCTGAGCTACGATGTAGTACTCAGGATGGATTGGTTGAGTAAGCACCATGCTAGTATTGATTGTCGTGGAGGCAGAGTTTATTTCAGGCGCCAAGAGAGCCAGAGTTTGAGTTTGTCAAAGAAGCAGCAGAGCAGAGTGAGGGAGACTTCTGTGGAGATATGGTAGAAGAGCAGGAGCCACCATATCCATTGATTGTAGAGTATATATACGTCTTTCCGGAGGAGTTGTCGGGATTGCCACCAGACAGAGATGTGGAGTTCTCTATAGATTTAGTACCAGGCACAGAGCCGATATCACAACACATCTATAGAGTGAACAACAGCAAACTAGTAGAGTTGAAGAAGCAGGTGGATAAGTTATAGGACAAATACTTCATCCACTCCAGTTCTCACCGTGGGGTGCTCCGATATTATTTTTACCAAAGAAGGATAGATCGGTACATATGTGTATCGACTACAGGGCACTCAAGAACCTTACTATCAAGAACAAATACCCGTTGATGCGGATTGGCGATATATTTAATCAGTTGAGTGGAGTGAAGGTATTCTCGAAGATAGACTTGAGGTTGGGGTACCACCAGGTGAAAGTAAAGAAGGAAGACATTCCGAAGACAGCTTTCAAGAATCGATATGGGCAATTTAAATTCTTAGTGATGCCGTTTAGGTTTACCAATGCCCTGACGGTATTCATGAACCTGATAAATAAGGTGTTTCATCAATACTTGGATCAGTTTGTAGTAGTATTCATTGATGATATATTAATTTGTTCGAAGACCCCGGAGGAGCATGATAAACATCTGATGATAGTTCTGGAGACCCTCTGGAAGGAGAAGCTTTATGGCAAGCTTTCGAAGTATGAGTTCTTCCTAGATAAGGTTGAATTCCTCAGTCATGTGATTATGTGAGACAGGGTCTCAGTAGACCCGAAGAAGATTTAAATAGTTTAGTTGTGGTCTACCCCAAGTTTAGTGGCGGAGATCGGGAGTTTTCTTGGATTGGCAAGCTATTATCGAAGATTTTTTCAGGATTTTTCCCGGATTGTGGAGCCGATGACTAGGCTAACCAGGAAGGAAGTAGATTTCGTCTGGACTGATGATTGTCAGGCTGCTTATGAGGAGCTAAAGAAGAGGTTGACTACAGCTCCGGTATTGAAATTGCCATCAGGGACAGAAAGATTTTCTATATATAGTGATGCATCGGATAAGGGTTTGGTTTGTGTGTTGCAGCAGAACGAGAGGGTGATTGCCTATACTTCCAGGCAATTACGTCCGCTGTGAAGAATTATCCTACCCATGACTTAGAGTTGGAAGCAGTTATTTTTTCTCTTGAACTGTGGAAGCACTACTTGTATGGAGAGCGGGTGGAGATCTTTACTAATCACAAGAGCTTGAAATATGTGTACACACAAAAGGAGCTTAATATGAGGCAGCAGCGATAGTTGGAGTTGATGAAGGACTTCGATATTTTCTTGCAATACCATCCAAGGAAGGCCAATGTAGTCATGGATGCCTTGAGCAGGTATCCAGTGGCTATGTACTTGACAAGGGAGACATTTATTAGCCGATCTTGATAGCTTGGGTATTGAAATATTAGTTCCTAGAGTTACAACAAAAATATGGGGACTCTAGGTACAATTAGAGTTGATGGACCAGATCAGAGCTATACGGTTCGAGGATAAGTTTCTGAGGAGCATCAGCGTACAGGTCCGGATAGGGTTGGCAGAGGACTTCGGTATTGTAGAGGATGGATCATTGCAGTACGGTTCTAAATTGTGTGTACCGAGTGGAGCATTGCGTACGGAGGCTCTTCAGGAGGTGCATCAATCTCAGTACTCTATGCATCCAGGTGCCAACAAGATGCATAAAGACATGAGAGGGCATGTTTGGTGGTATGGTATGAAGTAGGTGGTAGCTAGCTTCGTATCCAGATGTTTGGTATGTCAGTAGGTAAAGGCAGAGAGACAGAGGCCAGGTGAATTGCTTCATCCTTTATCTATTCCAGAGTAAAAGTGGGAGCATTTGACGATGGACTTTATTTTGGGGCTTTCGCATTCTCGAGGAGGGAAAGACGCAATTTGGGTCATCGTAGACAAGTTGACCAAATTAGCCCACTTTCTGCCATCCAAGTGGGTACATCTACTGAGAAGCTCGCAGAGATGTATGTGCGTCAGATAGTCATAATGCATGGAGTTCCTGTGAGCATAGTCTTGGATCGGGATAGGCATTTTACGTCCCACTTCTGGAGGAGTTTGGAGGCTAGTTTAGGCACCCAACTAAAGTTTAGTATCGCATATCACCCTTAGACAGACGGACAGTCAGAGAGGACTATTCAGACTCTCGAGGATATAATACGTACTTGTGTTTTGGATTTTGGAGGCTCTTGGGAGGATCATCTTTATTTGGTAGAGTTTGCTTACAACAACAGCTACCAGGTCAGTATCGAGATATCACCATTTGAGACGTTGTATGGACGGAGATGCCGCACTTTGTTATCATAGGCTGATGTTGGTGATAGGGCCTTATTGGGACCACAGATGGTCATGGATGCAGCTGAGAAGATAAAGCTTATTAGAGATAGACTTCGGGTAGTGCAGGACAGACAGCGGCATTGGACCGATAGCCACCAGAGACCATTAGAGTTTAAGATATAGATTTTGTTTGTATTGCTTGTGATTGCTTATTTTTGTTAGGGTGCTAAGGCTGTGTTTTGTGCTAGGTTGGCGATCTGGTATTCTTGAGGATTTCTCTGACGTGGGGCATGATTCGCTTTGGTGGAGGAAGAAAACTTTGTCTACGGTACATCAGACCCTTCGGTATTCTTGAGAGTGTCAGTGTAGTAGCCTACAGACTAGACTTGCCGCCTGCATTAAAGGGAGTGCATAACGTGTTCCATGTGTCACAACTGAGACGGTACGTGGCAGATCCTAGCTATGTACTAGATCACTCGAAGATCGAGGTTGGTCCGACTCTTAGATACCCGTAGCAGCTCGTGGATATTCTGGAATGTAGGGAGAAGGTGATGCGAAACTAGATAATTCCTTTGGTGCGCATCGCGTGGAGGCATCACTCGCCAGGAGAGAGCACCTGGGAGCAAGAGACCGAGATCCGCGAGCGATATCCTTATCTATTTGAGCCGTGAGGTATAATTCTTTTTTGCTTGTATTAATTTCTATTGGTAGTTAGTTTTTTCTTAATTTCAAGGACAAAATTTTTCTAAGGTGGGTATGATTGTCACCCTCACTTTTTTAACTATGGGTAGTTTGGTAAATTGGCATAGGTAAATAAATTTTAGAAATAAATAATTATATTGGTATGTTATAGAAATTATTGAATGAATGTATTATAGATTAAATATGACTTGTATTAGTTATTTTATTAGAGGCTAGTCCAACAATTAGACTTGTCATGACAACTAGTGAGCCTAACTTGGACCCAAGCCCATTAGACCTTCTCATTAATTAATTAAGAAGAATTAGCTTAATTATAATTAGTTAAAGACTTCCAAAAATATCTACCATTAATTATTTCTCATAATATACCATGAAGGGCTGATTAGGAACTTAGCATGTAACTTGGAGAAGGGGGTAGAGGGGCTGGCCATACAAAGCCTCTCTCTCTCTCTCTCTCTCTCTCTCTCTCTCACACACACATTTTCATTCATTTTATTTTTGCTCCCAAATTCTAGATCCCTAATTTTCCTATATTTTCCTCCATTGATTTCCTTCAAAATCTACTTCTATTCCCTCTCATTTCTTTCCTCAAGAAGTATTTCGATCTTGGAGAAGCAAGGATCACAAGAAGGCGGAACTTTCGTGGAGAGATCGTATTCGGATCATGTCCAATTATGTTTTCATTGGGAATCCATCTTCCAATTGGTAAATTTTGAATTTATTTTCATTCTAACACCCAAATTATGCATTTGACCATTAGAAATGATCCCATGGCATAGGACTACCTATAGGAGCAAGTTCTAGGCTAATTGGTTATGTATTATGAATTATATATGGTATTTTGTGTGCATGTTGGGGGAATTACGAGATTAACACATCAATACTGTGTCATGAGACCAATTAGATCTAATTAGATTTAGATCGGAATTGTGGGACCAGGTACGTGTGGTGCCCCATATCCCCTATTCGGGAAGCGCGACTAAGAAATACAAGACGGTATCGTTCGATCGGGATAGATTAAAACAAGAACCCATCCTCTTTATGGATTTGCTTCTTCAGAATCAATTCCCATATTCAGTAGACCGTGCCCCCAGGATCGACTTAGCGGCAGAGTCAGGAGGGACCTCTCCGCTGTATCTTTTGTTGCCTAGTTTTTTGCTGTCGCTTGTTGTTTCGTGCCTTGCGTTGGTTTTCGGATTTGTTTGAGTTTTCTTAAACAGTTTTGATGGATTTCATTATTTTCATTCGTTGAACTATACTTCAATTCCGAGATTGGAAAGAGTGGAAGAGGTATTGATCAAGCTGTTCGTGGCAATGCAGGTGAACGAGCAGTAGATACACGAGCGGAGTCCTGAAGCACCGCTTTCCTTCGCCCTTCCAACCAACTAAGTGAGTGGCTTATATTCGATTCCGTTGGCCCTTCTTCTAGTCTTCACACATAAAAATCTTGCATTCTTGTTTGCCCCGATCAGACGATACCAAGTAATAACTAAAAGATGTCAAGATAAAATAGGAATAGACTTAGACTATTATGCTTGTCAACTAAACTTATGAACGGTTATCTATTGCATGCTAGTTCATTGAAATGTTTATCATATGCTTCAATTTTAGTTAGAATGCATACTTCTTCTATAAATTATGCTATGTATAGAACATGCCATGCTACAAATTATTCAGCAAGACTATGCAAAAATGAATCATACAATGATGCTTATCTTGTACTCATATTGCCTCAACGCATCAAATGATAACTTAGTATGAACACTGTTTGATCATGGACAACTTTTGCACAAGGTCAAGGGTTCCTGCTGACGGTCACTGGGGCACTGGCACCGATCCGATCCGATCCGAACGGAACTTCACGATAGTCTTACGCATCGGGACAGGATGGACTGTAGCCACTCACAAATCTTTGCTACATGCCATCCTTGTTCAAGACTAGATCGTCCATTATGGCATCAAGCCAGTAATCACCATGTATACTTAAACCTATGCATGCTAACTTGTGCCTTTGTGGCAGGGAAGGGCATGGTAAGTATTGTGCAGGTGGTTCAGACGGACAGGTAAAAGCCATCGAACGGCGGCAAGTTCATTTCAGTAGTTTATATATATACTGCTTCTTGTAAAATGAACTAAGGAAAGATAGAAAGACCACAAATAATATGCATGCTTTATATAAACAACTTGTTGATTGGTATAGTTGGGTTAGCTCGCATTCACCAGTACATTTTGATGTACTGACCCTCGTTGAAACAGGTTCCCCGCACTAAGGAGATCCGAGCGAGGCACTGAAGTTGTCTTCCCGATCCAGTCCAGCTGTAGGCGTGTTCATATTGTACCCCTTGAAGCATTTTGAAGCAAGAGCTTGCAACCCAAACACAATGCAACTCAGAGGAAAAGCCGTCATCCCTCCAGGAGGTCTTTACATTTTGAAGTTTAGTAAAGGGATGTAATGTACAGGACTGCTATCATATTTTTTGTCAACTTTTGTAAGCCCGTGTGGCAACTAATGTGACTCGTTCAAGAGTTTGTAATAGATGTTCATATTATCAATAAAAGAGAACTTTTCTATGTTTCAAATCTGTATTTCAATTTATCTGCGTACTCTGAATATGTGCTCGTTATGCAAAAATAATTTAGCCTTGTGCGATGCGCAACCTAGGCCCACACGACGGTTACGTCGGGGGATGACTATCGATTGCACGGAATCGGGACATGGTAGTACGTGTCCATAAATAGATTCGTGTAGGCCGTATCACGATATTTTGCGATACGGTGTGATACGAGGCTCATTTTTGTGTGATTTGTGTTAATATCTTTCAAGTTTCCTTTGCAGCAAGTTCCTTTAGTTGTATTATGATGTTTATGATATGTACATATAGGTAATATGGAGAATTGGGGGCTTTAGTATTCCAATTGGGTATATTTCATAAAGTATCAGAGGTAGTGTCACTACCACATTATCTAAGAAAGGGTATTTTGGTCATTTTATAATTAATTAAATATTGTGCATGTTGTATATTTATTTATTGTATTAATTATATATTGTTAGATGTTAATATATTATTTTGGACTTGTGTTAATGGACCTAACTAGTTTAGATTAGATCTATGGACCAATATTTAATTCTAGATAGATTTGAGCCCAATAGTAAGCCCATTCATTAAGAGGATGAATTAATTAGTTAAACCAATTAGACTAGAACCTTCCTTCCTTAATTAATTTCTTCATGACAAGCCCCAAGGGCTATTGTAGATATTTTATAGTAGCTTGGAGGAGGGGTTAGTGGCCGGCCCCCATAAGAATGGGGATAGACTCTCTCTCTTTATTTTTTATTTCAAATCTAGATCTAGAATTTTTTACTCCCAAATTTCTTCATTCCTACATCAAATTCTACCCAAACGTCTTTCTAATTCCTTTCCTAATCATCATTGGAGGCCATTAAAATAAGGAGAAAGCAAGGATCTATAAGACGAAATCAATGATCTACAAGGAGGAGCAAGGATCTACAAGTTGAAGGCTTTTTACACTTAATTTGATAATTTTATTGGGAATCCATCTCTCAATAGGTATAATTTAGTTTTTCCACTCTTATCTATAATTTAATCATTAGGAACCCTCCTATGTACTAAGGCTACCCATAGGAATTGTAATTAGGTTCATAGAAGGCCTATTGAGAAAGTTATGTGGTATTTTATGTCAATTTTGGGGAAATTCTGAGATTGGCACATCTTGTGCAAGCAGAAGCAGTAAGCTGCAGCAGCAGTAAGCAGAAGCAGTAAGCTACAACAGCAGAAGCAAAAGCAGAAAGCTGCAGCAGCAGAAGCAGTAAGCAGCAGCAGAAGCAGCGATAAGCTGCAGCAGCAGAAGCAATAAGTAGCAACAGAGATAAGTAGAAGTAGTAGAAATAAGCAGCAGTAGTTTGAGTGCTTAGAAATTAAGTTGTTGATAAGTTAAGATAAGCTAGTTAGTTTATATTGATAGTTAGTTAATATTGTTAGTAAGTTAGTATATATATATATATATATATATATATATATATATATATATATATATATATATATATATATAAGCACTAGTTAGCATTGGTTAGTATTATTTCTAGATTACCTTGAGTTACACCAAGGTAATGAGAGTTGAGGTATCTTGGGTATGTGTATTGAATATCCGAAGGGGTATGTTAGTATATTAGTTTAGTATAGTATTGTTATAAGTTTAAATGCATGCTAGTGTATAGTGAGGTATGTTGGTTAGTTAACTAATATTAGATATTGTATTACCTTATGATACCAAGGTAATATCAAGGTATTGGTTTATACTCAAGATATTGAGTTTGAATATCAAGATGGGTGTATAGGTGGTGTGATACCGCTTTTGGTTCAAAGCCAAGGTATCCACTTAGCATTAGTTTAGCTAGGAGTGCTATAATATTTTGCCTTGTATATATATATTATAGTATTTTCATATCTAATAACTTGTGTATCTTATGATACTGTATTTTGTTGGTATCCTAGTATCCTAGTATCATTGTATTCTAGTATAGCCTAGTTACATAGTGTATGGACCCAATATCCTAGAGATGGACTCATACAACCTAAAAATAACTAGTTTGACCTATAATTGACCTAGTTTGACTGTTTTGACTTAGAAATGGCTTTATGACCTAGAATTGGACTAGTTTAACTTAGTTTTATTCTAAAATCTTGTATTGATATAATATTCCATATTTAGGTCTCCGAGGTACCGTACCAGATATCTTTGATATTGTTCATCGAATTTCAGGCGAGTACTATAAATACCCTAATTTTTTTAGAATTTAATTTTTAGAATTTTAATTATTGGAATTATGAATATTAAGATTAAAATTTTTCTGTAATTTTTAGCTAATTATAATAAATGTTCGTTCATGGATTTATAATTATATGTATTTAATTAATTATTAAAATGGTAAAAAAAAAAAATTTGGGTGTATAATTAATAATAGAATATTGTGTAATTGTTCTAGAATTTATTGGGGTCCAAAACTATTTTTAGATAGCCATATATGCACATATATATATTATTTTAATAAACCAACCCAAACCAACCCAAACTAAACCGAACCAACCCAAACTAAACTAACCGAACCCGAATCCCATAACTGAACCCGCAACCCAAAAGCCACCAACCTAAACCCATCAATCCCCACTACAGTACTCCCTAACCCCCGACCCCATCTCTTCCCCTCCCCAAAAATCGACGGAACCCCCTCCCTTCCCATTCCAGTAACTCCCTTTACACCACCCTATATAAATCCTAGCCTAGCCGACCACCACCACCATCAACTCCTCTTCCAATATCGATGAGCCCCGACCTCCGACGACCGCCGGACCGTGCCAAGAAGACCCGCCGAAGTCAAGATCAACACAGCATAGTGAGGTATACTACTTATAGTCCCTGTATCTCCTTGCACAGTAGACCAATTTATAACCCATCGAATCCTATATGAAGATCACTTGGCCCCCTTGAATCCTGTATAATTAGTTCGGTGTATCATTACTGTGTCGGTAATAATTTGTAACGCAAAACAGGGAAAAAATGACCCAGCTTGTAGTTCAGAAACTGTTCTAATCACCCATATTCATAGCTGATTTTCTTGCAATCTAGTTAATATTTTTAAATTCTACTTGAACATTAATTTAGACAACATAACCAAGATTTAATCCTTTTAATTTATTTATTTTAATTCATTGTATGTTGTATTTTATTCGCTGTTAAATTTATCCGAAAATTTGGTTTTCTATGTAACGACCCATTCAGCTCAAGCGGACTGCCGATTCAAACGGCAAAAATGCAATATCCCAAACCACTTTTCTCAGGCGAGAATACTTGTTTGAGGCAAAGGATTTCCAGACATGTCCCTTCAGGAGTTCCGGCTTAAGCTTTCAGAGGCTCGCTCGGAGTATCGCTCGACCGAGGCGAATCATCGCTAAGGTGGGTAGCTACGATAAACTTGTCTTTACTTAGCCATCACACTTAAAATATGGACATTTCATGCTACTCACTAGGTGAATCACCCACTGCATGCTAATAAGAATCTAACGCACCTAGCTAAGGGAATAATCCTAACTTGTATTGCTTGTGTTAGAACATGAAAATAAAACTTTGCTTATACATTGGACCTTTGCATGCTACCTTTGCCTTGTGCAACTAGACCCCACTATGCCTTGAGTAGAACGATATATATATGATCTTTGTAGTGCACTATTTCACTTGCTACACTGTACGACCCTAGATAATGTCGCTCGAAAGTCCCTTTACGGTTGCACTCCTCGGCTTATCTTCGGGCCTGAGCCAACGTGAATGCTTATGTTTACACATATGCATGCTTGCCTGCTTATATGTTAACTTGGGACGATGCCTCGACTCAATATTTGCAACAAAGAAATGCATGCCACAATCAAGTAAATACTATCGCGTATCGTGCATGCATTCTAGTTAGCCAGGAGACTATCAAATAGCTCTTATGTGCAATATGAACCTACAAGTATCCGGGACTGTTAGGTCGCCAAGGCAATCCCCGAACCAGGGGAATGCATCAAGGCAAGTTTTTTATTGATCAAGAATCCTATCAAAGTTTATATCTGAATGATAATCATACCGAGTCTACCTCTGAACAAGAATCATGTCAAGAAAAGAAAGAATCACAGCTCGTGGATCAAATGCTCGGTTCAGAACAAGAATAATGGATTATCATGTCAAGCTATGAATTTGGAATGACCCAAGACTTGCATGTTGCTGACAACTTGTGCTCAAGGTATTGATTGTTCAAGTTCCTGCGGACAATCACCGGGGCACCGGGGATGATCCGATCTGGACGAAACTTTCTAATAGTCGCCTGTTTGAGGCAACATAGAGTGAACACCCCCTTGGCCTCGCGTCACACTCCATACCGTCCCGGGTGAAGGTGACGTGTAGCGACTCCTGACCTCACGAATCTAACCGTCCCGAGACTATAACTCGTCCTTTTATGGCTATGCCAGCAACCTCATTTCATAGAGATAAGTCATCCTCGCTTAGCGGCAACTCGCGTGCGAGTTATTGCATCGCATCCAAGACATCAGAATCACCTGAATGGAATGAGTATAAGTTATATATACAAATGGAGCAACCCGAGAAAATCAATAGAAATACTTAAACATCCATTGCAACACTTTTGGATGTCCTGTATACTCGTGCACCGATATGTAATCTTGCACTAAAATACTTGTTTTGCATATGCTATTGCCCCTGAATGTTTATACATGCTCGTGTTTGAATTAACTTGGTTTGCCTTGGACAGGGAAGGACAAAATGGTAAGTTGGTAAGTCTTGCCGTATTTTCTCTTATGTCGCACGGCGCACTGCCACACGAGATAGGCTATTCAATATTGCCATAAAACTGATCCTAAGGCAAAACTAGAAAGATAACCAAATAGTTGGTGCACGAAACCTATTGAACGTGTTTGGATTTGTCGAGCGGACGCGTAGCCTCTCCACTAGTGCATTCATGTACTGATAACCCACCAGACTAGTTGTAGGGTGCGGAAGAACCTCGTTCGGTGCGGATGCCTTCTTCGTGCGAGCTAAGGCATGGAGTTCACTCTGAAGCCTTGGAGCGCTGCGTCCAGAACTGAAGCATATATACAAGACATAATATTGGAACATCGCATATACATCATTCCACAAATGTAGCCACTTGGCACACTTTTACTGTTTCAGAGAGAAAGGCTTGAGCGACTTGTAATCTCGGCTATGCGTTTCCTGTAACACTTGTTTATATCAATAAAGAGTTTGTTTTACTTATACTTGTGTTATTCAATGCTTCCGCTATCGACGACTCAGTGAACTTGTTACCAAATCGCCTATGCGTTTATAATTTCACTGCACTCGGACAATCTGTGCGACTCTGTGGCTCAGACCACTTTTCGCCAGCCAGAACGATGGCCTTGCACGGGCGTGGCTCACGCTCGTGCGGTATCATGCCCAGATGGGTCAAGCGATCGTCCCGCGGGAGCGCTGGCGTGGTGATTCTCGCCTAGCAGGGACGGCCGATTAGCCTGCGGAAGATCGGGGCGTGACATTCTAAACCCAAAATTTCTCAAAATGGGGTGCGTCCCACTAAAAAGGCGACTTCGTTATGTGCAAATTGTATCGAAAGACGCGTATCATCAACACGGACGTGTAGATTTTTGCGAAAGTTTATTTGGATGTGCGTGCATACCAAAATTAACGCATATTCGTCGAAAAGTCCCGTATCATCATGTTCTGACACTCGTCATAATTTTGTGTATACTTATCATTTTGCAACAAAACTTGTGCTATCGGATTTACAGCGTTATGCTGGTCCAGTGACCCAAGTTTGGTTTAATTTTGAGAATATTAACGAAATACCATTTTACGGGTCCTACGGTTCCACTTGACGGGCAGTTTCATGACCAACTCATCAAAATCCAGTTTTGGACGTTCTGTTGGGTTCGTGCTATCATTCTGGATTCGTAGGCACTAAGTTTGACAAATTTAGAAAACTTTGTCTCTGGCACATTTTTTGGTGCGAAGTAGGCCACATATGGATCCCGCTTTAACCAAAAACTGTCAATTCTGCTTTTGTATTTAAATTAGACTTATGGGTAGTCAAACCTAGCTATTTTATCTATTTTGAGAATAATGGTAATGTTTGTTTCAGCATCCGAAGATGTGCCTGGAGATTCTACTTATCTCGGAGTAACTGTTGGAGCTCAGAACACAGGCAAGTGTACCTTGCCAACTTGCCGTAGTTTCTGTTATATTATCTGCTTGAGTTATTTCTCTCTCTCTATATATACTCTTGATATGCACCTATTAAACATAGGACTGTGAGATGTTGCTTAGCGTCCGAACAAGATTCAGGTGTCGATGCGTTATGCGGAGTCGTATAACTTCACTTAGAGAATTAATACCACGATCCTATATATTTTTATGTGCTTGCTTTATCAAGTATGTCATACCATCGGATACTTGACACTATTCATATAATAGAAACTTCTCTAAGTTATTCATGGTGATTCTATATAGGCTTATAAGATTTGTGACATAAGACTTGCATATACATAGATATCATTATGACTCGTTGTACTAGTTAGAGGTTATAATCTTGTGTGTTATGGTTATGAGACATCATAGACATGAGACATATGATTACATTAGGTGGGAAGAGACACACAGGCTACAGGCTGATTATATATATATATATATATATATACTTTATTATTGAGGTACTTTAGTCTCTGTTCTAGAGCTTGGCCCATTACATACTATGGGCTCCCCGACACAAAGCTTGTAGTGGTTTCAGCCTGAGTACTAGTGATGATCTCATTTGTATTTTACTTAGCTAGTTACATAGCTTGCCCTGGGGATCTATTTTATTTACTGCATTTTATTTAACTTGAGTTATTCTTGTACCTTGCTATGTCTCCTGAGGACCTGGATCCGGATTATGTCCCCAGGTACAGCAGAGGAGGAATACCCTGAGATATACGAGACAGGAGCTGACGCTGGAGCAGTACTGGCACCAGAAGACGAGGTTGTGCCAGAGGATTTCTCCTAAGTATTTTGTTACATACTCAGTTATTTATGCTTCCAGCTATTTCATATCTTGACTCGGGGACTTATGTATTGACTTATTTTATCGGGTTGCTCCCCGAGACACTACAAATATTAACTTAATGATGGACTATTTCCTTTATCTATTATCTTAATTAGTTTATTATATTTAATTATGTTTCTTTTTTTGAATAAGATTAGAATTATTCTGTGATAGATGGTGTAGGCTGTATTTATATTTATTACAGCTTAAGTGCACTCTAATGGGTCCATTAAATTGGATTTGTCCATTGGAATTGTGTTGCTGGCCATTGCCACGTGGCTAGTCCCTCGGTATTTTGGGACTGAGATATGACATGGTTTTTGTGGTGGCCCATGCAGATCTCAAACCTATGACTGTATTATTTTGGTTTCAACTAAGGAACCGAGCAAGCCTGCGATTAGGATAGGATAAGTAATAGGATCTTATCCACTTATTGATCTGTTCTTGACCTCTATATCGACTTCAAATTAATTTCTTGACTTGCATCCTGCCTTGATTCCTCTCTACGCCTCTCATAGTTTACTTTAGATGCAGAGTAATAGATCCACGAGCCGGCAACGAGATTTTTGGGTACACCACAAGGTGTTGTGGTCACCTACAACGATGGAGTGACACCATTGGGTAGAGATCCATCCACTCAATAAAGCAATCAAGCAGATCAGCATGCCTCGAGGTTCTGGCGAGATGATATTCCACTACCGTCGTAGTTTTCTCCATCGATGCATATTTTTCTACCAGGACAGCCGATGGATGGTCAGTAAATATTCTAAATGCTCTACACAATGATGCAAGCACAATAGCAGGTTCATCAAGAGAACCAGCAACGTTAGGCAGAAAACTTGAGGAACAGCCTAGTAACAGCACTGGAGCAGGCGAACCCACTAGCTAGACGACCATCGACGGGATCTATCATTGATTTCTTCCAGCTGAAGCCCCGTATCTTTTATGGAAAGGAGGAGCCTACTGAAGTTCATGAGTGGCTCACAAATACTCAACACCAATTGAAAGCAGCTAAGCTTCCGAGGGAGCATTGGATGACTGCCGTCAGGATATAGTTGACGGGCAATGCACATCACTGGTGGCTATCTGAGGAGGGACGGCTCGGACCGGACTGAGTCACTTGGGAGGAGTTCTCTAGAATCTTTCAGGAGATATATATTTCAGCCATTGCCAGAGCAAAACTTAGGGATAAGTTTAACCGCCTCATTCAAGGCAACATGACAGTTGAAGAGTACAATATAGAGTTCATCCATTTGAGTCACTTTGCCCCTACTCTGATTCCAACAAAAGAGGAGAAGACGGAGAAGTTCTTCGACGAACATCGATTTGAGCTACAGAGATTGATCAAATCTATTGTACCTACTTCTTATACGTACGTCCTTGCCGCAACCCGACATATGGAGCGCATCACCAGGAGGGAGTCCAGTCAGAAATGGTCGTTCACATCAGCAACAGCCAGAGCACCACAGGAAGAAGCTGCAAAGAGACCTCACATGCACCAGCCACCCAGAACAGCTCCGTAGGCACTGCCTACATATCAATATTGTGGCAAGTGAGGTCATTACGAGAGCGAGTACAGACGCAAGTTGGGATTATGCTTGATTTACGGATCCAACCAATATTCAGCCAAGGATTGCCCTGAGCGTCGAGAGGGAGCACCGATGGTAATCCGACAAGCTTTACAAGCACCGGGTGGATATCAGCCGAGGCCACCCTTGGCACCACAGGTAGCACTCTTCCAGCAAGCCCAGCAACAGCAGAGGGCACCACCACAGGGACGTGGATAGGCTTTTGCGATGACAGTGGAGGAGGCACGGTCTCGAGGAGTAACGAATATGAGTAAGATTTAGTTTTATCATAGCTAGCTATAATAGCGAATATTCCTAGTAATACTTTAGCATGTGCCAGTTAGTTCCATTCCCGAGCCTATACCTAGTATTATGTTAGCATGAACTTGTTAGATTATTAATATGTCAGTGGTACCCAAGTTTTCATAAGCTGTAGTTGATCTTCGTTCTAACCAGGCTCCTTTACACTTGAGTTACTTATCTCTCATTGCCTAGGAAAAAGTTTTTATTGCTTCCCTACGTGTTCTGCTTGAACCAAACCCTCACCCTTCCTTTTGATTTTTTCTTATTCATGGTTCCTTATCCTTTGTGTCATGCTTCCACAAATATGTCTTGCAACTGCATCATCTCTTCTAGAGCAAACATTTCTTGACCGGTTATGTTTCGTTCTTAATTGTGAGGACACAATTCTTTTAAGGTGGGTAGATTGTAAATACCATAATTTTTTTTAGAATTTAATTTTTAGAATTTTAATTATTGGAATTATGAATATTAAGATTTAGGGAGATTTTTTTGTAATTTTTAGCTAATTATAATAAATATTCGTTCATAGATTTATAATTATGTATATTTAATTAATTATTAAAATAGTACAAAAAATATATTTTTGGTTATACAAATAATAATAGAATATTGTATAATTTTTTCAAATTTATTGGGATCCAAAACTATTTTTAGATAGCCATATATGCACATATATATATTATTTTAATAAACCAACCCAAACTAAACCGAACCAACCCAAATCAAACTAATCGAACCCGGATCCCATACCCGAACCCGCAACCAGAAACCCACCAACCCAAACCCACCAATCCCTACTATAGTACTCTCCTAACCCCCGACCCCATCTCTTTTCCTTCCAAAAAATTGACTGAACCCTCTCCCTTCCCATTCAAGTAACTCCCTTCACACCACCCTATATAAACCCTAGCCTAGTCAACCACCACCACTATCAACTCCTCTTCCAATCCCGATGAGCCCCGACCTCCGACGACCGTCGGACCATCGCCACAGGCCACTGCAAAAAGACCCGCCGAAGTCAAGATCAGATCAGCAGAGTGAGGTACACTTTTTTTGTCCCTGTATCTTCTTGCACAGTAGAATAATTTATGACCCGTCGAATCCTATGTGTATACCACATGACCCCCTTGAACCCTGTATAATTAGTTCGGTGTATCGTGTCCTGTGTCGATCATAATTCGTGACGCAAAATAGGAAAAAAATGACCCAGTTTGTAGTTCATAAACTATTTCAATCACCCATGTTCATGGCTAATTTTCTTCCAATCTAGTTATATTTTTAAATTTTACTTAAATAGTAATTGAGATAATATAACCGAGATTTAATTTCTTTAATTAGTTTATTTTAATTTGTTGTATGCCGTATTTTATTCGCTGTTGAATTTAACCGAAAACTTAGTTTTCTAAACCTAAAATTTTAAAAACAGGGTGCGTCCTGCTAAACGAGGCAACTTTTTCATGTTAAAATTGTACGAAATATGCGTATCGTCAACGCAGACGTGTAGGATTTCAAGAAAGTTGATTTGGATGTGCGTACACACCGGAATCAACGCGTATCCGTCGAAAAGTGCCGTATTGGCCTATTTTGACACACGACATAATTTTGTGTGTGCTTGTTATTTCATAAAGAAACTTACACTATCGGATTCACAGCATTATGCTGGTCCTGTGACTCAAGTTTGGTTTAATTCTGAGAACGTTAACAAAATACCATTTTACGGGCCCCACGGTTCCACTTGACGGGCAATTTCGTGACCGGCTCATCGGAATTCAATTTTGGATGTTCTATTCGGTTTGTGCTATCGTTCTGGATTCGTAGAGACTAAGTTTGACGAATTTGGATAACTTTGTCTTTGGGATATTTTTTGGTGCGAAGTGGGTCACATGTGGACCCCTCTTTGTCCAGAAATTATCAATTCTGCCTCTGTGTCCAAATTGGACTTATGGATAGTCAAACCTAGATATTTTATCTATTCTGAGAATAATGGTAATGTTTGTTTCAGCATTCGAAGGCGTACCTAGAGATTTCACTTATCTCGGAGCAATTAACGGAGCTCAGAACACAGGCAAGTGTACCTTGCCAACTTGCAGTAGTTCTTGTTATATTATTTGCTTGAGTTATTTCTATATATATATACTCTTGAGATGTACTTGTTCAACCTAGGACCATGAGACATTCTTAGCATCCAAACAAGATTCTGGTATCGACACCATACGCGGAGTCGTGTAACGTCACTTAGAGAGTTGATACCACGATCCTATATATTTTTACGTGCTTGCTTTATCAAGTACGTCATACCATAGAACCCTTGATACTATTTATATAATAGAATCTTTCCTGAGTTATTTATCGTGATTCTGTATAGGCTTACATGATTCATGACATGAGACTTGTATATACATAGATATCAGTATGACTTGTTGTACTAGTTAGAGGTCATGATCTTGCGTGTTATGGACATTAGATGTCGTGGACATAAGACGTGTGATTACATTGGGTGGAGAGAGACACACAGGCTACAGGCTGATTATATACATATGTACTTTATTATTGAGGTGTTTTAGTCTCTGTTCCAGAGCTTGGACCATTACGTGATATTCTTGCTGTTATGGGCTCCCCGACACAGAGCTTGTAGTAGTTTCAGCCTGAGTACTAGTGATTCTCTCATTTGTATTTCACTTAGCTGATTACATTGCTTGCCCTGAGGATTTATTTTATTTACTGTATTTTATTTGCTTAAGTTATTTTTATACCTTGTTATGTACCTTGAGGACCTGGATCCGGATTATGTTCCCAGGTACAGCAGAGGAGGAATACCCCGAGATATATGGGACATGAGCTGACGCTGGAGAAGTACTGGCACCAGAAGATGAGGTTGTGCCAGAGGATTTCTCCTGAGTATTTTATTATATACTCAGTTATTTATGCTTCTAGTTATTTCATATCTTGACTCATGGACTTATGTATTGACTTATTTTATCGGGTTATTCCCCGAGATACTATAAATGTTGACTTAATAATGGACTATTTTCTTTATCTATTATCTTGATTAGTCTATCATATTTAGTTATGTTTCTTTCTGTGAATGAGATTAGAATTATTCTGTGATAGATGGTGTAGACTGCATTTATATTTATTACAGTTTAAGTGCACTATAACGGGTCTATTAAATTGGGTTTGCCCATTTGAGTTGTGCTGTTGGCCATTGCCACGTAGCTAGTCCCTCGGTATTTTGGGACTGGGGCATGACAAGTATATTCTCTGATAGTTTCTTATTTATGATATCCTTTGTCTCTTGTATTTAGTGTAGATATCCTTGATTTATTGACAGATGGTTATACGGATTGGTATATCCGGATCTCGTCATGAGATATTATTCCTTGGTATTTATGGTTTATCTTGTGCAAGCCTTTTTCCTTGTTCTTCTTGTACATGTACAGACATTGATTCTTGGGGAGACTTGCTACTAACCCAAAGAATCCTGTGTCATAACGTACCATGGTTGAATCCACTATACCAGTCGGGGGCGGGGAGTATTTAGTGTAGATATGTGATCAAACTCTCATTGTGCATGTCATGTTCCTTGAATAGTATTAATCATACACCGCACATATGATTAACCAGGCCATAATCCTTGTGCAAGTTCCCAAGCCAATCACATGTTGAAGCTGGTACTCACTCACTTAGTAGTAGTATTTCTTGTTCATTCCTATGATGCTCATTCTTGTATTTATTTCTAGTATTCCTTTATTGCATATCGCTTGTACCTGTATATATTGCATCTTGTATATTCGCTCTATTTACTATTACATAGTTTATATCATTTATTGGAACTGCTGTTAGAGATGTACTTTGCTTATTTCCTAACTGGATATATTTTTCCCAGATGACACTGAGTAGTGGTATCCCACTCACTTTGGGCCTCAAGACGTAGTTGGCTTAGAGCCAGAGACTTTGGCTCTGGAGGACCTTATCCCGATTGAGACAGACGATCCATGACTCGTAGCTCAGTAGATAGATCTTTTGTACTGGATTTGTCTCCAGCTTTGTTATTAGTATTTCTTTCTATGACTCATTGGATATTATCTTATCTTGTGAGTTGTATTTGTCTCTTCATTTCTTTTATCTATTTATACGATTGTTCCATCTTATAGATCTATGATTGAGTATTCATATTTTATTATTATATCTTGATTGTTAGATAGATAGTTTTCCAAACAGCATTCTATCGCCAATGCTACGAAGTAGGCTCGACGTACCCACGTACTCGTGCCCCTTCACCGGGTGCGGATCGTGACAGGTAACTTGCCAAGTGTTTTGTCTAATGCTTCTATTGGTGGGTGTGTACCTATCTATAGTATTATATATATATGTGTGAATATATCTATAGTATCATATATATATATATATATATATATATATATATATGTGTGTGTGTGTGTGTGTGTGTGTGTTGGTGTGCCTATGTGTAAGGGGTTGATGTTATACAGACCTTAAAGAAGTGAGGCTCGGGTGTGCATTGCAGTGGTGCTTCAGTTGAAGGGTGTCACAGTATGGTGAGTGTGTGCAGTTCAGGGAGAGTAGCACTGTTGTGTTCAAGCTTGTATCAGCAACAGCTGGTAGTAGAGATGTTAGTATCAACTATAGGTAGGTTAATGTATTCTTGCTACCTTTGGTGACTGTAGCCAGTAGTTTACGATTCAAGCATTATTGCTCCTAGCTTCTTTATGTTTTGCTGTAGAGCTCCAGGGCCTCCAGCTTAACCTGCAATTGGAATAACTGTGAAGTAGCAGCAGTTGAGAAGGCAATATAGAAATCAATGAAGTAATAGAAGATGGAAGCAGCAGTCTTAAGTTCGAGTATTAGTCTCCATAGCCTTCAGTTCCATAGTAGAGTATTCCTGTATTTGATTACTTATATTCCTCTAGTATATCTGCATTTGAGGTATTGGCCATTAGTATCAGAAGTAGAGAAGTATCAGAGAAGATGATTTATTTGATCAGCCATCTTCCTTTGGGCAGCAGTTTATACTCCAAATGTCCACTCAACATTGCCTTGTCATCTGAATGGAGTGATGATTTACGATTCCCTAACAGAAAAGCCAGGTCATCCAAATTAGTTAGCCAGCGCAGCTGGTTGGTTAGGCTAATATTAGTATCCTCAGAATTAGCATGTATCAGAGCAAACTGGCGGTTTAGGTTCAGATAGTATGGTGCTTGGAGGGAGCCGAGTTAGCATAAAAATTGGTAGGAGTTTGAGATGTGGGTTATGATTATGTGTGTATTTGTGTGAGCTGAGATAGTGGTTGTGTTGGTGAGAACAATATTCTTGGGTCTTCTAAATTTATCTTCAAAGAACTCTACATCACGATATTCGATGATATAATTAGATTTGATATCAAGGAACCTCTGAGCATCACTCTTTTCATCATATCCTACGAATAGAGTCTTTGTAGTCCTTATTTTCAACTTCTGAATCTTTAAGTCTGGAAGATTCACATAAGACAGATCCCCCCCCAAACTCGAATGACATTCAAGTTGGGTCTAACCTTGAACCAGAGTTAATAAGGAGTGACATCAAAAGTTGCATATGGCACTCTATTTAGAATGAAAGTAGTCGTATGCCCAGCTTCTCCCCAGAAGCAGTTTGGAAGTCCCGTAGTTAACAGAATTAAGTTCATCATCTCTGTCAACTTTATATTCTTCCTTTCTACAAATCCATTGGATTAAGGAGAATACAGAGAATTTGTCCATGTTCTCTGCAGAATGATGCAATTTAAGAGAACTATGCTCTCTGCCTCGATCAATTTTGAGTCTCTTAAGTTGTTGTCATGTTTAGCTCTCGACTTCAACCTTGAAGTCCTTAAACTTCTCGAACGCTTCATCCCTCGACTTGAGAAGATAGATGAATGCGTACTTCAAGAAGTCATCGATAAATGTAATAAAATACTTGTCATGACCCATACCCGGATGATTGGGTACGAGTACGTGGGTATGTCCAACCTATGTCGCAGCCGCAACATCGACGGTAGAACAATGTCTAGGTCATCAATATCTAACTATCAAATCTAACATAATAATATCCAACTCCATAAGGAGTACAATAATATATATATATATATATATATATATATAATAACATACTCAATCACAAATCTAAAGAAGAAGGAACGATATGATATAGAGATGAAAAAACAAATCATAAGTTCGAATAAGTCTGGATAGTAATATAAAATTCAATACAACATCTCAAGTCTCAAATAATTGCCGGAGACAAATCAGGTACCAAATATAGCAATACTAGCTAACTAACTAAGAATTCTCTGATATGCAATATTGTAAGCCCCCTCATTTTTGAATAGGATTAATTTAGTATTTTTTAATTTAATTTAATTATTTTATTTTATTTAATGGATTAAAGTATTATTTTTTAAATCCTTCTTTTATATATATGACCATTTGTCATAGCTTGGATAATTTAAGCAATGCACAATATTTTTCCTCCCAAATAAATTTATATTACTAATCTTGATTGTGCCTAATATATTGTAAACCCCTCACCCAAAAATAGGTATCTTGTCTGTATTTTGTATTTCTTATATTTGTTTTAGATTATTTTTTAAATCAATTAAAATCTAATAATTTTATTAGGATACTTCACCGTGGTTTGGACATTAATGATATAGGATAGCCCCAAAATCGGTATCGCCCTTCATAGGAAGTAGCCTACACAAGAGATACTACCTGTAGGATCTTTTCGTGGTACAAAATTTGATCTATTAGCATTAGTATGACATTAGTATAATAACCATGGATTTTTGTGTTAAATATTTAGATATTTTATATATATAATTTATTTGTGGTTATTTTCCAATCCCAAGTTCCTACAATTAGCATCCCATAATTTTTCATGCCAAATTAGGCAATTTTCCTTTTTGTAAGATTTGCATATTATTTACTAGTATCCTATTTGGTTGGATATCGATTTAGTTATTTACTTAGTTAATTGGATAATACAGTTATTTAATTTATTATAACTAGATAAATATCTAATTATTAATTACAAAATATTTTATAAAAAAATTTGGTGTAGTATTTTATTAAAGCTTTACAAAGTAAAATTTTCTAGAATTTATTCTGTGTACAAATATTTTTTTGGATTTTATATAACCTCATCTACATATATGTATATATAAATAGATATCTCTATTATTAAAAGGAAAGAAATAAAAAGAAAAAAGAAAAAAAGAAAATAATAATAATACAAAACCAAAACTAACTATTCCCTACCCGAACTCACCCGCGGATCCACCACTACTTCAGCCCGTGACCTCCCATCTCCCTGTCTATATATATATATATATATATATATATATATATATATATATATATATATATATATATATATATATATATATATATATATATATATGAAACCATCAAACCCTAACCCTAATCTCTCCCCTCCTTCTTCCCCATGACTGCGTCGACCCAATCACCGTCGCACGTCGAACCCAGCAGCGCCGCGAGCAGCCGTGCGCTGTCGCGCGCGTGTTCAACAATAACAACACAGCCCCAAGTCCCTCTCTTTATGGTAATATATCTTCCCCATCTCTTATTTTTTATGAGAGATTTGTCCGTATATGTTCACAACCTAACCCTCTTGGATTCCCTCCAACCGGGACGAGTTTTCGTGTCCTGAATTGGTCAAAAAATCGACCGAAAGTCGGCCAAAAAATTGTCCAAGAATAATCCAAAAATTAGCCCCAAACTCCCATGTTCATGCCCAATTTTCCGCCAACCCGTTTAATATTTCCAAAATCTAATTAAAAGATTTTCTTCTCAATATAACCAAGAATTTTACTTTTCTTTTATTTTTTATTAGTTTATTTTATTTATTAAATTATTTGGCCACCAAAACGACTAAAAACTTGGTATTTCAAAACTAAAATTTTGTGATACGGAGTGCACCCCACCAAATGGGATCGCCTCATCGCATAACAATTGAACTGAAAGGCGCATATGGTATATCCTGACGTATCGGCTTTCATGGAAGTTGATTCAGACGTGTGTGCGCGTTGGAATCAACCTGTATCCGTAAAAAGTTCTCGTATCGTATCTTTTGCAAACAACAACCCTACTTTGTGTACGTCTGTCGGAATGCGACGAAACTTGTGCCATTGGATGCATGATATCACACTGGTCCTGTGACCCAGGTTTTACGCGATTCCGAGATAGTTGACCGAGCCACCAATTTGCGAGTCCCACGATTTGACTTGAAGGGCAAATTTGTGATCGACTCACCGGAATCCAAAATTGGATATATCATTGAGTTCTTATCAACTTTTTGGATTTTTTTGACCTATAATTTGTCCAATTTAGAGACCGTTACCCCTGGCACGTATTTTGATGCAAAATGGGCAAAACATGGATCCCGCTTTGACCCAAAATTACCGTTTTGCCCCTGTGTCCAAATTGGATGAAAGGGTAGATTTTTCTGACTATCTCGCTGATTTTGGAGACTTTGATGATATCTATTTCAGCATCCGAAGACGTTCATTCGGATGCCACAGTTTCTGATACTCTATACTTGACACCTGGACGTTTATATTATGCAGCTTTTCTGCCAGACAAGTATACATTGCCATTTTACTATGATTTACTTTCCATATGGTGCATGCATTTTATTTCTGTTATTTAGTTCATATATTTTAACTGCTATATAAACTGCGCATCCAAGAATATCACGACCCGTACCCGAAAAATCGGGCATGAGTCGTGGGTACGTCAAGCCTACGCCGCAGCATTGGCGGTAGAACGTTGTCTAGGTCTACTAACAATCTCACACAATCAGTATATAAACCTGCCAAGATCTCAACTCCAAACGGAGGAGCAATATCATATTGATAATCACAATGTACTCAATCACGAACTTAAGCACGATAAGATAACAAAGAAGACTAACAGCTCCAAAGTCTAAACAACTGCTGCTAAAAATACCACAACATCAAATAATAATAATACATCATCCAAAATTATATACAATACAAGGTCTCAATCTAAAACCGGAGACAAATCCGGTACCAAAAGCTAATAAAAACAACAACAAGGTCTCAGTGATCCCGGCTACCAACCGAAAATCACTCCTAAGCTAGAGGGTCCATGTCTGCACCATCGACAAGCTGAGGTCCATAAAATATCGGACACCAATCCTCCGGATACTCTAGAAAAAAATGTCCAGTCAGGACTGGAGCAAGTACACCTCTAACAGCAGTTCCAGTTAAATGACAAAAACTATAAAACAGTTGTAGCAAGTAGCAAGGCGAAGAATATGAAGTATAAACAAGAAAATATACATATCACTGGTGCATAAAGGTAAAGATGCATGAATTTTATAAGCAAGATAGTAATAACTGCTAGATATAAGAAATCTAAACTAAGATCAAGTCTGTGCACAAGAACGTGTAGTGAGTCCAGCATGAAATACATGTAGTGAGTCAAGTCCACAAACATTTAAGTGAGACCAGCAAGAAATGCAAGTGAGTCCAGACTATAAAGAATGAACTCGTGTCTTTGAAATACTTGTTTTGACATGTAAACGGCTAGGGGTAAGTACGGCTCATCGCACACTAGGTGTGCGGCTGCTATCATTCCAGATTAGACCAGAGGGGGTGATTCCTGTTGGGAATATTTACATGTCTACTCGAGTATTTTTTCGCCCTGACTAGTACAAGTGAATCCAAGACCCGACACGTAAATCAAGTATGAGTCCAGCCTAAAACATGAGTGATGCCTGTAGTGATGCCTGTAGGTGATGCCAGTAGGTGATGCTAGTAGGTGATGCCAGTAGGTGATTCCAGAATAGAGGCCAGAAACATGAAATATATGTGTCGCAAGTAAATGAATCCAGAAATTCCAGTCCGTGTCGTGCCAGAAAATTAGATGATACTATACTATAACTTGAATCATAATAATCATTAGATAATGGAAACTATCAAAGAATGTACTCGTCTGATATCTTGAGCAACTGGCGATCTGAAATGGTGTCGCAAGGACCTATTGGGAAAAGCAAGGTTAAATATGTTTCTAATGAGTTAAACAGATATAAAATAACTAAAAATAGGCTTCTAGGGTCGTTCTAGGTCAAACGGGTCAAACCGGTAAAATCTTGGTCAAAAAGTCAACTATGGGTCCAAGAAGTCAACTCTGGATCAAATCTAGGTCAAAAGTTGACTTTGGCGGTCAACCGAGTCAACAACAGTCAACTCTAGGTCAAACTATGGTGTCCCTAAAATTCTAGGTCAAAACTAGGTCATTAAGCTAATAAACCCTCAAACTCGCCTCCTTGAGATACCGAGATACCCTCGGTATCCGATACCTCAACCTAGGCTACGCACCCCGCCTGTACCCGCTAAAACCTATGCTAGCACGCGTAAGTATATACACATATACATAAAAACCTATCTCTAAACTCAAACCTAGGCAATTGCTCAAAAACTCCGCTCGAAACTCAATACCTTGGGTATCTCAAGGTATTGAGATACCTTGATATCTCAAGGTATTGAGATATCGCCCAATACCCCTCTAACTAACTATCTAATTAGCTATTTATGCATATAGACATACCCCTAGTTAATAATCTAGGCTAGAAAATATATATCTAATACATATATGCATATACCTACGTATCTATATATATACCCATGCACACATACACACATATACCCATATATATACCCAAACTCACATATATATATATATATATATATATATATATATATATATATATATATATATATACCTAAACTATCTATCTAGCAATAGATATATATATCTATACACATAGATATACATATCTAACTATCCCTCTACCTATCTATCTATCTGTCTAGTTATATATATATATATATATATATATATATATATATATATATATATATATATATATATCTAGTTATCCATACATATATACATACCTATCAAATATCTATCTATCTATCTATCTATCTATCTATCTATCTATCTATCTATCTATCTATCTATCTATCTATCTATCTATTTGTGTATTTACCTATCTAGATATCTATCTACCTATTCATCTACTCATCTATCAATCTATCTAGATATATCTATCTATTTATTTATCTATCTATATATTTATCTATTATCTATCTATCTTATTTATCTAGCTATCTATATATATCCATCTATCTAGATATCTATCTATATATATATAGATCTATAAATCTATTTATTCATCTAATATCTATTAGCTAATATCTATCAATCTACCTATCCATCTAATATCTATCTATCTATCAATCTACTTATTTATCATCTATCTATTAATCTAGCTATCTATCTAGCTATCCATCTATCTATTCATGTATATATATATATATATATATATATATATCACTCTCTCTCCCTTGCTCTGCTGCTACATGCTGCTGCTGTGAATGTTGTTGCTGCTTACCCTGCTGCTGCTAACATCTGCTGCTGCTGCTACTTATACTGCTGCTGCTGCTGCTCGCTGCTTGAGCTGCTGCAGCAAGATGCTGCCGCGGCGCGGCCGCGGCGTTGCGGCTGCTGCTGCCTGCTGTGCAATCTGTTGTGCGCTGCTCGCTGCGCGGCGCACTCCGCTGCGCACTGCTCTCGTTGCCGCTCTGCTGTGCAGTCCACACACACACAGACACTCGCACATAATCACACACATACGCACACGCACACACATAAGCACACAGACACACACACACACACACATATATATATATATATATATATATATATATATATATATATAAACTATATATATATATATAACTATATATATATTTACACACACACTAATACATAAACCCCTACACAAATATATGTATATACACACATATATATATACATACAACACATATCTATAAATATTATATAGAGAGAGACACACATACACACAAACACAAAACACAACACAACTCACAAACAACACACCCAAATCACGCCCAACGACCCCCTACACGCACAAACACATAAATATATACAAAATATAATCCGAGAACTCTAGCACAGACTCTTGGAAGCTAATCCAACGTGCGCACAAGCCCGAAACTAAGAAACCAAGTCGAAATGGTCGTTCGGTCATTTCGACGAAAACGCGGTGTGCGGTTCGGAAAACCTCCTGAAACGCATACCAAACCAACTCGGAATCGGCCCAAAATTTATCCACGGGTTCTAAACGATGTCTAGATCCTAGAATAAATGCTAACTCGTTGATTCTAGGTTCGTGACGAAAACGCGCACGCACTTAGAACCGGCGATGACAAAAACCCCAAAAATGCCCAAAATGCCTGTTTCTTCGCGACACGACTTCACGTGTCCAAACGGAGACACGTACTCACCATCAAGACACCCGAGCACGTCTACCTAGGTCCGTCTAACCTAGGGCATCACCCAAAGTTGGGTCAATCTCGGATTCCACCCAAAATTGACACAAAACCTAGTGTTAAAGTCTCCAAACACAACCAAACTTGCTCCAACTTCCTCCCACGGGTAGCCCTAAGGTCTAGGAAGGTTCTAAACTATTAATTATATTATATAAGAGTAATTACAAGGGAGAAAATTAGGGTTTACCTCTTGGGAGTTGGAATCCCAAGGCCAAAGTCTCCAAATCCACCACAACAAGCTTCCAAGCTTCCAATCCAAGCTCCAACCCCAAATCTAAGCTCTACCCACCTAGTTTAGGGAAAAATATAGGGTTAGAGTTAACATCCATGGAGAATAGAAGAAGAAGAAGGAGGAGAAAAGACTTACTTACTTGAACTTGGGAGAAGGAAAGAAGAAGAAATGGAGAATGGAGAAGAAGAAGAAGAAGTAGTAGTAGTAGTAGTGAAGAAGTGGGGAAGAAGAAATTGGGGCAGCTGTGGTTTTGGTCGGGTAGGGGTCGGCCACACATTAAAGGAGGGTTTCACAAAGTCCAAAATACCCAAAATGCCCTCTCCTAACTTCGGTTTTGGGTTTCGAGTTCCAAAAGCACTCAAACTAACTCCCAATCTCTCCAACTAACCCACTAAAAATATAATAAATATTCTAAACCCAAAAATAGGTCTCACAAGGGTATGGGCTGGGTCAGACATGGGTCCACTAGGGTCTGACATGGGTCCAGGCTAGCCAAAACCCTAAAACAATCAATAAAAATAATACAATCACTAATTAAATATAAATTCAATTAATTATAAATAATATACAATTAACCAAATTAAAATATAAAAAAATACCCGGCTCAGGAAATGGTGTGGTGACAAGCCTATCCTCCTTAGAAAATTTTGTCCTCAAAATTTAAAGTCAATTCGCACTCCCTTTAGGTCAAACCTCCAACAATCACAGTCAAGAAATTCTACCTAAACAACATGCAAGATCATGGTCCTACTGGTCGTGTTATCATAGTCTCAATCAGGGTCACTACACTATCTACCACAGCACAAAGAAAGTCTAACAGGTACTAATGAAGCACACCACAAGGAATGGAAAAGGACATGAAGAAGAACAAAGAGACAAACCTGCTAACCCGACACCCGTAGCATCGGCCTCCTCGACCGTCAATGCATAAGCCCTGCCCTGCTGGGGTGTATCCCTCTGCTGGTGTGGGGCATAATGCTGTGCCACAGATAGCCTAGCTCCAACTCTCTGATCCTATGCTCCACCAAATGAAGGTGCAGTAGGGCAATCTCGCATCTAGTGAGCAGCAGATCCACAAAACAAACACACCTTCAGCCTCCTCCTACAAATATCTCAAGTGTGTCCTGCCTTCCTGTAGTAGGCACAAGTGGGCACCCTTTGATCCTGACCCTATTACGCTGCCTTTTGCACATAGGGACGCTTAGCCGGTCCTGCACTGCCACTCGTACTACCTGAATCGACCCTGTCTCTCTTGGACTTAAGCTCCAAGTCATCCTCTGCACTCTGAGCGTCTCCTACTATCTGCTCGAAAGTCGCCTCACGGTCGCTCCTAGTCAAAAACTTGACCGCCATGACCAAGCCCTTGCGAATCTTTCTCGCCTTTGCTGCCTCACTCATGCCCTCTATAAATCTGCCCAAACGGCAGAACTCCGCTGCATACTCGTCCACCATCATGCTCCCTTGGACGAGTGCCTCGAACTGGCTCTCCAAAGCACTAAGCGCCACATTTGGGAAAAACTTCTCCTTAAAAAGCCTCTTAAAAGCCTCTCAAGTAAGCCCTGGTGCCGCAATCCTTGTATCAGTGCGATACCACGTCAAAGCGAGGTCTAACATCTGACTGCCCGCTGCCTCTATCTGCATGCTGTCTGGAATCTGTGACAGCCGAAAAATCCCCTCAATCTGCTCTATCCAGTCATTCGCGTACATGATCCCTTCTGTACCCCGGAACTCCTTGGGCCGCATCCTCTGGAAGTCAATGATACTGCCCGGCCTCGGATGTTGTGCCTGATCTGCCTGTGGCTGGATCTGAGCCACTCTGTCCACTGCCGTCATGGCCACCTGGTGGGCGTTCTCAATGCCCAGCCTCATCACATCCACCTGACGGTGCTGCGCGTCCATCATCTCTCTGAAAAATGCAAACAACTACGTGGCATCTACTGGTGCAAGAAGTGGTGGAGGAACCACCGGAATGACTGTGGTAGTCCTCGGATCGACAAGTGGAGAAGGATCCCCGAGAGAAACAGATACTCCCTCGACCGCAGGAGTGGCGAATAGAGCGGTAGCAGCTGTCTGAATACGAGCTGGACGAGAGGTAGCAGACCTCTCGATAGCAACTGCTGGAACGGTATGATGGGATCGTATCTTCGGAGGCATCCTGAACACAGATCAAAAGAAGTCAATACGGTGCAAGATACGATATCATCAAAGAAGGACGGTAATATTTTAAAAAAAAAACAATTTCAGAATAATTAGATTAGAATTGTTCCTAGTCATGATTGAGTACACTCTCATCCTAGATCCTAGATCCTATAGCAGGCTCGCAGCAGTACAATTAAGTTGTTGTACCACCATGACTGTTTGTGGTATTAAACGAAAGAACGAAATGTATATAATGCGAGGTTTGCACGAAACCCGCCTTCTTTGGTTTACAAACAAACTTGTACAATTTGATCCTATACGAGGATGTGGGAGTACAATTTATTTAATCTGGGTAGATGATTGCTATAGGTGTCTGATCTACAGTCGATCACTTTAGCCCTTGGACTACACGATGGTGAAGAAGTGCCGTGGAAGACGGAAAGCAGCTTCGTAGGTGGCGAAAGAGGATGGATGCACGAGGCCAATGTCGTCGATCGCTACTCTTCGCCTGAGCTCTGGATACTTCTCTCTCTCTCTCTTTCTCTCTCTCTCTTAAAGACTCTTCGATCTTTCCTCAATCTCCAATATTTCGACCCGTGGTTCGATCTTCTTTCAAAGCTTCGACCTTGCTCGATTTTTAAAGTCTCCACCTTTGTTCGATCTTTCGACCTTCTTCTCTGTTGATAGAGGTCTCTATTTATAGAGTATTGGTGACAGTGACCACTCAATCGGTATGGAAACCGGGTAGTGGAAAGTACAGCACCCTTTTACACAACGGTTAAAATAACCAAAGCCTGCATGTAGATGATCTTTTGAATGAGCGTGTGACGCGGGTCCAACTAAGGGACAAAACGCATATAATCGCTACGAAGATCACGGCATAGAAGCCACGTAGGTAGGTATCCCTTATGTAGAAGAGGTTGGCATAGAAGCCAATGTCTGTCACCATAGCGTAGAAGCCATGTAGGCATAGAAGCCGAGTAGGCGTAGAAGCCTGATGGCATAGAAGCCGAATAAGCACAGAAGGCCGAATGAGCATAGAAGCCGAACGAGCATAGAAGCTGATGAGGCATAGAAGCCGAGCGGGCACAGAAGTTGAATGGGCGTAGAAGCCGCTGCGTAACGTGCCAAAGTGGTCGTAGAGGCCGAGCAGTCACAAAAGCTGAATAGGCGTAGAAGCCGAGGTGATGTGGACGTCATTGGCCGAAATTATGGCTCTTGGAGATATAATCAAATCTTCCGCATTAAATACAGAGATCCGCAATCATCATTAATTGTAGAGACGTGTTCCGAGGGCCTGTCATCGTTCTGAGCATTAGGTGCAGAGACGTGCCTCGAGCCCTGTACGAAGAGTAGCTTTTGATGTGGCAGTCTGTTTGTCTTCCACGACGCGTAAATAGTTCGCGTTTGCCTGTGTAAAATAAGGCAGCATAACCCCTTGTATGCGTAAAAGCAGTCTCCGCTGAGAGGATGTCAGTAAACGACGGTTTGGTGATATTTAATCAAATCCTCTGCATTAAATGCAGAGATCCGCCATCATAATGTAGGGCGCATCCCGAGTGGTCTGCCATCTTTCTAGCCGTCGTCTGGGTAGCCGTGCAGCACTTTTTGTCAGGAGTCAGATGTCAGGTTCACTGCGTGACTTGACAGGTTCATTTCGAGGAAGACGAAGCGTTCCTCGTACGCTTTAACGCTGCTATGAAAGCGGATGAGTTTTACGCCATGGAGGCGATGAAGCACCCCGTCTACGCTGAAGCGGCCTGGACATACTGTATTTACGTGGATGGTCCCATCATATTTTATACCGTGCTCAGTAGAAAAGCTCCATTGCACTCTTGATGGCCCTGGGGTCCCCTGCTTACGCTGCCCTGCATCACCATGTTGCGTAGAGCTATCAAGCGTATTTTTCATGCTTCTACAAGACCCCCTTCAAAGCTTTCAAATTTCTTTGAAATTTGGAACGCTTTGAATGAAGCATGAACCGCTCCTCGTAACTCAAAATGTTTCTGAATGGAGCGTTGAAACGGTCGATGCTGACTTTATGGCGAATTTATTGGGGACCGGTGTGACCTCTTTGCAATTGACCGCTTTGAGGACCGTTCAGATGTACGCGTGATCTGGCCGACGTATCCTTCAGATGTATGGGAAGTCGTGGAGCATGAAATTATTAGTCCGCAGCTTCTGAGCATAAAATAAAAACCATCGAGCGTGAAATCATAAACTTGTAGTTCCTGAGCGTGAAGTCGTAGGCTTGTAGCCTCTCGAGCATAAAAGCTACTGAGCACAAAGGCATCTGGGCATAAAACCCGACTTGTAGCCGTCGAACGTAAATCCATAGATTCGTAGCTGTCGAGCGTAGAAAGCTCCTTAGCATAGAACTGTAGATTTGTAGCTTCTGAAAAGAAAAAAATTTCAAGCGTGAAGTCGCGGATCTGTTGCTTCTGAGTGTAAACTAAGCGCCACCGAGCGTGAGATCATCGATTTGTTATCTGCTGGCATGAAGTCGTAGGATTGTGGCCTCTCGAGCATAAAATCTACTGAGCACAAAGGCATCCAGGCATAAAACCATATACTTATAGCTTGCGAGCGTGAAATCGTAGATCTGTTGTTGTCAAGCGTAGAAAGCTCCTTAGCGTAAGAACTGCTGACCTGCTTTGCGCGAAAAATATTTTGAATTCGCTGACTGTCCTCCTTCTCTGAATAATAGGCTGACGTAGGACCCAATCATAACCGAATATTAATTAGAAGATTTGGTTCAGGGTCCGAGGAGTCCATCCGAACTCTATATATATCCCAAGTTTTCTGAGAGAAAAACTTTTCATCCGTCTTCTGCGAAAGAAAGCCTACGACTGGTCGAGCTCTTCTCCGAGTCTTCTCTGAGTCTTCAAAGTTTCCAGTAATGGCCTCTAAGCAATCCTCCTCCTCTAAGGGAAAGAAGATTGATTCCTCTTCTCGTTCTTCTGCCCAAGCAGGAGTGCCTCCGGTTGGACAGGGCGAACCCCATTCTGAGTCGAGCATCCCGCCGACGAGAGGGATTGCCTCTGCCCATTTGGAGAAGTAATCCGTGATGGCCAGTATGAACTGGTGACCTCTGGAAGAAGACGGGTGAATAGGACCAATGATATCCATACCCCGTACTTCGAAAGGCCAGGATATAACCGTAGGATGTAGATGTTCAGACAGCTGATGTATGAAGTCTGCATGGACCTGACAGGCCCTGCATCGTTTGGCATACTTGATTGCGTCTGCGATCATAGTAGGCCAGTAATAGCCTATTCTCCTGATACGATCCTGTAGCTTAGGACCGGGTTGATGCGCCCCGCATACGCCGTTGTGAGCTTCGCGGATAATCTGCTGTGCTTCGTCATTAGAGAGACATCTCAATAGCAGTCCGTCGTAGGTCCGGCGATATAGGCATTGTGAAGATGTATCAAAGTAGAAGCGTAATGATCGTCTTTTGACGGATGCTGCTTCTTTAGGGTCCTCCGACAAGATTCCGTACGCCACGAAATCTATAAAGGGACTTCTCCAATCTCTCTTAGGAGGATCGGTGTTCACAGCGTAACTTCATTCGATGTGAGCGTTGTTCTTCACGCAAAATAGATCTCTGTTAAGAAGGATTACCGAATTCTGCCTTCTTATAGGAGTAGCTAAATCTGCAGCTAGACTGGCTAGGGCATCGGCTTCCAGATTCTGAGGTCGAGGTACATGCTCTAGGAAGAACCCCTTGAATGTCACGGCTACCTCGACCGTTGCTTGGTGATAGGGGATGAGGTCTGGATTTCGGACTTCATATATTCCTCTGACTTGATTGACGATAAGCAGAGAATCACCAAAAGCTTCTAGAGATTCGACCCCCAGCTCTTTAGCGACTTAGAGCCCGATTAGTAGAGCGTTGTACTCCACCACATTGTTGGAACAGGGCTCGTTTAGAGAGTATGCTCGATAGATGATGAGTTTATCGGGAGTAACCAGGACGATTCCTACCCCTGAAACCATATTTCCCTTGGGACCAGTCCTGGAGGCACCGTCGAAGAACAGTTTCCATGTACTACTTTCCATTGCGGGCATTCCACAAGGGAACTTTTTGTGGACCTATCATTTGTTGTGCACGAGAGTGCAAATAATAGGTTTGGGGACAAGCCCTGCCAGAGGTAATATGGCAGTTTTTGTGGACTCAACACCACTGGCGTACTTAGAGTTAAGTACGGGTGCAAAGTTGAGATGACAATCGATATCAGAGGTAATATGAACATGATAATCGATAGCCGAATTTAGGAAGATTTGTTCAGAGATAATATGAACATGACAAACTCCCTCGGTTGTGACTCTATTGGGGATAGAGGCATACATCTGCTCAGAGGTAATATGGATATGGCAGTTTTTTGTGGACTAAATACCACTGGCGTACTTAGAGTTAAGTACGGGTGCTAAGTTGAGATGACAATCGATATCAGAGGTGATAATCGATAGCCGAGATGACAATCAATATCAGAGGTAATATGAACATGATAATTGATAGCCAAATTTAGGAAGGTTTGTTCAGAGGTAATATGAACATGACAAACTCCCTGGGTTGTGACTCTATCGGGGATAGAGGCATACATCTGCTCAGAGGTAATATGGACATGGCAGTTTTTGTGGACTCAACACCACTGGCGTACTTAGAGTTAAGTACGGGTGCTAAGTTGAGATGACAATCGATATCAGAGGTGATAATCGATAGCCGAGATGACAATCGATATCAGAGGTAATATGAACATGATAATCGATAGCCGAATTTAGGAAGATTTGTTCAGAGGTAATATGAACATGACAAACTCCCTGGATTGTGACTCTATCGGGGATAGTGGCATACATCTGCTCAGAGGTAATATGGACATGGCAGTTTTTGTGGACTCAACACCACTGGCGTACTTAGAGTTAAGTACGGGTGCTAAGTTGAGATGACAATCGATATCAGAGGTAATATGAACATGATAATCGATAGCCGAATTTAGGAAGGTTTGTTCAGAGGTAATATGAACATGACAAACTCCTTGGGTTGTGACTCTATCGGGGATAGAGGCATACATCAGCTCAGAGGTAATATGGACATGGCAGTTTTTGTGGACTCAACACCACTGGCGTACTTTGAGTTAAGTACGGGTGTTAAGTTGAGATGATAATCGATATCAGAGGTAATATGAACATGATAATCGATAGCCGAATTTAGGAAGGTTTGTTCAGAGGTAATATGAATATGACAAACTCTCTGGGTTGTGACTCTATTGGGGATAGAGGCATACATCTGCTCAGAGGTAATATGGACATGGCAGTTTTTGTGGACTCAACACCACTGGCGTACTTAGAGTTAAGTACGGGTGCTAAGTTGAGATGATAATCGATATCAGAGGTAATATGAACATGATAATCGATAGCCGAATTTAGGAAGGTTTGTTCAGAGGTAATATGAACATGACAAACTCCCTGGGTTATGACTCTATTTGGGATAGAGGCATACATCTGCTCAGAGGTAATATAGACATGGCAGTTTTTGTGGACTCAACACCACTGGCGTACTTAGAGTTAAGTACGGGTGCTAAGTTGAGATGAAAATCGATATCAGAGGTAATATGAACATGATAATCGCTAGCCAAATTTAGGAAGGTTTGTTCAGAGGTAATATGAACATGACAAACTCCTTGGGTTGTGACTCTATCGGGGATAGAGGCATACATCTGCTCAGAGGTAATATGGACATGGCAGTTTTTGTGGACTCAACACCACTGGCATACTTAGAGTTAAGTACAGGTGCTAAGTTGAGATGACAATCGATATCAGATGTGATAATCGATAGCCGAGATGACAATCGATATCAGAGGTAATATGAACATGATAATCGATAGCCGAATTTAGGAAGGTTTGTTTAGAGGTAATATGAACATGACAAACTCCCTGGGTTGTGACTCTATCGGGGATAGAGGCATACATCTGCTCAGATGTAATATGGACATGGCAGTTTTTTTTGGACTCAACACCACTGGCGTACTTAGAGTTAAGTACGGGTGCTAAGTTGAGATGACAATCGATATCAGAGGTAATATGAACATGATAATCGATAGCCGGACCAAAATGGTTTGTTCAGAGGCAATATGAACATGACAAACTCCCTGGGTTGTGACTCTATCGGGGATAGAGGCATACATCTGCTCAGAGGTAATATGGATATGGCAGTTTTTGTAGACTCAACACCACTGGCGTACTTAGAGTTAAGTACGGGTGCTAAGTTGAGATGACAATCGATATCAGAGGTAATATGAACATGATAATCGATAGCCGGACCAGAATGGTTTGTTCAGAGGCAATATGAACATAACAAACTCAGCTGGGTTGGACCTGAAAAATCCACTGGGGAAACTTTTTAGAGATTCATCATCTGGTATTTTCTTGACGGAGCAGATTGTCACGTTAAAGTAAAACCAATTTGCAGTGATCGTCCCCTCGTTTATAGATGCAAAGTAATGACCTTGGCATCGATCAACTCCTGAATTCTCCTTTTTAGTACATAGCACGCCTTTGTAGGATGATGAATGTACTGATAAAAGTGACAATAATCTGGGTCATCGTCTTTGCCAGCCCTCTCAGGGTATCTGATGTTGGGTAGCTGAAGTTTGTTTTCCTTCATCAACGTATTGAAGATTTTACTGATGTCATCTTTATTGAAGGAGAAAGTCCCCTTCGGCCTTCGGGCTCCCGATACCTGAGTTTTACGATCTTCCGGGAAGATCGTCATCGTTGCATCATCTTCAGACTTAGAGAGGATTCTACCCCCAGCTTTGGATGTTGTCTGGTTTTGTCGAGGGAGACTACCCCCAGACTTGTCGTTGCATTCGTCCACAGAAGTTGCTTTAAAAGGTCGTACTTCTGGTTGTACAGAATCAGACTCTCGAGGTTGTGAGTTTGCAAGAGATGCAGTATACCCCAGCCCGAAATGAGCTTGTTGATGGTGAGAATTACCATGCAACGGTGTTCGTCTACCTTTTCTATTGTTGAGGCCTTGTTTCAGCTTCAAATCATAACCCATGCTTTGCATAATATTTAATGCTTGCGGGCTGTAGCTGTGAACTTGTATTTCACCAGCATCGTCATCGAAGGAATCTTCTTGTATAGTCGATTCGTTGCGCGTGCGGCCGAAGACTATTGAATGCTGATTGCTACGGGCGGGTAGATTGTTCCCTTGCTGGCGTAAATGCCGAGAAGTTAAGTAGCTTGCCGCTTGCTTTCCCTTGCGGAGATCACAGGGGTCATCTGGTTCCCCATCGAGGTCAGATGTTGTCTTACGCACAGAGCGTGCTTTGTACTTCCGATTTGGTGCCGAGGCATCATCAGAAGTTTTGTCTATTCCGCCACGGACGGGAGACTGGTTTCTACACGTAGAGTGCAGTGGATACTTCTGGGTGAGCGCCGAGGCTTTGCCCAAAGTTTTGTCTGTACCGCGCATAGTGGGAGACTGGTTTCTACGCGTAGAGCGCACTGGATACTTCTGGTTTAGCGCTGAGGCTTTGCCCGAAGTTTTGTCTGTACCATGCGTAGCGGGAGACTGGTTTCTACGCGTATAGCACAGTGGATACTTCTGGGTTAGCGCTGAGGCTTTTCCCGAAGTTTTGTCTGTACTGCGCGTAGCGGGAGACTGAATTTTACGTGCAAGGCACGGAGGGAGCAATCCTATAACCTCATTGGTCAGAGAGATCGGAGAGAACGGAGAGTCCACAGGAATGGTAGAGGATGTCTTGGGCATCCAGACCTTGTGCAGCTTCCTGTTGTTTTGTACAGAGAGAGAGTGAGAGCTACCCCCAGTCCGAAGCATATCTTCGTAGGCAGACTGGTCGAACTGGACGACCAGTGTCTTCTTCACGAATCCCACGGATACCGCATCGTGTTGAGCAATCGCTTCCTCATCAGAAGAGAAAGGTGTCCCCAGCAGAGTCGCCATCTTGTATGTGGTATTAAACGAAAGAACGAAATGTATATAATACGAGGTTTGCACGAAACCTGCCTTCTTTGGTTTACAAACAAACTTGTACAATTTGATCCTATACGAGGATGTGGGAGTACAATTTATTTAATCTGGGTAGATAATTGCTATAGGTGTCTGATCTACAGTCGATCACTTTAGCCCTTGGACTACACGATGGTGAAGAAGTGCCGTGGAAGACGAAAAGCAGCTTCGTAGGTGGCGAAAGAGGATGGATGCACGAGGCCAATGTCGTCGATCGCTACTCTTCGCCTGAGCTCTGGATGCTTCTCTCTCTCTCTCTCTTAAAGACTCTTCGATCTCTCCTCAATCTCCAATGTTTCGACCCGTGGTTCGATCTTCTTTCAAAGCTTCGACCTTGCTCAATTTTTAAAGTCTCCACCTTTGTTCGATCTTTCGACCTTCTCCTCTGTTGATAGAGGTCTCTATTTATAGAGTTTTGGTGACAGTGACCACTCAATCGGTATGGAAACCGAGTAGTGGAAAGTACAGCACCCTTTTACACAACGGTTAAAATAACCAAAGCCTGCGTATAGATGATCTTTTGAATGAGCGTGTGACGCGGGTCCAACTAAGGGAAAAAACGCGTATACCACGTAGGTAGGTATCCTTTGTGTAGAAGAGGTTGGCATAGAAGCCAATGTCTGTCACCATGGCGTAGAAGCCAAGTAGGCATAGAAGCCGAGTAGGCGTAGATGCCTGATGGCATAGAAGCAGAATAAGCACAGAAGGCCGAATGAGCATAGAAGCCGAACGAGCATAGATAGAAGCCGAGCGGACACAAAAGCTGAATGGGCGTAGAAGCCGCTGCGTAACGTGGCAGAGTGGTCGTAGAGGCCGAGCAGTCACAAAAGCTGAATGGACGTAGAAGCCGAGGTGATGTGGACATCTTTAGCCGAAATCACAGCTCTTGGAGATATAATCAAATCCCCCGCATTAAATACAGAGATCCACCATCATCATTAATTGCAGAGACGTGTTCAGAGGGCCAGCCACTATTCTGAGCATTAGGTGTAGAGACGTGCCTCGAGCCCTGTACGAAGAGCAGCTTTTGATGTGGCAGTCTATTTGACTTCCGTGGCACGTAAATAGTTCATATTTGCCTGTGTAAAACAAGGCAGCGTATCCCCTTATATGCGTAAAAGCAGTCTCCGCTGAGGGGATGTCAGTAAACGATGGTTCGGTGATATTTAATCAAATCCTCTGCATTAAATGCAGAGATCCGCCATCATACTGTGGGGCGCATCCCGAGTGGTCTGCCATCTTTCCAGCCGTCGTCTGGGTAGCCGTGCAGCACTTTTTGTCTGGAGTCAGATGTCAGGTTCACTGCATGACTTGACAGGTTCATTTTGGGAAAGACGAAGCATTTCTCGTACGCTTTAACACTGCTATGAAAGCGGATGAGTTTTACGCCATGGAGGCGATGAAGTACCCCGTCTACGCTGAAGCAGCCTGGACATACTGCATTTACGCAGATGGTCCCATCATATTTTATGCCGTGCTCAGTGGAAAAGCTCCATTGCACTCTTGATGGCCCTGGGGTCCCCTGCTTACGCTGCCCTACATCACCATGTTGCGTAGAGCTATCCAGCATATTTTTCATGCTTTTACAACGACATCGCACTAATTACGAATCGAGACCTGCATGGGACCGCCAACAAAAATGTGTCACGACCCGCACCCGAAAAATTGGGCATGAGTCGTGGGTACGTCCAGCCTAAGCCGCAGCATCGGCGGTAGAACGCTGTTTAGGTCTATTAACAATCTCACACAATCAGTATATAAACCTGCCAAGATCTCAACTCCAAACGGAGGAGCAATATCATAATGATAATCACAATGTACTCAATCACGAATCTAAGCATGATAAGATAACAAAGAAGACTAACAGCTCCAAAGTCTAAACAACTGCTGCTAAAAATACCACAACATCAAATAACAATAATACATCATCCAAAATCATATACAATACAAGGTCTCAATCTAAAACCAGAGACAAATCCGGTACCAAAAGCTAATAAAAACAACAACAAGGTCTTAGTGATCCTGGCTACCAACCCGAAAATTACTCCTAAGCTAGAGGATCCATGTCTGCACCATCGACAAGCTGAGGTCCATAAAATATCGGACACCAATCCTCCGGATATTCTAAAAAAAATATGTCCAGTCAGGACTGGAGCAAGTACACCTCTAACAGTAGTTCCAGTTAAATGACAAAAACTATAAAACAGTTGTAGCAAGTAGCAAGTAGCAAGGCGAAGAATATGAAGTATAAACAAGAAAATATACATATCACTGGTGCATAAAGGTAAAGATGCATGAATGTCAGAAGCAAGATAGTAATAACTGCAAGATACAAGAAATCTAAACTAAGATCAAGTCTGTGCACAAGAACGTGTAGTGAGTCCAGCATGAAATATATGTAGTGAGTCAAGTCCAGAAATATGTAAGTGAGACCAGCAAGAAATGCAAGTGAGTCCAGACTATAAAGAATGAACTCGTGTCTTTGAAATACTTGTTTTGACATGTAAACGGCTAGGGGTAAGTACGGCTCACCGCACACTGGGTGTGTGGCTGCTATCATTCCAGATTAGACCAAAGGGGTAATTCCAGTTGGGAATGTTTACATGTCTACTCGAATATTTCCCCTCACCTTCTAGTACAAGTGAATCTAAGACCCGACACGTAAATCAAGTATGAGTCCAGCCTGAAACATGAGTGATGCCTGTAGTGATGCCTGTAGGTGATGCCTATAGGTAATTCCAGAATAGAGGCCAGAAACATAAAATATACGTGTCACAAGTAAATGAATCCAGAAATACCAGTCTATGTCATGCCAGAAAATCAGATGATACTATACTATAAGCTGAATCATAATAATCATCAGATAATAGAAACTATCAGAGAATGTACTCGCCTGACGTCCTGAGCAACTAGCGATCCGAAATGGTGTCACAAGGACCTATTACGAAAAGCAAGGTTAAACATGTTTCTAATGAGTTAAATAGATATAAAATAACTAAAAGTAGGCTTCTAGGGTCGTTCTAGGTCAAACGGGTCAAACCGGTGAAATTTGGGTCAAAAAGTCAACTATGGGTCCAAAAAGTCAACTCTGGGTCAAATCTAGGTCAAAAGTTGACTTTGGCGGTCAACCGAGTCAACAAAGGTCAACTCTAGGTTAAACTAGGGTGCCCCTAAAATTCTAGGTCAAAACTAGGTCATTAAGCTAATAAACCCTAGAACTCACCTCCTTGAGATACCGAGATAACCTCGGTATCCGATACCTCAACCTAGGCTACGCACCCCGCCTATACCCGCTAAAACCTATGCTAGCACGCGTAAATATATACACATATACATAAAAACCTATCTCTAAACTCAAACCTAGGCAATTGCTCAAAAATTCTACTCGAAACTCAATACCTTGGGTATCTCAAGGTATTGAGATACCTTGATATCTCAAGGTATTGAGATATCGCCCAATACCCCTCTAACTAACTATCTAGTTAGCTATTATGCATATAGACATACCCCTAGTTAATAATCTAGGCTAGAAAATATATATCTAATACATATATGCAAATACCTACGTATATATATATATACCCATTCACACATACACACATATACCCATATATATACCCAAACTCACATATATATATATATATATACATATATATATATATATATATATATATATATATATATATATATATATATATATATATATATACCTAAACTATCTATCTAGCTATAGGTATATATATCTATACACATAGATATACATATCTAACTATCCCTCTACCTATCTATCTATCTATCTATCTAGTTATATATATATCTATCTATCTAGTTATCCATACATATATACATATCTATCAAATATCTAAATATCTAACTATCTATCTATCTATCAATCTATTTATGTATTTACCTATCTGGATATCTATCTACCTATTCATCTACTCATCTATCAATCTATCTAGATATATCTATCTATCTATTGATCTATCTATATATTTATCTTTCTATCTATCTTATTTATCTAGCTATCTATATATATCCATCTATCTAGATATCTATCTATATATAGATCTATAAATCTATCTATTCATGTAATATCTATTATCTAATATCTATCTATCTATCAATCTACTTATTTATTATCTATCTATTAATCTAGCTATCTATCTAGCTATCCATCTATCTATTCATGTATATATATATATATATATATATATATATATATATATATATATATATATATATATATATATCACTCTTTCTCCCTCGCTCTGCTGCTACATCCTGCTGCTGCGAATGCTGCTGCTAACATCTGCTGCTGCTGCTGCTGCTGCGCTGCCCTGCTGTGAGATGCTACCGCGGCGCTGCGGCTGCTGCTGCCTGCTGTACGATCTGCTGTGCGCTGCTCGCTGCACTGCGCACTCCACTGCATACTGCTCTCGCTGCTGCTCTGTTGTGCAGTCCACACACACAATGACACTCGCACACAATCACACACACACAAACACGCACACACATAAACACACAGACACACACATATATACATATATATATATATATATAACTATATATATATATATTTACACACACACTAATACATAAACCCCTACATAAATATATGTATATACACACACACACATATATATATATATATATATATATATATATATATACATATAACACATATCTATAAATATATACAGAGAGAGAGAGACACATACACACAAACACAAAACACAACACAACTCACAAACAACACACCCAACTCACGCCCAACGACCCCCTACACGCACAAACACATAAATATATACAAAATATAACCCAAGAACTCTAGCACACACTCCTCGAAGCTAATCCAACGTGCGCACAAGCCCGAAACTAAGAAACCAAGTCGAAATGGTCGTTCGGTCATTTCGACGAACACGCGGTGTGCGGTTCAGAAAATCTCCTGAAACGCACACCAAACCAACTCGGAATCGGCGCAAAATTTACCCACGGGTTCTAAATAATGTCTATATCCTAGAAAAAATGCTAACTCTTCGATTCTAGATCTGTGGCGAAAATGCGCACGCACTTAGAACCGGCGACGACAAAAACCCCAAAAACGCCCAAAACGTCCGTTTCTCCGCGACATGACTTCACGTGTCCGAACGGAGACACGCACTCACCCTCAAGACACCCGAGTACGTCTACCTAGGTCTGTCTAATCTAGGGCATCACCCAAAGTTGGGCCAATCTCGGATTCCATCCGAAATTGACACAAAACCTAGTGTTAAAGTCTCCAAACACAACCAAACTTGCTCCAACTTCCTCCCACGGGTAGTTCTAAGGTCTAGAAAGGTTCTAAACTATTAATTACACTATATAAGAGTAATTACAAGGAGGAAAATCAGGGTTTACCTCTTGGGAGTTGGAATCCCAAGGCCAAAGTCTCCAAATCCACCACAACAAGCTTCCAAGCTTCCAATCCAAGCTCCAATACCAAATCTAAGCTCTACCCACCTAGGTTAGGAAAAAATGTAGGGTTAGGGTTAACATCCATGGAGAATAGACGAAGAAGGAGGAGAAAAGACTTACTTACTTAAACTTGGGAGAAGGAAAGAAGAAGAAATGGAGAATGAAGAAGAAGAAGAAGAAGAAGAAGTAGTAGTAGTAGTAGTAGTAGTGAAGAAGTGGGGAAGAAGAAATAGGGGTTGTTGTGGTTTTGGTTGGGTAGGGGTTGGCTACACATTAAAGGAGGGTTTCACAAAGTCCAAAATACCTAAAATGCCCTCTCCTAACTTGGGTTTTAGGTTTCGGGTTCCAAAAGCACTCAAACTAACTCCCAATCTCTCCAACTAACCCACTAAAAATATAATAAATATTCTAAACCCAAAAATAGGTCTCACAAGGGTGTGGCCTGGGTCGGACATGGATCCACTAGGATCTGACATGGGTCCAGGCTAGCCAAAACCCTAAAATAATCAATAAAAAATAATACAATCACTAATTAAATATAAATACAATTAATTATAAATAATACATAATTAACCAAATTAAAATAAAAAAATACCCAGCTCAGGAAATGGGGTGGTGACAAAGAATAACTTGGGTGCAACGACAGTGGTATCATTTTTTGTTATTATTATATATTATGCATGTTAACCTAGTTTTATGAGAATACCCCATTATCATGAGACATTCTTATGTTTTATTTGGCCGTGACATATTTTTTACATGAGTTGTGAGTCTCATATAAATTACGGACTTACGTATTGACTGATCATCAGTATGTATGGGACGTGCGATAGAAAATAACTGCTAATAGAGATATGTTAGAAGACTTGGCAGTTATTAGAGGTCTCATCGTGTCATAGATATGGCATGAATAGAGCATAGGGTAGGGAGAACAACAAGTAAAGTGTTTGGGCTCCTTTGTATTTTTTCTTATATAACCTGTATGCTCCGCCGGAGATGCATAGTCAGATGACCCCTATATTATATATCTACATGCAACCTCTGACGTTCAAAAGACGTCATACTTTTTAGGCCCCTGATTCTCCGAGAGAATCATGCCAATCCCATTTTAGCCAGATAGCCCACATGTTGGAAAGTTGTTCTCAAAAGTGCATTCACATAGACGGTTAGGCGACCCTTGGATGTTTATTTTTAGTACTTTATTGGCATGCTTCTATGTATCTTGTTATGTCCCTCTGAGGACCTAGTCCCTTTTTAGGTGTATACGATCATGACTATTCGCAGGAGTACGGATCAGGACTTGCTACTTTGTTCTCTTTTAAGGAGGTCTTTCCTTCGAGCCTATTTGATCATTAGATGATGTACTTATTATATTTACTTTTATATTCTAGTTTGGTTATGGATTTGTCTCCATCCAACTATTAGTTCTTCTTAACTAGTTCATATTTGGTTCATTGACATATTTGATCATTTATTTCTTTATGATTTTTGTGTATAGATGAGATTTAGTTATGCCATATGACTTGTGACAATTATAAACCACTTGTGAATTATTATTTATAATATAGCGTACGTATGTGTTATGGTTTCCATATATTGGAGTTTCCATATACATACGGCTGGCATGCTTACGTATTCCTAGTCCTACGTATTTTATGACTGGGGCGTAACTTATTTTTGTAGTAGCCCATGCAGGTCGAGTTAGCTGTTTCGATTACTTAACTGTACTAAGCGGGCCTACACCTAGGATTAGAGTTTTAGGTCTTATCCACATTTGACTATGACTCACCTTCCTTCCATCCCGTTCTATTTAAATAATTGCATCCTGCTTGATTCATGTAGTTCTCCTAATATTTTATCTATCTCTTGCAGAGAGATGAATTAGTGGATGCAGGTCGAGAGTATATTTTCTCAGTTAGGTTACTGTACCAAGCAAGCCTGCAAATAGGATTAGAGTATAGGTCTCATCCACATACTTGACTTTCCTCTTTGATTTTGCTCCAAATTCTTTGAACTCACCTACCTACCTTGACCTTCAAAATTGAACATGCTTAATTCTCTTGACATAGATTTTCTTATTTTCTCACCTTTTCATATTTAATGTAATTCCCTAATAATTCCTTGAGTAGGAATTCTTGTTGTTAGAAGATAATTATGATAGCATATCTATTAAAAAATTAAATTAGAATATTCATAGCTCCCAAAATTTTAGCATATCTAATGAACCCTACAATCAACACCTATAAATTAATTGACTATTGTCCCTTTATATATTTATGAATGACTTGAGAGTAGTATAGACACTACTAGGGTTAGTTAGAAATTTAACCATATTGTTTGACCCTAGTATTGAGGAATCAATAGAAATCCAAGGCTGAATTGTGGCGCCCCATTTTCCCTAATCGGGATACACGACTAAGAAATACAAGATGGTATCGTTCGATCGGGATAGATTGAAACAAGAACTCGTCCTCGTTATGTATTTGCTTCTTCGGAATCGATTCCCATATTCAGTGGACCGTGCCCCCGGGATCGACTTAGCGGCAGAGTCAGTAGGGACCTCTCCGCTGCATCTTTTATTGCCTCAGATTTTGATGTCGCTTGTGCTTTCGTGCTTTGAGTTGGTTTTTGGATTTGCTTGAGATTTCTTGAACAGTTTTGATGGATTTCATTATTTTCGTTCATTAAACTACACTTCAATTTTGAGATTTAGAAAGAGTAGAAGAGGTATTGATCAAGATGTTCATCAATGCAGGTGAACGAGCAGTAGGCGGCTTACGAGCGGAGTCTTGAAGCGCCTCTTTCCTTCTCCCTTACAACCAACTAAGTGAGTGGCTACCATCCCGATTAGCTAGCCCTTCTTCCAAGTCTTCACACCTTAAAATCTTGCATTCTCCTTTGCCCCGATCAAACGATACCAAGTAATAACTAAAAGATGTCAAGATAAAAAGGGAATAGACTTGGTTAATACTGCTTGTCATTCAACTTGGGAATGGTTACCCATGTGCATGCTTGTTCGTTTGGAATGTTCATCATATGCATCAATTTTAGTTAGAATGCATCTTCTTCTATAAATTGTGCTAATTATGAATCATATCTTGTATACGACAAATTGTTCAAGGAGGCTATGCAAAATAAATCATGCAATGCTACTTGTCTTATACTCGTGTTGCCTCAACTGCATAAATATTTAACGTGTTATGAACGATTGATCATGGACAACTTGTGCACAAGGTCAATGGTTCCTGCGGACGGTCGCTGGGGCACTGGCACCGATCCGATCCGGGCGGAACCCAACGTTTAGTCTCACATGATTGACGGGATGCTTGCAGCGCACCACGTGCTTTCGTTGCATACATCCTCATCAATGACTATTGTCCATTATGGCATCAAGCCAGTGATCACCACGTATATTTAAACTTGTTGCAAACTAACTTGTGTCTTCGTGGCAGGGAAGGCATGGTAAGTATTGTGCAGGTGGTTCAGACGGGCAGGTAAAAGCCACCGAACGGTGGCAAGTTTATTTCAGTAATTTCTATATGCTGCATACTTGTAAATAAACTAAGGCAAGATAGAAAGACCACAATAATATGCATGCTTCATTAAAACAACGTGTTCATTGGTATAGTTGGGTTAGCTTGCCTTCACTAGCATGTTTCAACATACTGACCCTCGTTGAAACAGGTTCCCCGCACTAAGGAGAACCGAGCGAGGAGCTAAAGTTGTCTTTTCCGATCCAGTCCAGCTATAGGAGCATCCTGATCGCGCCGCATTTTTAAGTACTTGAAGAAGGAGCTTGCAACTCAATACACAATGCAGCTCCGTGGGAAGGCCGTCATCCAGCCCAAAGGTCTTTATCATTTTGAAGTTTAGTAAAGGGATGTAATGTATATAATTGCTATCTCATTTTGAGTCAACACTTTTGTAAGCCCGTGCGGCAAATTAGCTGACTCGTTCAAGAGTTTGTAATAGATGTTCATATATCAATAAAGAGAACTTTTCCATGTTTCAAATTTGTGTTTCAATTTATCTATGTACTCTGAATATGTGCTCGTTATGCAAAATACTTTAGCCTTGTGCGGGCGCAAACCTAGGCCCACACGGCGGTCCCACTGGGGGATGCCCCTACGATTCGACGAAATCGGGGCATGACATTTTGGTATCAGAGTACATATTCAAGTTTCTTAACCCTCGCACTAGAAAATTTCCTTTAAACGAACAAATCCCTATACGAACTCTTGAACTCGCTAGGCCAAAATGAGATACGTTTATGCAATAAGTCCATAATACATTATGATCTTAATATAATTTACCTTCTTTTGAAGGAATGGCATCAGCGCAATCCTCAGCGCGAGCACCGGATGAAACACAAGGCCAAAAAAGTAGTTCGGGTACTTCGAGAAGTTCAAGGAGCCAGCGAACCATGTCTCGCATCGATCCCATCCAGCAAATGTTGCAGATGTTGGAGGCAAACCAACAAAGGGATGAGGCTCGCTATGAACGGGCCGAGAAGCGAGCGGAGGAGAGTCAACTCAAGTTTCAAGACAATATAAAAGCTCAATTCTTAGTCCAACAGAAGCAGGTAGATACCCTGCAATAGATCATGCAGACTTTGGCCTCCAACCATTCCACGACAACAGGAGCGACTCCGGTGGAGCAGCCCGTGCTTGAAGTTGAGAATTTTCCAATTCCAAGGACGAAGGAAGTGACTGCCTTCAACTTGGGTGACTTCAAAAAAGTCTGCAACACTCTATTCAACAGGACTGAGGACCCAATCGTTGTCTAGATTGGTTGGCCGAACTTGAGAACCACTTCACTCTGCTATAGGTCCCCGAAGAGAAATGCGTCGCATGCGCGCAACTACAGCTCTGCCTCAACGCGCATGATTGGTGGGACGTGCATCGACGATCTCTTTAATTTGACCGTGGAGAGGAGGCAATCTCGTGGACGACTTTTTGTGCCACGTTTGAAGAGTTGTTCATACCCCCTCCTATGCGTCATCAGAAGGAGAACGAGTTCGTGCAACTACGGCAAGGCAGTATGACAGTTAAACAATATTCTGCCGAATTCAACCGACTCTCCAAATTTGCTAGCGCTTATTTACCTGATGTAGCGAGTCGTGGTCTGCGCCCTGCCATCCATGCACACGTAGTCGTTCATCAGTATTAGATAATGCGAGAAGTCATGAATTATGCTCTATCTCTTGAATCACAGTATCCTCACGTTTCTGTCGGCCTTGTGCATACATCCAATCACAAACGTCATAGCAGCAAAGGAGAAAATACCGCTACAAAGCGCCTAAGCCACAGCGGCAAGCAGAAAGCAAACTCAACCCAAATATGTCTCTTCTGTAAAAGACAGGGGCATGCCGTCAACCAATGCCGAAAGAAACTCGGGTTATGCCTCATTTGTGGAGACCCAAATCACACAGTACAAAACTGTCCGCTCTACTCATTAGCCATCCTCGATATCCAAATCCACTTGGTTAGTGGTAGATTCTATTCTTAAGTTTCGTGGATGAAACTTCTAATTAGTTGGCTAGGATGTGGCGTCCCGTTTTCCCTAATCGGGATACGCGGCTAATGTCACGCCCCAGTCCCAAAAATACATAGGACTAGGACACGTGAGCATGCTAGCCGTATGAATATGGCACTCCAATATATGAAAACCATAACACACGTATGCTGTAATATGAATAACAATATCCACAATTGGTATAAATCCATCACAAGTCACATGGTAAAATCTAGATCTCATCCATAGAATCAATATAAATAAATGTCTAGTATCTACGAGCTAGATATCAATATAAAGTGTCTAAATATGGTAGTTTGATGGAAATAAATCCACTGCCTAACTAGAATATAGAATAACCAAGATAAATACAATATAAGTACCATATCTAACAATCACGTGGCTCAAAGAGAAGTCCCCTCGAAACGTACGCAACCGGTCCGGAATCCGTGCTCCTGCGAATACTCATGAACAATACACCTGGAAATGGTCCAGGTCCTCAGAGGGACATAACAAGATACATAAAAGCACGCCATAAAGTAAATACTGTAAAACTCTAGGGTGACCTAACCATCTAAATAAAATGCAACTTGAGGACAACTTTGAGTATATGGGAAGGTGTAGGCTAGACATATGCTGACGTAATTCACCAGTCGTGACAACCGGCTAGTATATGCCACACATGCCCCCTATAACACGAGTGCAGGAATACAGTAATGTCCAACGTTTTACAGAATGTGGTATCAGTAATATAAATATACGTCCGTATCACTCCATCGAGTGCGGTATCAGTGTAAAGGAGTGGGGTATCTCATATGCCTACTAGTCGTCCTCCCCGCCTAATGATCTAAGCATGTTGCATCCACAACATGCCTTAGCTACTACGCCGTGCGTCATAACTCTGGCTCATATTCTATCGCTAGAACAATAGCCCAACCTTACAACCATACAAGGACAAGGATGGGACCATCGTACCACGCTAGTCTATGCTCCGCCTATCAATAACTGCTAAGTCTTCTAACATGCATCACTATTAGCAGTTATACCCTATCCGTCGCACGCCTACACGTACAGGTGGACAACCACATACGCAGGACCGTATCTTACATGAGACTCACAACACGTGTAAGAAAGGTGTCAAGGCCTGGGAGTCATACCAATAACTCCATAACTTTAGGTGGGTCTACTAGACATTAGGTCAGACACTATCCCAACGTCAACGCATTCGTTGACTGCACCCGAGTCTCTCTCGGACCCGCACAATTATAATAATAACATGCAGTTAAATAATATAGAATTTAAACAGTATAACAAAGGCAAGGCATACTTGCCTGGCAAACGGCTGTGTAGTCCCGATAACCAGCTCCAGAAGTCGTGCAGCTAAATCCAACAGATCTTCGGGGTCAGCGTGCACAGGTACGGGAAGCGGGGTGACCACTGCGGGTTGTCTGGCAAGGGTGACGGGTTCATAGTGAACACGAGGGTGAGGGTAATGACGATGATTGAGGTTGACACGGTGATGGTTAAGTGTGACAATGTTTAATGATGATGATGGTTCAAGATGATGGTGAGGACAATGTTGAGGATGATAGGGATAATGATAATATTGATGATCCTGATGATAGGGGATGGTGACGATGTCGGCGATGATGATGCCAAGAACGATGATGATGACTAGGATAATGATGACGAGGATGACAACGTGGGTGGTGACGATATTAAGGTCGATAATGAGGATGATAATGGTGACGAGGGTGGTTAAGGTGATAACAACGACGGAAATGGCGATGGTGATGGTGAAGGTGATACGACGATGACGATGATGAAGGTGATGACTACGTCGACGATGTCGATAGAGATGGTGAAGGTGTACAAAAGATGATGGTGGTGATAGTGTTTACTCGATGGTGGTGGGGTCGACACTCCAGCCAAGCGTCCGGCCGAGGGGGGGAGGACCACGGAGCAAGGTTGGGGACGAGGAGAAGAGGAGGACCGTGGTGATGGTAATATAGGTGGTGGTGTTGGTGACTGCTGCCGGAGTTCGGCCAGTCGAAGGAGGATGCGGGGACAGAAAGGAGGGAGATGAGGAGGAGGTGAGGATGACAATGGTGGTGGTGGTGCTGTCGACTCCGGCGGCGGGGAGTCAGGGTCGAGTTGCCGGAGGGGTTGACAGTGAGGTAGAGAAGAAGAAGAGAGAGAGCTGTCGAGGGGACGGCTGCTGCTCGACTGACCAGAGGCCGGCTAGGGGAAGCTGTTCCGGCGAGGGAGGTCGATGGGGAAGGAGGACAGTGGTCGGTGGTCGAGGTAATCACCGGAGACTCGGAGAGAGGTTCAGTCGAGGCGGAAGGTGTCGGGTTGGCCATGGATGGGGGCGACGTGGTGGTGGAGGCTATTGTAGTCGGGCTCCGGCTGTGGTGAATGAGGGACGAGGATGGGAGAGGAGGTGCAGTCGGGAAAGGAAGAAGAGGGAAGATGGGGGTGATGTCGACGAGGGGCTGCGGGGAGATGGCCAGGCAGGGCCGGCTCCGGCGTGGGCTCTATCGAGAGGGGAGGAAGGAGGAGGAGTTCGACGAGGGAGGGGGCTCGGTGTGGCGAGGTTCAGTGGTCGGCTCCGGAGAGGTCTCGGCTGAGCGCAGGCGGTCGGCGGCTCAGAGCTTCAGCAGCGGTCAGGTGGTCGATTTCTGGCCAGGCAAGAGGAGGAAGGGGAAGGTGAAATAGGAGATTGGGGGGTGTCGGCTGTACATTATTTAGGGTTAGGTGATTTTGAGAAGTAATTAGAAAAGGGGAAGAAAAAGCTATTTTATACATGGGGACTTTGGGTTGGGTTGACCAAGGTGAGTGGGATTGGTCAACATCTTCTTGGGATGGGCCAAGGCTCACATGGGGATATTAGGAGGGCTGGAGTTTGCATTAATTAAATGCAAGGGTAAATTAATTTACGGGTCCCGAAAATTACGGAAAAATTCACGTGAAAGGAAAATTGGGTGTCTTTACGTATTGTCCAACGGTGGGGACACCTCAATGCGTTTTTGCATAATAGCCTCCAACAATTGGAAAAATTGCACAAAGGTAGAAATTAGATTTAATTAAATTAATTGAATGCGCACGATGTTCTGGAATTAATTAGAAGTACCTGGGAATAGAATTAGGTTGGACACAAGTGTCCGGAGAATAGAAGATACAGTGTAGAATATTAATAAAATTCGGGTGGTACAAAACGGTCAAGATTTTGTCTCCAATTTCGATTGGAACGCACAAGGGTACAGAGTTGGAATTTATTTTAGAATTAGGAAATAACGTCCGTGACGTTTATTGTGCGATTAAAATTCGCACCAGAAAGCATGATTATAAATTATACAGAGGTCAGAATAGATGGTGGTCAAGTCTAGGATAGGGTTGTGAAATTCGTTGGAAGACAATGGCTAGTATAGTGCTCCAATTAATGAAGTAACGGTAAGGTACGCTACGTGTCATAAACAATACAAAAATTAAATAAATACTGAGTCATGTTTCTATTTGGATTTAATCTAGCCCTAGTTTCTCTATTTAGGCCAAGTAACCCTAATTTTGGGTAAGGGGGTTTACAATCTACCCAACTTAAAAATAATTTTGTCCTCAAAATTAAAATAAGGCATAATTTGGTTTAAATCCTTCACATGTGTACATCAGGCAAGTCAATCGTGATCTCTTCCAAAAATTTAAGATTTATTCAACTCCATCGCAATCACCTTTAAATTTGATTAACCATTGTTTAGATCAACTTCAACATATTATACTATCTTCTCGAATTTTCAATTAATTAATTCCTATCCAATCTAATTCAAATTTATATGACACCCCGATTCAAAATTTATCTCGCAATCTCAACTATCATAATATCCTCTAGAAAGCAATTATAATCAAATATTATTTTCATTTTTAACTTATGAATTCCATACTCTTCTGATTTCACTTTCAATTTACATTCTCAATATTTCCAATAGATGATTCAGCACTCAAAAATTTAATTCTTGATTCAAATCATGGCATTTGGAATTCAGTTCGACCAAGTTCATATTTAGAGTTCTATTTTATTTTCCTCGAGATTTAGATCGATGATTCAGTCCCCAATTCTCAAAATTCAAATCATGTGCTAAAAATTTGAAATTCATTGATCCTCATCATCTTACTTATTCGTCCAAATTTTTAAATTTTAAAATGACTTGAACCTTTCAATCAAATTTGTTCGATCACAATCTAATGAAATTCCTTTCAAGCGGATAATATAACTGCTACCCAACTTAGAATTTATCCATCAATCACATAAGGCTCTTCCAAAATTTATTCCTCAATTTTAATTAATCATTTTACCCATTCCTCAAAATTTTAACGCCAAATATATTACATGTGATATGCCCTTGGTTATAAAATAATCATCAAATAAGGTAACTTGGCCTATAGGGTATATCTAATACTATCTGTGTATCAACTTATGCTAAGCACGAGGTTTCGTCTTTCCGAAATAAGAGAAGACGAAAAATAATAATAAGGAGTTCAAGGGGGAGGTAATAGATTAGGAGTATGGGGATCAAGGCGTTTAAAGAATTCAATGGGAATTGTCAAGGCAGTTATGGATTGAAATCCTATTTTGGGTAATTCCTATTTACATGCTCGCATCGCTACAGTCATATAATGGATATGATATGCTCAGACATATCTAGAGGGCAAGTACATTCGTCTACTAATCACTATATATCTCAATCCACGCAAAGGAGTTATACGAAGAGCGAACCAAGCGCACTATGGCTGATCAGACCGTAGTATACTGATTCTGAAATATATTAGTGTACGCGTCCAATAATACATATGTTGTGAACAAGCTTGATAAAAGGATAAGCTTGCAAAAACTAGGCTGTAACAGCAGCATAAGTCGAGGTAGTACAAAAATATAAGCACGCTAGATTATGATGAGAGAAATTACAAAATAATTTAAGTTCACAAACCCAAACAAGAACAAAATTAAGATTCTACAATCTCTATAGTTGTCATACTCACTCCTTGTCTAAGTCGCTAGTTGACCAAATAGGGGTATGGACCTAAAATTTCTACAGTCTGAATGAACACTATCTTCTTACGCAAGGCTAAAGTTGTGTCATCCTATTATACTTTATCAATGGGTCAATAGGGCTATGTGATACTATGTTGTGAGGCATACTACCCAACTTAAATGATTAACTAATATTGTGACAGTCTTAAGGGGATCCTGTAAATTAATAAGGTTCTTGTAAATAAAATACAAATTCTTATTAGCTATATGAGGAACGGATGTTAGTACTCAATTGAGACTCTTATTGTATCATGTAGGTCACAGTCATCTTAAATCTTAATCATAGTATTCATAGAATACAAGTGTCAATAATAAGAATGGGAGAGCTACTGGTTCTTAAGTGAAAGGAGGATATATCTATATTGGGTTATGGATACGAATTACGCGGTTAAAAACTAAGGGTAATCATCAAATTATAATCTACCAGAATAACTTAAAACTATCAAGTCCTAGCTACCAAGCACAGAATTCAAGGTTCGAGATTATAATTATCATCTTAGTAAACTATATATCCTAACATAGAATAAGATCACTTGGCCTTCAATCATAAGAGTTATGTGGCACAAGTTAAAAGATGGAGAAAAGAAGAATCATGATTTAATCGTCGCGTAATTAGCGAACGTTAAGGTTGTAGGGGAACAAGATATAAAATTATAATAGAGGAAATCAAGATACTATCATGGTTTCCTAAGGAAAGGCAGCGAGCAAATCTCCGTATTTGAGGTGTGACCAAGGGGAATGTCATACTCGTTGCTCTGGGCTTCCTGAGGTACTGTATGCTAATATCAAGACAAGGATCTATATCCTAACATTATCTCACTATGCAAATTTGGTTCAGTCCCTACATTTGATCTCGGATTTCCTATTGGTTCCTCAATACTAGGGTCAACATTAGGGTCAAATCTCTAACTAGCTCTAGTAGTGCCTATACTACAATTAAGTCATTCTTAATTACGTCAAGGAATAATGGTAAGCCATTCTATAGATAAGGGACGCTATGGTTCAATAAGCATTCTAACTTAGTGACGTATCAAGGTTCTAGTTACTCTTACTAGGAAGGTTACCCTATTTATTATCTAACAACAAGGTCTTCTATTTTCTAGGAGAAGGCTACACTCAAGGAACTAAGGGAAGGGCACATGAAACAAGCATGATGCAATTATTCAACGGAATAGATTGGAAGGAGGATGAGCCATAGTCAGATATGGATGAGATCCTATACTCTAATCCTATTTACAGGCTTGCTCGGTACAGTAACATAACCGAGACAATATGCTCTGACCTGTATGGGCCACCACAAAAACATATCACGCCCCAGTCCCAAAAATATATAGGACTAGGACACGTGAGCATGCCAGCCGTATGAATATAGCACTCCAGTATATGGAAAACATAACACACGTACGCTGTAATATGAATAACAATATCCACAAGTGGTATAAATCCATCACAAGTCACATGGTAAAATCTAGATCTCATCCATAGAATCAATATAAATAAATGTCTAGTATCTACGAGCTAGATATCAATATAAAGTGTCTAAAGATGGTAGTCGGATGGAAATAAATCCACTGCCTAACTAGAATATAGAATAACCAAGATGAATACAATATAAGTACCATATCTAACAATCACATGGCTTGAAGAGAAGTCCCCTCGAAACGTACGCAACCGGTCCATAATTCGTACTCCTGCGAATACTCATGAACAATACACCTGGAAATGGTCCAGGTCCTCAGAGGGACGTAACAAGATACATAAAAGCATGCCATAAAGTAAATACTGTAAAACTCTAGGGTGACCTAACCATCTAAGTAAAATGCAACTTGCGGACAACTTTGAGTATATGGGAAGGTGTAGGCTAGACATATGCTGACGTAATTCACCAGTCGTGACAACCGGCTAGTATATGCCACACATGCCCCCTATAACACGGGCGCAGGAATACAGTAACGTCCAACGTTTTACAGAACGTGGTATCAGTAATATATATATACGTCCGTATCACTCCGTCGAGTGCGGTATCAGTGTAAAGGAGTGGGGTGTCCCATATGCCTACTAGTCGTCCTTCCCGCCCAATAATCTAAGCATGTTGTATCCACAACACGCCTTAGCTACTATGCCGCGCATCGTAACTCTGGACCATATTCTATCGCTAGAAAAATAGCCCAACCTTACAACCAAACAAGGAAAAGGATGGGACCATCGTACCACGCTAGTCTATGCTCCGCCTATCAATAACTGCTAAGTCTTCTAACATGCATCACTATTAGCAGTTATACCCTATCCGTCGCACGCCTACACGTACAGGTGGACAACCACATACGCAGGACCGTGCCGTACATGAGACTCACAACACGTGTAAGAAAGGTGTCAAGGCCTGGGAGTCATACCAATAACTCCATAACTTTAGGTGGGTCTACTAGACATTAGGTCAGACACTATCCCAACGTCAACGCATTCGTTGACTGCACTCGAGTCTCTCTCGGACGCGCATAATTATAATAATAACATGCAATTAAATAATACAGAATTTAAACAGTATAACAAAGGCAAGGTATACTTGCCTGGCAAGCGGCTGTGTAGTCCCGATAACCAGCTCCAGAAGTCGTGCAGCTAAATCCAACAGATCTTCGGGGTCAGCGTGCATAGGTACGGGAAGCGGGGTGACAACTGCGGGTTATCTGGCGAGGGTGACGGGTTCATAGTGAACACGAGGGCGAGGGTAATGACGATGATTGAGGTTGACACGGTGATGGTTAAGGGTGACAGTGTTTAATGATGATGATGGTTCGAGATGATGGTGAGGACAATGTTGAGGATGATAGGGATAATGATAATATTGATGATCCTGATGATAGGGGATGGTGACGATGTTGGCGATGATGATGCCAAGAACGATGATGATGACTAGGATAATGATGACGAGGATGACAACGTGGGTGGTGACGATATTAAGGTCGATGATGAGGATAATAATGGTGACTAGGGTGGTTAAGGTGATAAGAACGACGAAAATGGCGATGGTGATGGTGAAGGTGATACGACGATGTCGATAGCGATGGTGAAGGTGTACAGAAGATGATGGTAGTGATGGTGTTTACTCGATGGTGGTGGGGTCGACACTCCGGCCAAGGGTCCGACCGAGGGGGGAGGACCAGGGAGCAAGGCTGGGGTCGAGGAGAAGAGGAGGACCGTGGTGATGGTAATGTAGGTGGTGGTGTTGGTGACTGCTGCCGGAGTCCGGCCAGTCGAAGAAGGAGGCGGAGACAGGAAGGAAGGAGATGAGGAGGAGGTGAGGATGACAATGGTGGTGGTGGTGATGTCGACTCCGGCGGCGGGGAGTCAGGGTCGGGTTGCCGGAGGGGTTGACAGTAAGGTGGAGAAGAGGAAGAGAGAGAGATGTCGAGGGGACGGCTGCTGCTCGACTGACCAGAGGCCGGCCAGGGGAAGCTGTTCCGACGAGGGAGGTCGATGGGGAAGGAGGACAGTGGTCGGTGGTCGAGGTGATCACCGGAGACTCGGGGAAAGGTTCAGTCGAGGGGGAAGGTTTCGGGTTGGCCATGGATGGGGGTCGACGTGGTGGTGGAGGCTGTTGAAGTCGGGCTCCGGCTGTGGCGAAGGAGGGACGAGGATGGGAGAGGAGGTGCAGTCGGGGAAGGAGGAAGAGGGAAGATGGGGGTGATGTCGACGAGGGGCTGCGGGGAGATGGCCAGGCAGGGCCGGCTCCGGCGTGGGCTCTATCGAGAGGGGAGGAAGGAGGAGGAGTTCGACGAGGGAGGGGGATCGGTGGGGCGAGGTTCAGCGGTCGGCTCCGGAGAGGTCTCAGCTGAGCACAGGCGGTTGGCGGCTCAGAGCTTCACCGGCGGTCAGGTGGTCGATTTCCGGCCAGGCAAGAGGAGGAATGAGAAGGTAAAATAGGAGATTGGGGGGGTGTCGGCTGTGCATTATTTAGGGTTAGGTGATTTTGAGAAGTAATTAGAAAAGGGGAAGAAAAAGCTATTTTATACATGGGGACTTTGGGTTAGGTTGACCAAGGTAAGTGGGCTTGGTCAACATCTTCTTGGTATGGGCCAAGGCTCACATGGGGATGTTAGGAGGGCTGGAGTTTGCATTAATTAAATACAAAGGTAAATTAATATACGGGGCGATGTGCGCACTTTGCACATCCCGAAAATTATGAAAAAATTTACGTGAAGGGAAAATTGGGTTTCTTCAAGTATTGTCCAACGGTGGGGACACCTCAATGCATTTTTGCATAATAGCCCCCAACAATTGGAAAAATTGCACAAAGGCAAAAATTAGATTTAATTAAATTAATTGAATGCGCACGATGTTCTGGAATTAATTAGAAGTACCTGGGAATAGAATTAGATCGGACAGAAGTGTCCGGGGCATAGAAGATACAGTGTAGAATATTAATAAAATTTGGGTGGTACAAAACGGTCAGATTTTGTCTCCAATTTTGATTGGAACGCACAAGGGTACAGAGTTGGAATTTAATTTAGAATTAGGAAATAACATCCGTGACGTTTATTGTGCGATTAAAAGTCATACCAGAAAGCATGATTATAAATTATACAGAGGTCAGAATAGATGGTGGTCAAGTCTAGGACAGGGTTATAAAATTCGTTGGAAGACAATGGCTAGTGTAGTGCTCCAATTAATGAAGTAACAGTAAGGTGCGCTACGTGTCATAAACAATAGAAAAATTAAATAAACAATGAGTCATGTTTCTATTTGGATTCAATCTAGCCCTAGTTTCTCTATTTAGGCCAAGTAACCCTAATTTTGGGTGAGGGGATTTACAGCTAAGAAATACAAGATGGTATCGTTCGATCAGGATAGATTGAAACAAGAACTCATCCTTTTTATGGATTTGCTTCTTCGAAATTGATTCCCATATTCATTGGACCGTGCCCCCAGAATCGACTTAGCGACAGAGTCAGGAGGGACCTCTCCGTTGCATCTTTTGTTGCCTCAGATTTTGATGTCACTTGTGCTTTTGTGCTTTGAGTTGGTTTTCGGACTTGCTTGAGGTTTCTTGAACAGTTTCGATAGATTTTATTATTTTTGTTCATTGAACTGCACTTCAATTCCGAGATTTGGAAAGAGTGGAAGAGGTATTAATCAAGCTGTTCGTCAATACAGGTGAATGAGTAATAGGCGGCTTACGAGCGGAGTCATGAAGCGTCTCTTTCCTTCTCCCTTCCAACCAACTAAGTGAGTGGCTACCATCCCGATTAGCTAGCCCTTCTTCCAAGTCTTCACACCTTAAAATCTTGCATTCTCCATTGCCCCAATCAAACGAAACCAAGTAATAACTAAAAGATGTCAAGATAAAAAGGGAATGGACTTGGTTAATACTGCTTGTCATTCAACTTGGGAACGGTTACTCATGTGCATACTTGTTTGTTTGGAATATTCATCATATGCATCAATTTTAGTTAAAATACATCTTCTTCTATAAATTGTACTAATTATGAATCATATCTTGTATACGACAAATTGTTCAAGGAGGCTATGCAAAACAAATCATGCAATGCTACTTGTCTTGTACTCGTGTTGCCTCAACTGCATAAATATTTAACGTGTTATGAACGATTGATCACGGACAACTTGTGCACAAGGTCAATGGTTCCTGCGGACGGTAGCTGGGGCACTTGCACCGATCCGGTCGGGGTGAAACCCAACGTTTAGTCTCACGTGATTGACGGGATGCTTGCAGCGCACCACGTGCTTTCGTTGCATACATCCTCGTCAATGACTATTGTCCATTATGGCATCAAGCTAGTGATCATCACGTATATTTAAACCTGTTGCAAACTAACTTGTGTCTTCGTGGAAGGGAAGGCATGGTAAGTATTGTGCAGGTGGTTCAGACGGGCAGGTAAAAGCCACCAAACGGTGGCAAGTTCATTTTAGTAAATTTTATATGCTGTATACTTGTAAATAAACTAAGGCAAGATAGAAAGACCACAATAATATGCATGCTTCATTAAAATAACATGTTGATTGGTATAGTTGGGTTAGTTTGCCTTCACTAGTATGTTTTGACATACTAACCCTCGTTGAAACAGGTTCCCCGCACTAAGGAGAACCGAGCGAGGAGATGAAGTCATCTTTCCCGATCCAGTCCAGCTGTAGGCGCATCCTGATCGTGCAGTATTTTTAAGTACTTGAAGAAGGAGCTTGCAACTCAATACACAATGTAGCTCCGTGGGAAGGCCGTCATCCAGCCCGAAGGTCTTTATTATTTTGAAGTTTAGTAAAGGATGTAATGTACAAGACGACTATATCATTTTGAGTCAACACTTTTGTAAGCCCGTGCGGCAAATTAGCTGACTTGTTCAAGAGTTTGTAATAAATGTTCATATATCAATAAAGAGAACTTTTCCATGTTTCAAATTTGTATTTCAATTTATCTGCGTACTCTGAATATGTGCTCGTTATGCAAAATACTTTAGCCTTGTGCGGGCGCAACCCTAGGCTCGCACGGCGGTCACGCCGGGGGACGCTTCGACGAAATCGGGGCGTGACATGTTGGTATCAGAGTACAGATTCAAGTTCCTTAACCCTTGTACTGGAAAAGTTCCTTTAAACGATCAAATCCCTATACGAACTCTTAAACTTGCTAGGCCAAAATGAGATACGTTTATGCAATAAGTCCATAATACATTATGATCCTAATATAATTTACCTTCTTTTGAAGGAATGGCACCAGCGCAATCCTCAGCCCGAGCACCGGACGAAACGCAAGGCCAAGAAAGTAGTTCGGGCACTTCGGGAAGTTCAAGGAGCTAGCAAACCATGTCTCGCGTCGATCCCAACCAGCAAATATTACAGATGTTGGAGGCAAACCAACAAAGGGATGAGGCTCGCTACGAACGGGCCGAGAAGCTAGCGGAGGAGAGTCAACTCAAGTTTCAAGACAATATAGAAGCTCGATTCTCAGTCCAACAGAAGCAGGTAGATACCCTGTAACAGATCGTGCAGACTTTGGCCTCCAACCATTCTACGGCAACAGCAGCGACTCCGGTGGAGCAGCCCGTGCTTGAAGTTGAGACGTTGCCAATTCCAAGGACGAGGAAAGTGACTGCCTTCAACTTGGGAGACTTCAAGAAAGTCTGCACTACTCTATTCAACGGGACTGAGGACCCAATCGTTGCTCTAGATTGGTTGGTCGAACTTGAATACCACTTCGCTCTGCTAGAGGTCCACGAAGAGAAATGTGTCGCATGCGCACAACTACAGCTCTGCCTCAACGCGCATGATTGGTGGGACGTGCATCGACGATCTCTTCAATTTGACCGTGGAGAGGAGGCGATCTCATGGATGACTTTTTGTGCCGCATTTGAAGAGGAGTTCATACCCCCTCCTATGCGTCGTCAGAAGGAGAACGAGTTCGTACAACTACGGCAAGGCAGTATGACAGTTAAACAGTATTCCGTCGAATTCAACCGACTCTCCAAATTCGCTAGCGCCTATTTACCTGATGTAGCGAGTTGAGCTAGAAGGTTTAAAGGTGGTCTGCGCCCTGCCATCCATGCGCACGTAGTCGTTCATCAGTATCAGACAATACGGGAAGTCATGAATCACGCTCTATCTCTTGAACCGCAGTATCCTCATGTTTCTGCCGGCACTGTGTATACATCCAATCACAAACGTCATAGAAACAAAGAAGGAAATACCGCTATAAAGTGCCTAAATCACAGCGGCAAGCAGAAAGCAAACTCAACACAAATATGTCTTTTCTGTAAAAGACAGGGGCATGCCGTCAACCAATGCCGAAAGAAACTAGGGTTATGCCACATTTGTGGAGACCCAAATCACACAATGTAAAACTGTCCGCTCTACTCTGCTAGCCATCCTCGATATCCAAATCCACTTGGTTAGCAGTAGGTTCTATTCCTAAGTTTCGTGGACAAAACTTCCAATTAGTTGGGTAGGATGTGGCACCCCGTTTTCCCTAATCGGGATACGCGGCTAAGAAATACAAGATGGTATCGTTCGATCGGGATAGATTGAAACAAGAACTCGTCCTCGTTATGGATTTGCTTCTTCGGAATCGATTTCCATATTCAGTGGACCATGCCCCTAGGATCGACTTAGTAGCAGAGTCAGGAGGGACCTCTCCGCTGCATCTTTTGTTGCCTCAGATTTTGTAAGAACCCTAATTCTGAAAACCGTATTTCTTTATTATTAATTATTTAATTTATAGTAGATGTGAGCTAAATAGAGAGAATATATTTTATTAGATTTTATTTAGAGGTATTTGAGCGTTTAGGGGACTTATGGAGCCATTATAAATTTTTCCTGATTTATTCCATGTAGGAGACTCTTTGGACAGCTGTTAACTTAATGGTGTGCACCGATATAATTCTTAGAATTTTATGTGAATAGATATGTGTATATATATAATTCCTATTGGATATCAAACCGAAACCCAAACCCTAACCTGCAACCCTTAGCCCAAACCCGTTAATCAAGCACGCGTAAATATCAGCAGCAGCAGTAGCAAAAGCCCACTTTGCTTCTCTTTCTCTATGCGTAAAATAAACCCAAGCGTAAACTCCACCACCACCTAAATTCTGCTTCGTGTGTAAAGCAAACCTCCACTGATTCGCACGTAAAACAAACTCCACCGCTTCTTATCTTTCACCATGCGTAAAACAACCCCCTCTTCTGACTCATCCTCCACCGCCTCTTTACCTGTTGTTACTAAAAACTCCTCAACTTAAACCTAAACCAATGGAAGAACAATCAAAACTAGAACCAATAAAAGCAGCAGCAGCAGCAGTAATTCTTAATCCCTAAGTTTCCCCACCGCTTCCTTATCCCTATATATATATTATAACACTTCCAAACCCTAACCCACTTCTTCTTACACAAAACATAAATACAGTTTTGGACGTGCAGTATACAGATCTCTTGTCCGATAAGTATACCTTGCCTTGTTGTACTGTTTAAATTCTGAATTAATTATTGTATGTTGATTTTATATAACTGTGCGCGTCCGAGAGAGACTCGGGTGCAGTCAAGAATGCGTTGACGTTAAGATCTGGTGTTTGACCTAGTGTCTAGTAGACCCACCTAAAGTTGTGTGGAGTTATCGATATGACTCCCCAGGCCTTGATATATATTATTTCACGTCACAGAGTGAGTTCATGTAGGGACGCGTGCCTCATACTTGACTAGCCATCGGTGTAAGCAACACGTGTAACGGTATTTAACTTAGTTGTTTATTTCTATAAGGACTTGCATCATAGTACGTGATGTCCACGTCGTGTTTACGACTTGTATATCTACATTGGGCGGGGAGGACTACTAGCAGGCGTATGGGACACCCACTCCCTCTATACAGATAATGCACTCGACAGAGTGATACGGACGTATATATATTGCAGATACCATGCTCCTCGAAGATGGACGACTACAAAGTGCCCAAGTATGGGGATATATGTGGCATATACTATTCAGTCACGACGATTGGCAAATTACGTCAGCATATGTCTAGCCTACACTTTCCCTACGTGCTAAGCTGTCCTCAAATTGTATTCACTTAGATGGTTAGCACACCCTTTTTATTTATTCAGTATTTACTTTATGGCATGCTTCTATGTATCTTGTTATGTCCTTCTGAGGACCTGGTCCCTTTCCAGATATGGACGAGCAGGAGTATCCGCAGGAGTACGAACCTGGACCTGACGGTACTTACCAGAGTGAGGAGGTCTTACCCTCGGAGTATCTGTGATATTATTACCATTATTTTAGAAATCCTTGTTACTACTTTAGTATGGTCATTTTGTAGTGGATTTGTTTCCACCCGACTATCAGACGAGATACACATCTTGGATATTCAGTTATTATTCAGCTCTTTATTCCTACTGATTATTTGTGCTGTGGATGAGATATAGATTCTATGTGACTTATTGTGACAGTATATTACCACTGGTGGATTTGGATATTCATGTACATCGTATGTGTGTATATAATTTCCATAAATTGGAGTTCGTATACATACGGCTGGGCATGCTACGTATTCCTAGTCCTACGTATTTTAGGACTGGGGCATGACATATTTTTAGTGGTGGCCCATGCAGGTCAAGAATATATTATCTCGGTTACGTAATTGTACCGAACAAGCCTGCGTATAGGAATAGAGTATAAGGATCTCATCCATGCTTGACTGAAACCTCATTCTTTCTTTCAACCATCCTATGTTTGAAGGCAAGTTTTACGCCAAAAACTCTTTGCCCTGTGACCAGACCCATTACCCTTGTGAGCATAAAAGCCAAGTGACTGTTATTGGCGTAAAAGCTAAAAGACTGCCTAGTTAGCATAAAGGCCAAATGACTGTCCTGTTGGCGTAAAAAGCCAAACTATAAAGAGACTGGCAACTTTATGCTGCGGTTATGACAACTGCTAACCATGCTTCCATAGTTTTCCAAAATCTACGTATGACATCATCATGCAAGCCATGTAGGAAACTACCCCAGCGTAACTTGATAGTAGATAACTAGCATAGAGTAGCCTGATTAGGCATAAAAAGTAAGGATAGTGATATGAGCGTATTTGTTACAACCTTAGCTTTTCCCAGACATGACCAAATCTCATGCATTAAATACAGAGATATACCTCGAGCCCTGTGCAAGAAATAGCTTTTGACTTGGCATCCGATTTTGTCTTATCTTGAGCAAAAAAACTCATTTCTGTCTTGAGCGTAAAAACTTATTTCGGACTTGAGCGTAAAAGATCACTTCTATCAAAGAAGAATAGACAGCGTATTCAGAAAACTCCACCCTCTTCCTTTTGGATGCGTAAAAAACAACTTGTATCCAATATGTCCCTAAACGACAACCTGGGTCTCTGTGCAAATTCATCATCACAGCCATCCTCTCGATTATTGTGCGGCACTTTTGTCAGATGTCAAGTTTACTGGATTATCTGACAAATTCATCCGAGGAATACGAAGAGTTTCTCGTACAACTTTATGCTGCAACATATTTCAGGTTTTATAGATCTCTTTACGCAGGAAGTATAACCACTTTTTACACATACTTTTTACTCAGACTTTACGCAGGAAGTATAGAGATATTTTACGCGCAGACTTTACGCAGCATATGCTATACGCAGCATATATTTTATGTGCAGATTTTCGACGCCAACTTTACACCGGCAGACTTTACGCCAGATAGTTGAATCTCTACTTTACGCCAGACAACTTGAAACTGTGTTTTACGCCGACAGTCCTGAATCTCTATTTTATGCGGATAGTTCTGAAGCTCTACTTTACGCTTCTCTACTTTACGCAGATAATTCTGAAATCCTACCTTACGCTTCTCTGCTTTACGTGGACCATTCTGAAGCTGAAACTTTATGCCAAACTTCCTTGAATCCTTATATTACGCTGACTATTTTGAATCCCTGTTTTATACCAACAACCTTGAGCCATGTTTATGCAGGAAAAGGACTTCATGTATGTTGGGGGTTTTTGACTGTAAAATACGCGGACAATCCCTCAGCAAAATTTATGCTTCTGCATCCTATTTAACAGTTGCATCCTGCTTGATTCTCGTACCATCCTAATAGTTCCTTTAGTATATCCCTCCTAGAATGTAGAAGTCCCTGTTGTTAAATGATAAGTAGGGTAACCTTCCTAATAAGAGTACAACTAGAATGTTGACATATCACTGAATTAGAGTATTTAATGAACCACATCACCCTTACCTCTAGATGGATTGACCATTATCCCTTGATAATTAGGGATGACTTGGGAGTAGTATAAACACTACTAGAGTTAGATAGAGATTTGACCATAGTGTCGATCCTAGTATTGAGGAACCAATAGAAATCCAAGGTTGGATATTAGGACTAACCTAGCTTTTCATGATGAGATAGTACTAGGGTATTACAAACTGTAGCTTCTTGACTTGATATTAGCATAACAGTATCTTAAGAAGCCAAGGTGAATAACTAAAATATTTTACTTGATCATATCTCCAACACAGAGAATAGCAACCACATTCCCTCAAGAAACCATGACATTATCTAAAGTCTTTCTATCTTTATGACTTGTTCCTCTAAACCTTTAACACTCGCTATTGTGCGACGATTAAATTATGTTTTTCTTTTCTTCATCTTTCAACTTGTGCCACTTGACACTCCTGATTATAGACCGAGTAATTTTATTCTATGTTAGGATATATAGTTTGCTAAAATTATAATTATAATCTTAAATTTTAAGTTTGTGCTTAATAGTTAGAACCTGACAGCTGAGTTGTTTATTTAGACTATGATCATTACCCTTTAGTCGTAGATCTCATAATTTGTATCCACAACTCGATACAAGTTATATTCTATTTTACTTAAGGGCCAGTAACCCTTACATTTTCATTATTGACACTTGTTCTATAAGACTTGAGATGATCGTTACCTATATAAATGCAATAGGAGACCTTAATGAATACCAAGATCTTTTCCTTATGTACCCTAATAAGAGTTCTACTTTATTTGCAAGTGAAAGATTATTTTGTAGATTCCCTGTAAGACTGTCACAGTATTAGATTATTTTATAAGTTGGGTAGTATACCTCACAATCTAGTATCACATAGTCCTTGTGACCCATTGATGAAGTATAACCGAATGACACCTACTATATGCTGGCATAAGACAATAGTATTTATCTAGACTATAGAACTTGGAGACCAAACCCTATTTGGTCAACTAGCAACTTAGACAAGGAGTTAGTATGACAACTATAGAGTCTCATCTTTTATAAATTAGAATTATTTTGTAAAGTTCTCTTATCATAATCTAGTGTACATCACCTGCAGAGAAATGGATATGCAGAAGGGATGTACTGATGATGACACAACTCCTGGAGTTAATGGTCAGACTCAAGGAGAGACCTCAACAACTCCTAGATTTACGGGACCAGAGGGACAAATTCACAACCCAGTTCCATCTGAGCTTCCCGTTCCACCTAATGGGAACTTGCCAGTATCATCAACATCACAAGATGGCCAGACACAACTGTTCCAATTCTTCTAGATGATGATGTAGGAACAGAGGCAACAGGCAGCTGAGCAAAGGCAAGAAATTTTGGCAGCAATTGAAAGGATGGCTGCAAGGACTACTATACCAGCTCAAGCACTAGCTCCAGTACCTCGAGCTAGGGCTGGTTCAGTAACAGACTTTATACAGATGGGTCCAAAGCCATACCAAGGCATTAGGAACCCAGAGGAAACTACCAACTGGATCCCTCACACCCAGAAATTATTAGAGACATCGCAGCTACCAGCAGATCCATGGATGATGGGTGTAAGGACACATCTAGGACCAATAAGGACACAACAAGAAGGACCTATCAAACGTCCTTTGGAACCACCACAACAGTATCAACACAGAGCCGGACCGTATCAGATCCCAGAGAAGCCCCGCTGCTATTATTGTAGGAAACGCGGACATATTAGTAGGGACTGTCGACTTCGCTTAGGACAATATATGAGATGTGGTTCCAGAAAGCATTTGGTAAGATACTGTCCTATGCAACAAGCATTGACACTTCCACCGCCAACACAGAGGCTAGCGCTACCAGCACCAAAGCCAGCTCAGTAAATGTGAGTTCTTTTTGTTAGCTTTTTGGACAAAGTTTATTTCTTGAGCATGTCGTTACAGGAGTTAGTATGACAACTATAAAAGACTGGACGAGTCTTATCTTCTCTATGAACTTGAAATATTTTGTAAAATCTCTTATCATAATCTAGCGTATGTATATCTTCTGAACTACCTTGACTTATGCTGCTGTTACAGCCTAGTTTTGCAAGCTTATTCTATTATCAAGCTTATTCCTGATATGTGTATTAGTGGATGCATACATTAATATATTTCAGAATCAGTGTATTACGGTCTGATCAACCATAGTGTACTTGGTTCACCCTTCACAATACTACTGTACATGGATTAAGATACATAGTTGACTAGTAGACTAATATACTTAAACATGTCTGGCATATCGCATTAGTTACATAACTGTACTGATACGAGCATGTGAATAATAATTGCCAAAATATGATTTTAATCCACAACTGCCTTGACAGTTCCCATTGAATTTATTAAAACGTCTTGATCCCCACACTTCTAAACTATTACCTCCCTCTTGAACTCTTGATTATTGTTTTTCGTCTTCCCTTATTTTGGAAAGACGAAAACTCGTGCTTGGTATAAGCACGAAAAGTGTATTGTTTATGTAGCCATTTCTGTTTGTTTCTTGGGAAATTACCAAACTCTATTATTAGAGTTGATTTCAGTTTAAAATTGTGCTACCTTTAGAATGACCCTTCACTACCTACCTACACTTTATTTTATTACCTTTCTGATACCTGCATCACTATGGCAACATAAAAATTTTTGCCTCGTAACTTTGGTCAAGTTCAGAACTCAAGTGATTCGATGAAGAATGTATCATTCTGCTATCTGGGGTCTAAATGGATTCCACCGGGATGGACAATTGACTGACTCCTGAATAGATAACAGCACCTATGACTAGGTTGACATGTAAGGATCAAGAATTCATATGGACCGACGAGTGTCAAGCCGCTTTCGAGGAGTTGAAGAAGCGACCGACCTCAGCACCAGTATTAACTATTCCATCAAGATCAGGAAAATACTTGGAATGCGTATTTGATGCAGCATGGCAAGGTGATTGCATAAGCATCTAGATAGTTACGAGTACATGAGAAGAATTATCCAACTCATGACTTGGAACTTGTAGCCGTTGTATAGCTTTATAGCTGGAGACATTACTTATATGGGGAACGAGTGGAGATCTATACAAACCATAAAAGCCTCAAGTACGACTTCACGCAGAAAGAGTTAAAAATAAGGCAATGCCGATGGCTTGAATTAATGAAAGATTTCGAGATAGAGCTACATTATCACCCAGGCAAGACTAGCATTATAGCAGACAACAGTCATGATTTCGACCATTCGGAAATCACCATTGGGCCAAGCTTGTCATACAAAAATCAACCTGTGGGAATCCTTGATCGTCAAAAGAAAGTACTAAGTAACCAGTCGATTCCTTTGGTTCGCGTGGCATGGAAGCATGGCGCGCCAGGAGCATTTACTTACGAACGTGAAGACGACATGCTTAAGCATTTTCCAAACCTATTCGTAGACCAAGATATAAAATTACTTTGTTAATTTATACCTTATGCCATCCTTGACTCTCTACCATGGCTTAGTTTTAATTTCGAGAACGAAATTTTTATAAGTTGGGTAGAATGTAAGAACCCTAATTCTGAAAACCATATTTCTCTATTATTAATTATTTAATTTATAATATATATGAGCTAAATAGAGAGAATAGATTTTATTAGATTTTATTTAGAGGTATTTGAGCGTTTAGGGGACTTATGGAGCCATTATAAATTTTTCCTGATTTATTCCATTTAGGAGACTCTTTGGACAGCTGTTAGCTTAATGGTGTGCACTGATATAATTCTTAGAATTTTTTGTGAATAGATATGTGTGTATATATATATATATATATATATATATATATATATATATATATATATATATAATTCCTATTGGATATCAAACCGAAATCCAAACCCTAACCCGCAACCCTTAGCCCAAACCCGTTAATCAACCACGCGTAAATATCAGCAGTAGCAGTAGCAAAAGCCTACTTTGCTTCTCTTTCTCTATGTGTAAAACAAACCCAAGCGTAAACTCCACCACCGCCTAAATTCTGCTCCGCGCATAAAGTAAACCTCCACTGATCCGTGCGTAAAACAAACTCCACCGCTTCTTATCTTTCACCACGCATAAAATAACCCCCTCTTATGACTCATCCCCCACCGCCTCTTTACCTGTTGTTACTAAAAACTCCTCAACCGAAACCTAAAATAATGGAAGAACAACCAAAACTAGAGCCAATAAAAGCAGCAGCAACAGCAGCAGTAATTATTAATCCCTAAGTTTCCCCACCGCCTCCTTATCCCTATATATAGATTACAACTCTTCCAAACCCTAACCCACTTCTCCTTACAAAAAAGATAAACACAGTTTTGGACGTGCAGTATACAGATCTCTTGTCCGACAAGTATACCTTGCCTTGTTGTACTATTTAAATTCTGAATTAATTATTGCATGTTGATTTTATATAACTGTGCGCGTCCGAGAGAGACTCGGGTGCAGTCAACGAATGCGTTGACGTTAAGATCTAGTGTTTGACCTAGTGTCAAGTAGACCCATCTAAAGTTGTGTGGAGTTATCGGTATGACTCTCCAGGCCTTGACACGTATTATTTTATGTCACAGAGTAAGTTCATGTAGGGACGCGTGCCTTATACTTGACTAGCCATCTGTGTGAGCAACACGTGTAATGGTATTTAGCTTAGTGTTTATTTCTATGGATACTTGCATCATAGTACGTGATGTCCATGTCGTATTTACGACTTGTATATCTACATTGGGCGGGGAGGACTACTAGCAGGCGTATGGGACACCCACTCCCTCTATACAGATACCGCACTCGACGGAGTGATACGGACGTATATATATTGCAGATACCATGCTCCTCAGAGATGGACGATTACAAAGTGCCCAAGTATGGGGACATATGTGGCATATACTAGTCAGTCACGACGATTGGCAAATTCCGTCAGCATATGTCTAGCCTACACTTTCCCTACGTGCTAAGCTGTCCTCAAATTGCATTCACTTAGATGGTTAGCACACCATTTTTATTTATTCAGTATTTACTTTATGGCATGCTTCTATGTATCTTGTTATGTTCCTCTGAAGACCTGGTCCCTTTCTAGATATGGACGAGCAGGAGTATCCGCAGGAGTACAGACCTGGACTACCAGACTGAGGAGGTCTTACCCTCGGAGTATCTGTGATATTATTACCATTGTTTTATAGATCCTTGTTACTACTTCAGTATGGTCGTTTTGTAGTGGATTTGTTTCCACCCGACTATCAGACGAGATACTCATCTTGGATATTCAGTTATTATTCAGCTCTTTATTCCTACTGATTATTTGTGCTGTGGATGAGATATAGATTCTGTGTGACTTATTATGACAGTATATTACCACTGGTGGATTTGGATATTCATGTACAACGTACGTGTGTATATGATTTCCATATATTGGAGTTCGTATACATACGGATGGGCGTGTTACGTATTCCTAGTCCTACGTATTTTGGGACTGGGCATGACAGATTTCGATATCGCTTGTGCTTTCGTACTTTGAGTTGGTTTTCGGATTTGCTTGAGATTTCTTGAATGATTTCGATGGATTTTATTATTTTTGTTCATTGAACTGCACTTCAATTCCGAGATTTGGAAAGAGTGGAAGAGGTATTGATCAAGCTGTTCGTCAGTGCAGGTGAACGAGCAGTTGGGGGCTTACGAGCGGAGTCTTGAAGCGCCTCTTTCCTTCTCCCTTCCAACCAACTAAGTGAGTGGCTACCATCCCGATTAGCGAGCCCTTCTTCCAAGTCTTCACACCTTAAAATCTTGCATTCTCCTTTGCCCCGATCAAACGATACCAAGTAATAACTAAAAGATGTCAAGATAAAAAGAAAATAGACTTGTTTAATACTGCTTGTTATTCAACTTGGGAACGGTTACTCGTGTGCATGCTTGTTCGTTTGGAATATTCATCATATGTATCAATTTTAGTTAGAATGCATCTTCTTCTATAAATTGTGCTAATTATGAATCATATCTTGTATACGACAAATTATTCAAGGAGGCTATGCAAAACAAATCATGCAATGCTACTTGTCTTGTACTCGTGTTGCCTCAACTGCATAAATGTTTAACGTGTTATGAATGATTGATCACAGACAACTTGTGCACAAGGTCAATGGTTCCTGCGGACGGTCGCTGGGGCATTGGCACCGATCCGGTCCCGACGGAACCCAACATTTAGTCTCACGTGATTGACGGGATGCTTGCAGCGCACCATGTGCTTTCGTTGCATACATTCTCGTCATTGACTATTGTCCATTATGGCATCAAGCCAGTGATCACCATGTATATTTAAACCTGTTGCAAACTAACTTGTGTCTTCGTGGCAGGGAAGGCATGGTAGGTATTGTGCAGGTGGTTCAGACGGGCAGGTAAAAGCCATCGAACAATGCCAAGTTCATTTCAGTAAATTCTATATGCTGCATACTTGTAAATGAACTAAGGCAAGATAGAAAGACCACAATAATATGCATGCTTCATTAAAATAACGTATTGATTGGTATAGTTGGGTTACCTTGCCTTCACCAGTATGTTTTGACATACTGACCCTCGTTGAAACAGGTTCCCCGTACTAAGGAGAACCGAGCGAGGAGCTGAAGTCGTCTTTCCCGATCCAGTCCAGCTGTAGGCGCATCCTTATCGTGCCACATTTTGAAGTACTTGAATAAGGATTTTGCAACTCAATACATAATGCAGCTCCGTGGGAAGGTCGTCATCCAGCCCGGAGGTCGTTATTATTTTGAAGTTTAGTAAAGGGATGTAATGTACAGGACTGCTATCTTATTTTGAGTCAACACTTTTGTAAGCCCGTATGGCAAATTAGCTGACTCGTTCAAGAGTTTGTAATAGATGTTAATATATCAATAAAGAAAACTTTTCCATGTTTCAAATCTGCGTTTCAATTTATCTGCGTACTCTGAATATATGCTCGTTATGCAAAATACTTTAGCCTTGTGCGGACGCAACCCCAGCCCCGCACGGCGGTCACGCCGGGGAACGCCCCTACGATTTGATAAAATCGGAGCGTGACATGAATATTATGACTAAACCTAACTTTCATAGTGGGATAATATTAGGGAATTATAAATTTAGATTCTTGTCTTGATATTAGCATAGTTGTACCTTCGAATACCAAGAGGAATGAACCAATACCTTAGTAAGATCAAGGGTACCCTACCTTCAGCTTAGTAGGTCCCCTAGAATCTATGATCATCGTTGAGTCATACTTGAGTCTCCATGAGTCACCGATCCTGCCATCTCATCCAACTATCTATATACTTTCTCATCTTAAGTTAATCCCTCCCTCCATTATAGATCAATTATTATAGCTCTTTACCCAATTAAAATCCATTGAATGAATAGAACCTTTCCTTGATCATACCTCGAACACAGAGATTAGCATACCACCTTTCCGTAAGAAACTATGATATTATCAAGAGTCTCTCTATTTAATTTCATATCTTGTTTCTTCGAAACATTAACATTCGCTATTTGTGCGATGACTAAAATTTTCTTTCATCTTTTAATTCGTGCCACATAACCCTTCTGATTATAGGCCAGGTGATTCATTTTATGTTAGGATATATAGTTTGCTAGGATTATAGTTGTTAATATTAAATTTTAAAATTCTGTTCTTAGTAGTTAGAACTTGATAGTTAAGTTATTCATTTAGATTATAATTTTATGATTATCCTTTAGTTTCAAATCAAGTAATTTGTTCCATATATCTCAATATAGGTTATATCATCTTTCACTTGAGGGCCAGTAACTTCTCCATTCTTAATATTAACACTTTTGTTTTATAAGCACTATAATTAAGACTTAAGATGACCATTACCTATATAATGCAATAGAATACCCTAATAGGTACCAAGATCTTTCCTCGTATACCCCAACAAGAGTTTCTACTTTATTTACAAGGACAAGATTATTTTATAAAATCTCCTTAAGGCAGTTACAGTATTAGTTGATTCTTGTAAGTTTGGTAGTATGCCTCACAACCTAGTATCACATAGTCTTTTTGACCCATTAATGAAGTGTAATTAAAAGACACCAACTATAGGCTTGCATAAGAAGATAGTGTTTATCCAGACTGTAGAGCTTTAGAGGCCATACCCCCATTGGTCAACCAGAGACTTAGACAAGAAGTTAGTATGGCAACTGTAGAGGCACAACACCAGACGAGTCTTACCTTCTTGGTAAACTTGAATTATTTTGTACCTTTCACTCATCATAATCTCACATACTTATATGTTGGACTATCTTGACTCATGCTGCTATTACAACCTAGTTTTGCAAGCTTATTCCTTATCGAGCTTGTTCATGACATATGTATTATTAGGGGCCCACACTAATACATTGTCTAAATCAGAATCGGTGTATTATGGTCTGATCAACCTTAGTGCGCTTGGTTCGCTCTTCGCATGACTACTTTACATGGATTGAGATATAGTTTACTCAGCTTGTTAGACGAATATATTTGCCCTATAGACAGGTCAAAGCATATCATATCAGGTACATAACTGTTCTGATATGAGCATGCGAATAGGAATCTACCAAAATAGGATCTCATCAGCAACTGCCCTGACAACTCTCCTTTTGAATTCTTTAATTGCCTTGAACCCCGTACTTGTATTCTATCATCTCTTCCTTGAATTATTTATTATTATTTTTTGTCTTCCCCTATTTCGGAAAGATGAAGGCTCGTGCTTGATATAAGTTTGATACACGGATAGTACTAGATATACCCCATAGGCCAATCATATTACTTGGTGACTATCTTTTATAATTAAGGGCATAAAACATGTGAGATATTTTGTGTTTAATTTTTTTTTAAGGATTGAATAATACTATTAAATAATTTGAGGAAGTTTTTCTTAAATGTATAGCCTTTTGTGATAGATCGATAAATTCTAATTTGGGTAGAAGTTTTATTGTCAACTTGAGGTAAAAAAATTTAGATCGTGATCAAGTAAGATTAGATTGAGAGATTTAAGTCATTTTAATTTTAAAAATTTTTAGAAGAATAATTAAGATAATGAGGAATTAACTTTAAAGATAAGAATGCCTTATAGAATAAATTTTAAAATTTTGATATTGCGGACCAAATATTTATAATTTGATCACAAGATTTAAATTTTGAATATTGGAGATTGATTCAAAGATTCAAATTTTGGAGTAGAAAAAAAATAGAACTCTAAACATGAACATTGATGGACTAAATTCAAAATTTTACAATCTGATTATTTGATTTAAAAGTTAAATTTTGATTGTTGGATCACCTATTTAAAATATTGAGGATGGAAATTGAATTTAAAATTTTGAAGAGTACTAAATTCTTAAGTTGAAAATAGGAATAAGATTTGATTAGAATTCTTTATTATTTAAAATCTAGAGGAGATTATGATAGTTGGAAATCGTGATATAAAATTTGATGTGGGTTATTTAAATCTTGATGATGTCATATAGATTTAACTTAAATTTGGATGTTGATATTTGAAAATCGAGAAGAGACTACGATAGGTTAAATTTTGATTTAAACAGTAGTTATTTTAATTTTGAAGTGATTATGATGGATTTGAATATATTTTGTTATTTAAATTTTTGGAAGAGATTGAGATTGACTTGCCTTATATACGAATGTGAAGGATTTAGCAAATCAAGCCTTATTCTTAATTTCGAGGACAAAATTCTTACAAGTTGGCTAGATTGTAAATCCACTCACCCAAAAATAGGTATCTTGTATGTATTTTGTATTTCTTGTATTTATTTTAGATTATTTTTCAAATCAATTAAATCCAATAATTTTATTAGGATACTTCACCGTAGTTTGGATATTAATGATATAGGATAGCCCCAAAATCTGTATCATCCTTCATAGGAAGTAGCCTACACAAGAGACACTACCTGTAGGATTATTTCGTGGCACAAAATTCAATCCATTAGCATTAGTATGACATTAGTGTAACAACCATAGATTCTTATGTTAAATATTTAGATATTTCATATATATAATTTATTTGTGATTATTTTTCAATCACAACTTCCTACAATTATTATCCCATAATTCTCCATGCCAAATTAGGCAATTTCTTTTTTTGTAAGATTTGCATATTTTTTACTATTATCCTATTTTATTGGATATCTATTTAGTTATTTACTTAGTTAATTGGATAATAAAGTTATTTGATTTATTATAACTAGATAAATATTATTAATTATAAAATATTTTGGGTATAGTATTTTATTAAAGCTTTACAAATTAAAATTTTCTAGAATTTATTCTGTGTACAAATTTTTTTTGGATTATATATATATATATATATATATATATATATATATATATATATATATATATATATATATATATATATATATATATATATATATATATATATATATATCACTATTATAAAAGAAAAGAAATAAAAAGGAAAAGGGAAAAAAAAGAAATAATAATAATAATATAAAACCTAAACTAACTATTCCCTACCCGAACTCACCAGCAGATCCACCCCCTTCAGCCCGCGACCTCTCATCTCCATATATATATATATATATATATATATATATATATATATATATATATATATATATATATGAAATCATCAAACCCTAACCCTAATATCTCCTCTCCTCCTTCCCCGTGGCCGTTGTTGACCCCATCGCCGTCGCACGTCAAACCCAGCACCGCTACGAGCAGCTGTGTGCTGCCGCGCGCGTGTACAATAGCAGCATCACAGCCCCAAGTCCCTCTCTTCGTAGAAATGTATCTTCTCCATCTCTCATTCTTTTTGCGAGAGGTTTGTCCTTACATGTTCACAATCTAACCCTCTAGGATTCCCTCTAACCAGAACGCGTTTTCGTGTCCTGGATTGCTCGAAAAATCGACCGGAAGTCGGCCAAAAATCTGCCCAAGAACAGTCCAGAAATTTGACCCAAACCCCCATGTTCATGTCCAAAATGCCGCCAACCCGTTTAATATTTTCAAAATCTAATTAAAATGTTTTTTCTCAATATAACCAAGAATTTTACAATTCTTTTATTTTTTATTAGTTTATTTTATTTGTTAAATTATTCGGCCTCCAAAAGACCAAAAACTTGGTATTTCAAAACTAAAATTTTGAGATACAGAGTGCACCCCGCTAAACAGGACCGCCTCGTCGCATACCAATTATACCAAAATCTGAGTATGATATATCCTGACGTGTGGGCTTTTGCAAAAGTTGATTCAGACGTGTGTGTGCGCCAGAATCAACCCGTATCCATAAAAAGTTCATGTATCACGACTTTTGTAAACAACCACCCTACTTTGTGTACGCTTGTCAAAAATTAACAAAACTTGCGCCATTAGATTCATAGTATCATGCTGGTCCTGTGACCCAGGTTTCACGCAATTTCGAGACAGTTGACCGAGCCGCCAATTCGCGGGTCCTACGATTTGACTTGAAGGGCGAATTTGTGATCGGCTCACCGGAATCCAAAATTGGATATAACATTGAGTTCGTATCAACTTTAGGAATTTTTTTTTGACCTATAATTTGTCCAATTTAGAGACCTTTACTCCTGACACATATTTCAGTGCAAAATGGGCAACACATGGACCCCATTATGACCCAAAATTACCGTTTTGCCCCTGTGTCTAAATTGAACGAAAGGGTAGACTTTTTTGACTATCTCGCTTATTCCGTAGATTTTGGTGATGTTTATTTCAACATCCGGAGATGTTCATTCGGATGCCATAGTTTCTGATAGTCTATACTTGACACCTGGACGTTTACATTACGTAGCTTTTCTGCCAAGCAAGTATACATTGCCATTTTACTATAATTTACATTTCATATGGTTCATGTATTTTATTTCTGTTATTTAATTCATATATTTTAACTGTATATAAATTGTGCATCCAAGAATAACTTGGGTGCAACGACGATGGCGTCGTATTTTGTCTTTATTATATATTATGCATGTTAACCTAGTTTTATGAGACCACCCCATTATCATGAGGCATTCTTATATTTCATTTGGCCGTGACACATTTTTTACACGAGTTGTGAGTCTCATATAGATCACGGACTTACGTATTGACTGATCATCAGTACGTATGGGACGTGCGATAGGAAATAACTGCTAATATAGATATGTTAGAAGACTTAACAATTATTAGAGGTCTCATCAAATCATGGATATGTCATGAATAGAGCATGGGGTGGGGAGAACAACAAGTAAAGCGTTTGGGATCCTTTGTACTTTTCCTTATGTAACTCGTACGCTCCGCCGGAGATGCGTAGTCAGATGACCCCTATATTTTATATCTACAGGCGGCCTCTGACGTTTAAAAGATGTCATGCTTTTTAGGCCCCTGATTCTCCAAGATAATCATACCAATCCCATTTTAGCCAGATAGCCCACGTGTTGGAAAGTTGTTCTCAAAAGTGCATTCACATAGACGGTTAGGCGATCCTTAGATATTTATTTTCAGTACTTTATTATCATGCTTCTATGTATCTTGTTACGTCCCTCTGAGGACCTGGTCCCTTTCCATGTGTAGACGATCATGACTACTCGCAGGAGCACAGATCAGGACTTGCTACTTCGTTCTCTTTCGTGGAGGTCATTCCTTTGAGCCTCTTTGATTATTAGATAATGTAGTTATTATATTTACTTTTATATTCTAGTTTGGTAATGGATTTATCTCCATCCAACTATTAGTTCTTCTCGACTAGTTCATATTTGGTTCAATGATATATTTGATCATTTATTTCTTTATGATTTTTTTGTGTGGATGAGATTTAGTTATGCCATGTGACTTGTGACAATTATATACTACTTATGAATTATTATTCATAATACAACGTACGTATGTGTTATGGTTTTCATATATTGGAGTTTTCATATACATATGACTGACATGCTTACATATTCCCAGTCCTACGTATTTTTGGACTTGGGCGTGACATATATTTGGGACATGGATGTTACATTTGTTTGACCTCCCTCATGCTCTAAAAAATTGTTAAATATCTAGAACCGCGGTTACCGTATAACTGCCTCCTTTTGACTAGAACTTGACCCAAACCCAACCCAAACGCAAGTAGTCATGTAGTGCACACAAATACCCCCATGTATATATTTATTATATATATATATATTATATTAATTTTGTTCTATTTATAGATTTTTAATTATAGAAAGGGCCATAGGTGGCATCCTAGTTGGCAAACTACCTAACTAACTATCTACCTAACCACCCAAGATCCTAACCAATCAAATCCCAACCATAATAACTCACCCCCTCTTTATAATTTATGCAAGAGCAGCCCCCTTGGTGGCTGACCCCTACAAGCCCTAGGACCACCCCCTCATAGGTTTAAATCTATCCAAAAAGCCTATATATATACCCCCTTAACACAAAATCCAAACCCTAACAACTCTCTCCCCTTTTTGGCCGAACCCTTCCCTCTCCTTCAAGTGTAAGAGGATCCCCCCTTGTCATCTACCCCTCACAACATCATCTCCTTCAACAAAAACTCTCTTCTCTCTTCCAAAGCTCCACCTTTCATCATCCTTCCACCCAATCTCAACCAAACAACCATAAATGCCCTACCATTGCCATTAAACTCATCAAGAATCCATTGCCATCACCATCAAACCATCAAAAAGGGAGAAGCAAGGCAAGCACAACCAAGAAGGTGCGTTCTTGAACAAGAAGAGGCATTGTCATCCAAACCTTCAAAGCTTTCGGGTAAGGATTCAAACTTTCCTTCTCAAATCCCCATGGAATGACTCTCTTAGATTTATACAAGTTGAATATTCTAGAACCCTCCCTTGCCATCTTTTTTTACCATAAAAATCTATGAGAAATTTTATGTTAGATTGATGATAGATTGGACAACAGCAGGGTTAGTTTTAGACTTTGTGACACGGTTCTTGGAGGTTTTATTGTTAATTCTTAAAACTAAATTTATTGGTATTTTATTACTATAAAATAATTATTTTTGAATTATTTTTATGGTATTTATATCAAAATTATGAACCCTAAAAATAAGGGTCACTAGCCTAGGTTTCGGGTGATTTTGTGGCATAGTTTTGCCCATAAATAGGGGTTATTTTGGATGGAATAAAAAGATAATTATTTTTTGAGATTAAAATAGAATAAAATATGATATAAAATATTTTTTATAAATATAAATCATACACATGGACTGGCAATGCTCCGAACAAGTTTCAGACAAAACTAGTCAACTTAAAGTAGCCATAATCTTGAAATATAATTATTTTGTCAATTCTAGAATTTAAAGGTTAAAAATTAATATAAATTAGGTTTAAATTAAGATTACATGATTTATTATAATTTATGTTCATGTCCTTCGATTAGGAACTTAACCGTAAAATTTGGAAGTCATAAACCATGAAACTAGGTTTCGATACATCATAAAACGTGTAAGTTATTGTGTCAAGAATTTACATGTTAGAGTGAGGTTGGACTTGGGTAATAATGGTTTATAATAAATTATACAATTTAGTTGCAGTTACAAGATTCTTGATTAGATACTTAAAGTAAAAAAATTATTGTTTAGGTCAATTGGATTCCGGAGAAGTGGACGCAGGACCAACTTTGCAACTACATACTACAAACCCAGGCAAGTGTACCTTGCCAAACTTGCAATATATCTTGTTATATTATCTGCTTGTGTTTCTTTTTATATATTGATATTCTTATGATATGCCTGCTCAACCTAGGACAGTGAGATGTTGCTTAGTGTCCGAACAAGATTCGGGTGTCGACTTCGTACGTGGAGTCATGTAACGTCGCTTAGAGAGTTGGTTCCACGATCCTATTTTTACGTGCTTGCTTTACCAAATATGCCAGACCGTAGGACACTTGACACTATTTCATGTGATAGAATCTTCCTTGAGTTATTCATAGTGATTCTGTATAGGCTTACAGGATTCGTGATATGAGACTTGCATATTATATAGATATCATTATGACTTATTGTACTAGCTAGAGGTCATGATCTTGCGTGTTATGGACATGAGATATTGTGGACATGAGACATAAGATTACATTGGGTGGGAAGAGATATACATGTTACAGGCTAATTAAGTTTATATATATATATACTATGTTACTGGAGGTGCTTTAGTCTCTGTACCAGAGCTTGGCACATTTACTGACCCTACGAGATACTACTTGCTACTATGGGCTCCCTGAGCACGAGGTTGTTCGGGAGGACTTCTTTTGAGCACACAGTATTCTCACCATTCATTTATTATGCTTAATGTTCTTAGATATTTGATCTTGTAGTGGCTTTTGGATATTGTACTTGGAGTTATTTTTCTTTCCATTTTGATGATGGGTTATTCCCCGTGACATTATTTATATTGCTTTGGTTGGACAGATCATTTTATATTATTGTGACTGGACTTGTCTCTTTGTAATTTTGTTACTTATTATGGATGAGATTAGATATATAAACTGTGACAGGTATTTGTAGACTATTTTATATGTATTACAGCTTAAATGCACTCTAACGGGTCCATTAAATTGAGTTTGCCCATTGGAGTTGTACGGCTGGCAATTGCCACATGGCTAGTCCCTTGGTATTTTGGGAATGGAGCCTGACATAGTTTTTCTTGTGGCCTATGCAGGTCTATGAATATATTGCTTTGGTTTTAACTAAGGGACCGAACAAGCTTGCGATTAGGATAAGAATAAATTTATTGTCACGCCCCGATCTCCCGCAGGCAAATCGGTCGTTCCCGCTAGGCGAGAATCACCGCGCCAGCGCTCCCGCGGAACGATTGCTTTGACCCATCCGGGCGTGATGTTGCACGAGCGTTAGCCGCGCCCGTACAAGGCCGTGGTTTATTGGCTGGCGGTAAGAGTTCTAAGCCACAGAGTCGCACAGATTGTCCAAGTGCAGCGGAATGTATAAACGCATAAGCGAATGGTAACAAGTTCACTGAGTCGACAATAGCGGAAGCAAGATTGAGTACACAAGTTGAAGTAAAATAAGCTCTCTTTATTCATATTGAAACAAGTATTACAGGCAGCGTATAGCCGAGATTACAAGTCGCTCGAGCTCTCTCTGAAACATAGAAGCGTGCCAAGTGGCTACATTTATGGATGATATACAGGAAATGTTCAGGCGATGTTCAGGCGATATTCCAACATTATATCTTGTATATGTGCTTCAGTTCTGCACCTAACAAGATTCTTCCACACCCTGCAAGCAATCTAGTGGGTTATCAATACATGAATGCACTGGTGGGGAGGCTACTCACCCGCTCGACAAATCCAAACACGCAATACAAGTTTCGTGCACCAACTATTAAGTTTTCCTTCTAGTTGCCTTAGGATAAGTTTTATGCAAACATTGAATAGCCTAATCCGTGTGGCAGAGCGCCGTGCGACATAAGAGAAAACACGGTGAGACTTACCAACTTACCATTTGGCCTTCCCTGTCCAAGGCAAACCAAGTTAATTCAAGCAGAAACATGTATAACCATTCAGGAGGCATAGCATATGCAAGCACTTCGTTATTGAGCGAGATTATGCTACGGGTGCACGAGTTACAGGAAATATTAGGTGCATTGCACACGATGATCAAGTGCTCTTTATGCACAAGTGTTGTTATATCATGATCGTTCATGTGTTCAGTTATTTTCGATGCGATGCAATGACTCGCACGCGGGTAGCCGCTAAGCGAGGATGACTTATCTATATGAACATGAGGTCACTGGCACGGCGCTATAGTGGACGGCATAGTCTCTTGTCGGAATGGTGTGCAAGCAAAACAGGAGGTATTGCACCACATCCCGCTCAAAGCAGGCGACTACTCAGGAGTTCCGTCCGGATCGGATCGGTGCCAGTGCCCCAACAACCGTCCGCGAAACTAAACCTTGTTTTCCAAGTTGTCCTGTGACCAGGCAAGTCTCTAATCTTTAGGGTCTGTGGTCAGACACAGGAACAAGTTCGAAGCAGGATATATATATATAGAACAAGTTTCATGGAACGAGTTCAAGTCAGGATATATATATATATATATATGGAACTTGTTGAGACAGGATCAGGATTACTCTCAATGTTGAGTATCGGCTCCACGAGCCATTTGATTCAGTACAGGACAGTATTGCTCCATGAGCTGGGATTTTGGGATCAATGACTTGGTGCAAATTCCCTGGTTCAGGAAATGCCTTAGTGACCCGACGGTCCCGGATACTTTCTGGGATTTTGGGATCAATGACTTGGTGCAAATTCCCTGGTTCGGGAAATACCTTAGTGACCCGACGGTCCCGGATACTTTCAGGTTTATTTATGCACGGAACAACTATCAGGTAGTCTTCCGAGGAGAACCTAAATGAATGCATGACAAGCATAGTGTTTCACAGTCTGGGCATAGTTATGCAGCAAGTATTAAAACTAGGCAATACATAAAAGCAGGCAAGCATGTACTTGTATAACTTAAGCATTCAAGTTCGCTCGGGCCCGAAGGTAAGACGAACAAAACCGTACGGGGCCTTTCCGAGCAAAGTTATCTAGGTTTGTGCAGTGTTAGGGAGTGAATAGTGCACTACTGAATATACATATGTGTCGTTCTACTCGAGGCATAGCGGGTCCAGTTGCACGAGACAAAGGTAACATGCGAGGGTCTGAGTATATAACAATATTTTATTTCCATGTTCTAGCATAAGCAATACAAGTTGGGATTATTCCCTTACCTGGGTGCGTTGTATTCTTATTAGCATGTAGGGGATAATTTACCTAGCGACTAGCATGTATCATTTTGTATTTTATGTGTGCTGGCTAAGCAAAGACAAGTTCACCGTAGCCACCCACCTTAGCGATGATCCGCCTCGGTCGAGTGATACTGCAAGCGAGACTCTGAAAGCCTAAGCCGAACTCCTATAGGGACCAAGTCGGGATAATCCCTTGCCTCAACGAGTTGTCTCGCTGAGCAAGGCAGGTCGAGACGTTTGCACTTTGCCGTTTGAATCGGCAGTCCGCTTGAGCGGAACGGGGTATTACATTTATAGGATCTCATCCATATGTTGACACATTCTTGACCTCTATATCAGACTCGAATAAATTCCTTGACTTGCATCATGCTTGTTTTAACTGTTCAACCATACACTGATCCCGATAAAAAAAGAGAAGGCGAAGATATTCCTTGACGGACTGAGCTTTGAGTTACAAAGATTGATAGGAGCAGTTGCACATACTTCTTATACGGACGTCCTTGTAGCAGCTTGACACATAGAATACGTCAATGGGAGAGATTCCAGCCAGAAGCGGTCGCATGCACTAGGACCAGACCGAGCACAACAGGAAGGAGCTGCAAAGAGACCTCACATGTGTAGAAGTATAAAATATGCTGGGGAATTATTCGCGTATTTTTACAGTCAAAATCCCCAACATACATGAAGTCACTATTTGGCATAAAACATGGCTTCAGAGCTTCCCACGTAAAGTTCAGAGCTGTCCGTATAAAGCAGAGCTTCAGGGCTTTTTGGCGTAAAATATGGCTTCAGAGCTGCCCGCGTAAAGTTTAAAGCTGTCCGTGTAAAGCTGGGCTTCGGAGCTATCCGCGTAAAGCTGGGCTTCGGAGCTTTACGCCAACCATGCTTTTACGCCTATAAGACAGTTATTTAGCTTTTACGCCAACCATCTTTACGCAAGGTGCAGTTACCTACGTGGCTTGCATGCCATGATCTTCGAGAAGTAGTTATACGCATTACCTTATAAAGGGATACATGTCACACGCAGATTTAGAAGATTATTTGAACGTGGGTAGCAATTATTATAACCGCAGCGTAAAAGATGCAACTTTCTTCACAGTTTGGCCTTCTACGCCAACTGGACAGTTATTTGACTGATCTCTATAAATAGAGACCCCCGATCATAGGAAAAGGGGACGAGGATCAGAGATCAGGGGGACGATCAGGAAGGAGGCGGACAGAGAAGAGAGGTTAAATCATATTATATCATGTTTATATTCCCTCTGAATAGATAAGTTTAACTGAGGAGGAAGGAATGAGTTGAATCATATTCTATCATGTTCATATTACCTCTGAATAGATATGTTTAACTAATTGCTAACTGCAACTTTCCTTTGATCGGCCTTTCGCCTTCAGTTATGAGAGAGTTTGAAGCTTCTTCTATAGCACTTCTTCATCATCATGTGGTCCAAGGGACAAAGTGATCGACCGCAGATCAGACTCCAATAGCAATACTTCCCCAGAATTATTTTATTGTACTTAACATCCTCGTATAGGATTAATTGTACTATTTTTCTTATTTGTAAGCAAAAAGAAAGGTTTCGTATAAACCTTCTTTCTTCAATTTGTTTATTTCAAATAAAATGGCGACTCTGCTGGGGACGACTTTCTCCTCTGATGAGAAAGCAATTGCTCAACACGATGTTGTATCCATCGAATCGAAGAAGAAGACTTTGGTGGTCCAGTTCGACCAATCTGCATATGAAGACATGCTTCATGCAGGGGGTAGCTCTCATTCCTCCTTTATCCACAACAATAGGAAGCTGCATAAAGTATGGATGCCTAAGACGTCCTATACCCTTCCTGCAAGCTCTCAAACTCTGATCAACAAGGTTGTGACAACACATCCAATACGCACTGCACGTAAACCTTTGTCTTTCGTCTGTGATGTGGTAGACAAAACTTCTAGCAATGCCTCAGTGCCAATCCAAAAATCTTAAATATGCCCTGCGTGTAAACCTTCGTCTCCCGTCTGTGACGTGGTAGACGCAACTTCTGGCAATGCCTCAGTGCCAATCCAGAAGTCTCAAATACGCCTTGCGCGTAAAACTTTGTCTTCCGTCTGTGACGTGATAGACAAAACTTCTGGCAATGCCTCAGTGCCAATCCAAAAATCTCAAATATGCCCTGCGCGTAAACCTTCGTCTCCCATCTGTGATATGGTAGACAAAATTTTTGGCAATACCTCAGTGCCAATCCAGAAATCTCAAACACGCCCTGCACGTAAAACTGAGAGTAGCATCTCCTTTGAGTCCGAAGATGATGCAACTATGACCATCTTCCCCGAGGATAGTGCAACTCAAGAACCCAAGGCGGAAGGGCTCAGCGATCGCCAATGACTCGATGCTCTTGAGCTAATGATGCACACTATGAGTGCCACAATGCAGACTCTGGCCCTCAAGGCAAACATGGTCCTACTGACCCCAGGATCCGCAGTAACTCTGCAAGCCAGGAGTATCAATCTTCTGATGATCCACACTAACATGTCATGCCGTGAGGACGACGATTCCCAAGAACCAGACAATGACATGTCTAGGGGTAGTCACCCTAGAATAGTCAGAGCATTATTTGAAACTGAGAGTAGTATCTCCTTTGAGTTCGAAGATGATGCAACTATGACCATCTTCCCTAAGGACCGTACGACTCAGGTATCGGAAGCCCTAAATCCATAGGGGACTTTCTCCTTCAATAATGATGACATCATTGAAATCTTCAATATATTGATGAAGGAAAACAAACTTCGGCTACCCAACATCAGACGCCCTGAAACGGCTGACAAGGTCGATGACCCAAAATATTGTCTCTTTCATCGGTATATTTATCACCCCACAAAGGCATGCTATGTACTAAAAAGGAAAGTCCAGGAGTTGATCGATGTCAAAGTCATCACTTTGCAAATATGATCTCACTTCAATTTGGTAATTTTTCCCCTCAAGAAATCTGAACTGTTGTATAAACATTTTTTCTTTCCGACAAAAGTTTGCCATATTCATCTTACCTCTGAGCAAACCTTCCAGGTTCGGCTATCGATTAGCATGTCCATATTACCTCTGATATCGGTTGTTATCTCAACTTAGCACCCATACTTAACTCTAAGTACACCAGTGGTGTTAAGTCCACAAAAGTTTGCCATGTCCATCCGGATTCGGCTATCGATTATCATGTCCATATTACCTCTGATATCAGTTGTCATCTCAACTTAGCACCCGTACTTAACTCTAAGTACGCCAATAGTGTTAAGTCCACAAAAGTTTGCTATGTCCATCTTACCTCTGAGCAAACCTTCCGAGTTTCGGCTATCGATTATCATTTCCATATTATTTCTGATATCGATTGTCATCTAAACTTAGCACCCGTACTTAATTCTAAGTACGCCAGTGGTGTTAAGTCCACAAAATTTTGCCATATTCACCTTACCTCTGAGCAAACCTTCCAAGTTCGGCTATCGATTATCATGTCCATATTACCTCTGATATCGGTTGTCATCGCAACTTAGCACCCGTACTTAACTCTAAGTATGCCAGTGGTGTTAAGTCCACAAAAGTTTGCCATGTTCACATTTACCTCTGAGCAAACCTTTCAGGTTCGGCTATCGATTATCATGTCCATATTACCTCTGATATCAGTTGTCATCTCAACTTAGCACCCGTACTTAACTCTATGTACGCCAGTGGTGTTAAGTTCACAAAAGTTTGCTATATTCATCTTATCTCTGAGCAAACCTTCCAAGTTCGGCTATCGATTATCATGTCCATATTACCTCTGATATCGGTTGTCATCTCAACTTAGCACCCGTACTTAACTCTAAGTACGCCAGTGGTGTTAAGTCCACAAAAGTTTGCCATGTCCATCTTACCTCTGAGCAAACCTTTCAATTTTCGGCTATCGATTATCATGTCCATATTATTTCTGATATCGGTTGTCATCTCAACTTAGCACCCGTACTTAACCCTAAGTACGTTAGTGGTGTTAAGCCCCCAAAAGTTTGTCATGTCCATATTACCTCTGAGCAAACCTTCCAAGTTCGGCTATCGATTATCATGTCCATATTACCTCTGATATCGATTGTCATCTCAACTTAGCACCCGTACTTAATTCTAAGTAAGCCAGTGGTGTTAAGTCCACAAAAGTTTGCCATGTTCATCTTACCTCTGAGCAAACCTTCTAAGTTTGGCTATCGATTATCATGTCCATATTACCTCTGATATCGGTTGTCATCTCAACTTAGCACCCGTACTTAACTCTAAGTACGCCAGTGGTGTTAAGTCCACAAAAGTTTGCCAAGTTCACATTTACCTCTGAGCAAACCTTCCAGGTTTGTCTATCGATTATCATGTCCATATTACCTCTGATATCGGTTGTCATCTCAACTTAGCACCCATACTTAACTCTAAGTACGCTAGTGGTGTTAAGTCCACAAAAGTTTGCCATATCCATATTACCTCTGAACAAACCTTCCAGATTTGGCTATCGATTATCGTGTCCATATTATCTCTGATATCGGTTGTCATCTCAACTTAGCACCCATACTTAATTCTAAGTACGCCAGCGGTGTTAAGTTCACAGAACTTTTCCATGTCCATATTACCTCTGAGTAAAGTTCTGCCTTTTTTTAACTTTCTACTATCACGTTCGCATAACCCCTGATAGTGCTAGTCATTTCAGCTTATTACTCATACTTAAGGTACGCCATGGGTAATAAGTCCACAACCCAAGAGTTTGCCATGTTCATCTTACCTCTGAGCAAACTTCCCTTTTTGAGTATCGATCACCTGTTCCTCCGACTCAACTACATGTGGGGGTAGACATACCACCTAAACCAATATTGTTAGATGCTAGCCATGTTCACATTTACCTCTGAGCTATCATTCTAACGATCTTGGCCATTAGTTCACGTCCACATTTCCTCTGAACTACTACCCTCACATCCTCTCCAGTAGCGCTAGCCATGTACCTATTACCTCTAAGATGTTGTCCCATAAATTTCCCCAGCGGAATATTCCTCAGGTCCACTCGCACACTGCCGCAGTGGCCACTCAAAAAACCAATCTTGTTAGACGCTAGCCATATACCTATTACCTCTGAGCTGTCATCCCATAAGTTTCCCAGCGGAACATTCCTCAGGTCTACTCGCACACTGTCGCAGTGGCCACTCAAAAAACCAATCTCGTTAGACGCTAGCCATGTATATGTTACTTTTGAGCTGTCGTCCCACCAATCTCCCCAGCGGAGCAACCTTCAGGTCTGTCTTCATGTCCGGATAGACCGCATTCAACAAATTACTCCTCAGTAAATTTTTCGGACATTGGTTTACGTCCATATTACCTCTGAACTGCTGTCCTAATATTTTTCCTGACCGAGTTAGCCATGTACCTATTACCTCTGAGCTGTTGTCCCATCAATCTCCCTTGCGGAGCAACCTTCAGGTATGTCTTCATGTCTGGATAGACCGCACTCGACAAATCATTCTCCAGTTAGATTTTTGGATATTAGTTCACGTCCATATTACCTCTGAACTATTGTCCTAAAATTTCTCCCTGGCTGAGTTTGCCATGTCCAAGTGACCTCTGAGCAAACATTCCTGGTTGTGGCTATCGATCATCACATTCATATTATTTTTGATATCGGTTGTCATCTTCGCTTATCACCCGTCCTCACCAAGGTACACCAGCGGTGTTATGTCCACAAAGACTACCTCTGGTAGGACCTGTCTCAAACCTATTACTTGCACTAACGTGCACAAGAAGTAATAGGTCTACCCAAAAAAACCCCGGTAGGATGTCCTCAAGGGAAACGAATAGTTCAAGTCCGCATTACCTCAGAACTACTTTCCTTTTCCCCAGCAGAGAAAAAGTCAGTTCATGTTCACATTTCCTTTGAACTACATCTCTCCACTATCCCTACAGAATAATATCTTACCATGTCCACATTACCTCTGAGTAAGATATTTCCAGAACTTTTCCATGTCCATATTACCTCTGAGTAAAGTTTTTCTCTTCGACTTTCTCCTATCACGTTCATATTACCTCTGATAGGGTTTGTTTCGAATCTATTACTCATACCCCAAAGTGTGCAACAGGGTAATAGGTATACCAAAAATCCCCCAGTGGGATATCCTCAGGACCGTACACAACCTCTTGGTATGGCCATTGATCAGCTCACGTCTATGTCATCTCTGAGCTATCGTCCCCACATACGCCAACCTGACGAACTTAGCAGAAAGAGGCGGACAGGAAATATGTGCCGATTTCATGCTTCTTATTCAAAGTATTCCAGACTTAGCCAAGTCCGAAAACTTTAAAGGGGGTCTTGTAGAAGCATGAAATATGCTGGGGAATTATTCGCATAATTTTACAATCAAAACCCCCAACATACATGAAGTCACTATTTGGCATAAAACATGGCTTCAGAGCTGCCCGCATAAAGTTCATAGCTGTCTGCGTAAAGCAGAGCTTCAGGGCTTTTTGGCGTAAAACATTGCTTTAGAGTTGCCCGCGTAAAGTTCAGAGCTGTCCGCGTAAAGCTAGGCTTCAGAGCTGTCTGCGTAAAGCAGAAACTTCAAGGCTATTTGGCGTAAAAGGTTGCTATACCTTCCTGCGTAAAGAATGGATGTGATGATGATTTTGCACAGAGACTCAGAAATGAGTTTTTACGCTCGAGATAAGACAAAATTAGACGCCACGTCAAAAGCTGTTTCTCGTACAGAGCTCGAGGCATATCTCTGCATTTAATGTACGAGAGGGAGGCGTATCTTTGCATTTAATGCACGAGATTTTGTTTTATTCTTCAGATTTTGTCATGACTGGGAGAGCTAAAACTGTGACTAATACGCTCACATCACCATCCTTGCATTTTATGCCAACCAGGCTATTTTCAACTATAGGAGTATGCCGTATGCTATCTCCTTAAAATACGCCAACCTGGCTATTTTCAACTATAGGAGTACGCTGTATGCTATCTCCTCGAAATACGCCAACTCGACTATATTTGCAAAGGTATATGATAAGGCTATTTAGTCCAGAATACGCTCAAGACCTCTGTCGTGATGGATAATTGGCTATTTTACGCTGGTTATCTATTATTCATGAATCCTCCAGTTTTACACAGCGTAAAGGAGGCAGTCTTCTTCACAGTTTGCCTTTTACGCCAACAAGATAGCTCTTTGGCTTTTACGCCAACAAGATAGCTATTTGGCTTTTACGCCAACAAGACAGCTCTTTGGCTTTTACGCCAACAAGACAGCTATTTGGCTTTTACGCCAACCAGGCTTTTATGCCTACAAGTCAATTATTTGGCTTTTACGCCAACCATCTTTACGCAAGGTGTAGTTACCTACGTGGCTTGCATGCCATGATCTTCGAAAAGCAGTTATACGCATTATCTTATAAAGGGATACGTGTCACACGCAGATTCAGAAGATTTTTTGAACGTGGGTAGCAGTTATTATAATCACAGTGTAAAAGATGCAACTTTCTTCACAGTTTGGCCTTCTACGCCAACTGGACAGTTATTCGACTGATCTCTATAAATAGAGACCCCCGATCACAGGAAAAGGGGACGAGGATCAGAGATCAGGGGATGATCAGGAAGGAGGTGGACAGAGGAGAGAGGTTAAATCATATTCTATCATGTTCATATTACCTCTGAATATATATGTTTAACTGAGAAGGGATGAATGAGTTGAATCATATTCTATCATGTTCATATTACCTCTGAATAGATATGTTTAACTAATTGCTACCTGCAACTTTCCTTTGACCGGCCTTTCGCCTTCAGTTCTGAGAGAGTTTGAAGCTTCTTCAATAGCACTTCTTCATCATCGTGTGGTCCAAGGGACAAAGTGATCGACCGCAGATCAGACTCCTATAGCAATACTTCCCTAGAATCATTCTATTGTACTTAACATCCTCGTATAGGATTAACATCCTCATACTTAACATCCTTGTATAGGATTAATTTCGTATAAACTTTCTTTCTTTAATTTGTTTATTTCAATCAACATGCACCAGCCACCCAGAGCAACCCCACTAACACTGCCAATATGTCAATATTGTGGCAAGCAAGGCCATTACGCAAGCGAGTGCAGACGCAAGTTGGAACTATATTTGATGGACAATCGCATGAATATAATAAGAAATACTAATATCAATCATAGATCTATAAGATGGACAATCGCATGAATATGATATAAAGAACTGAAGAGTCAAATACAACTCACAAGACAAAATAATATCCAATTAGTCATCAAATATAATAAAAAATACTAATGTCAAATGCTAGAGACAAATCGAGTACAATAAACCTATCTACTGAGCTACAGGTACTGGGTCGTCTATCACGCCCCGATCTCCCGCAAGCTAATCGGCCGTCCACGCTAGGCGGGAATCACCCTCACCACCGCTCCCGCGGAACGATCGCTTTGACCCATCCGGGCGTGATGTCGCACGAGCGTGAGCCACGCCCGTGCAAGGTCATGGTTCATTGGCTGGCGGTAAGAGTTCTAAGCTACAGAGTCACACAGATTGTCCGAGTGCAGTAGAGTCATGAACGCATAGGCGATCGGTAACAAGTTCACTGAGTTGACAATATAGTGAAAACATTGAAACATAAGTTAAAGTAAAGGAAGCTCTTTATTGATATAAACAAGTGTTACAGGCGGCGTTTGGCCGAGATTATAAGTCGCTCAAGCCTCTCTCTCTGAAACCGTAAAAGCGTGCCAAGTAGCTATAATTGTGGATTGATTGTACAGGCAATGTTCAGGCGATGTTCACAATATTATGTCTTTTATATGTGCTTCAGTTCCGGATGCACCGCTGCTTCAGAGTGATCTCCACGCCTTAGCACGCACGAAGAAGGCATTCGCACCGAACGAGGTTCTCCTGTACCCTGCATACAAACTGGTAGATTATTAGTACATTGAATGCACTGGTGGGGGAGCTACTCGCCCGCTCGACAAATCCAAACACGTAATACAGGTTTCGTACACCAACTATTAAGTTATCTTTCTAGTTGCCTTAGGATCAGTTTCATGCAAATATTGAATAGCCTAACTCGTGTGGCAGTGCGCCGTGCGACATAAGAGGAAACACGGCGAGACTTACCAACTTACCATTTGTCCTTCCCTGTCCAAGGCAAACATTATATATTCAAGCACGACAAGTATAAGCATTCAGGGGCATAGCATATGCAAACACGAGAGTCATTGAACGGGACAATATTTGGAGTGCTCAGTTGTTCTTCAATGCGATGCAATGGCTCATACGCGGATAGCCGCTAAGCGAGGATGACATATCTATATGAACATGAGTCGATGGCATAGCCATAAAGGACGAGTTATAGTCACGGGATAGAAAATGCTATACGACGCAGGTAGCGATCTCCGCCACATGCCATCTTCATCCTCAATTCCAATTGACTAATCCATATATTCCGTCCGGATCGGATCGGTTCCAGTGCCCCGGCGACCGTCTGCGAAACCTCCAAAACCTTGTGCACCAAGTTATCCGTGACATGCAGGTCTATAAGGTTATCTATATCCATATCCATATCCATTCCATATCTATATCTATTCCATATCCATTATGATACAATCAATAACACGAGTACAATCATGAAGTTTCGCTATGAACGAGCTTGGACAAGATTCTCATTCACAGGTAAACTTGATATGATCACAGTACAGTATTCACTTGCCTTGATTCATGCCCCTGGTTTAGGGATGCCTTGGTGACCTAACGGTCCCGGATACTTGCAGGTTCAATCGTACAGAAGGACTATTTGATAGTCTCCTGGCTAACAAGAATGCATGCATAATATAATAATATTAAACACTCGTAAACAGGCAAGCATGCATTTCTAAGGAACATAAGCAGACACGTTTGCTCGGACCCGAAGGTAAGCCGAGAGTTGAAACCGTAAGGGACTTGGCATGCGAGAGTCTGAACATATATATAAGCAATGTTTCAATTTCCATGTTCTAGCACAAGCAAATACAAGTTGGGATTATTTCCTTAGCTAGGTGCGTTGGATTCTTATTAGCATGCAGGGGGTGATTCACCTAGCGACTAGCATGAACATTTCAGATTTTATGTGTGCTGGCTAAGCAAAGACAAGTTCATCGTAGCCATCCACCTTAGCGATGATTCGCCTCGGTAGAGTGATACGTCAAGCGAGCCTCTGAAATCCTGAGCTAGATTCCTGTAGGGACAAGTCTGGATATTCTTTGCTTCTTGTTTGAGGCAAAGCGGATCGGGACAGTTGCACTATTGCCGTTTGAGACGGCAGTCCGCTTGAATGGAATGGGGTGTTACATCCTACCCAACTCAGAAAAAGTCTCATCCTCGAGACTTACTGAGGACAAGCAGTAATCTAGGGTTGAGGCAATCCTAGACAAGTCGTTGTACTTGTTCATTTGGATATTTACTTGCACAAGCATCAAAATTAGCATATCGCTTAGACTGGATCGTGCGCACTTTCGAAGTGCACTTCTAGCGTGAGCACGTCAACCAGCTTAGTGATAGCGAAGTCTTAGCACTCGAGTTTCACATTTTCTTAAGTCTTGGATGGTGCACAAGTTCAAGGCGTCCCTCGAATATATGCATTCAACCAAACTTAGAGTTAGTAAAATCGGATAAGCTACTAGCGATACTCTCAAGGGTTCGTACAGGTTGGCACAAAGGCCACTCGCAGCACAACATCATACAAGCAAGCATCTCATATCATTCAAAACATATTTTAAAAGTATTTAGACTTATTGTTGGAACATTCCATCGAGGCATTGAGAGAGAGCGTGCACATAACCCACAAACGAGCTTTCAAAATAGAGATATTCGAAATGAAGTCGAAAGGCAAAGAATCCAGGCTCTGATACCAACATGTCACGCCCCGATCTCCCGCAGGCTAATCGATCATCCCCGCTAGGTGGGAATCACCCTCGCCAGCGCTCCCGCAGAACGATCGCTTTGACCCATCCGGGCGTAATGCCGCACGAGCGTGAGCCACGCCCGTGCAAGGCCGTAGTTTATTGGCTAGAGGTAAGAGTTCTAAGCCACAGAGTCGCACAGATTGTCCTAGTGCAGCAGAGTCATGAATGCATAGGCGATCGGTAACAAGTTTACTGAGTTGACAATATAGGGAAAATATTGAAACACAAGTTGAAGTAAAGCAAGCTCTTTATTGATATAAACAAGTGTTACAGGCGGCGCTTGGCCAAGATTACAAGTCGCTCAAGCCTCTCTCTCTGAAACCGTAAAAGCGTGCCAAGTGGCTACAATTATGGATTGATTGTACAGGCGATGTTCACAATATTATGTCTTTTATATGTGCTTCAGTTCCAGACGCACAGCTGCATCGGAGTGATCTCCACGCCTTAGCACACACAAAGGAGGCATCCACACCGAACGAGATTCTCCCACACCCTGCATACAAACTGGTGGACTATCAGTACATTGAATGCACTAGTAGGGGAGCTACTCGCCCGTTCGATAAATCCAAACACGTAATACAGGTTTCGTGCACCAACTATTAAGTTGTCTTTCTAGTTGCCTTAGGATCATTTTCATCCAAATATTAAATAGCCTAACTCGTGTGGCAGTGCGCCGTGCGACATGAGAGGAAACACGGCGAGACTTACCAACTTACCATTGTTCCTTCCCTGTCCAAGGCAAACATTATTTATTCAAGCACGGCAAGTATAAGCATTCAGGGGCATAGATATGCAAACACGAGAGTCATTGAACGGGATAATATTTGGAGTGCTCAGTTGTTCTTCGATGCGATGTAATGGCTCGCACGCGGATAGCCGCTAAGCGAGGATGACATCTATATGAACATAAGTCGCTGGCATAGCCATAAAGGACGAGTTATAGTTACGGGATAGAAAATGCTAAGCGACGCATGTAGCGATCCCCGCCATATACCATCTTCATCCTCAATTCCAATTGAATAATCCATATGTTCCGTCCGGATCGGATCGGTCCCAGTGCCCCGGCGATTATCCGCGAAACCTCCAAAACCTTGTGCACCAAGTTGTCTGTGACTTGCAAGTCTGGGTTATCCATATCCATATCCATTACATATCCATCATGATACAATCAATAACACGAGTACAATCATGAAGTTTTGCTATGAACGAGCTTGGACAAGATTCTCGTTCACAGGTAAACTTGATATGATCACAGTACAGTATTCACTTGCCTTGATGCATGCCCCTGGTTTGGGGATGCCTTGGTGACCTAACGGTCCGGGATACTTGCAGGTTCAATCGCACAGAAGGACTATTTGATAGTCTCCTGGCTAACAAGAATGCATGCACAATACAATAATGTTAAACACTCGTAAACAGGCAAGCATGCGTTTCTAAGGAACATAAGCAGACACGTTTGCTCGGACCCGAAGGTAAGCCGAGAGTTGAAACTGTAAGGGACTTGGCATGCGAGAGTCTGAACATATATATAAGCAATATTTCAATTTCCATGTTCTAGCACAAGCAAATACAAGTTGGGATTATTCCCTTAGCTAGGTGTATTGGATTCTTATTAAGCATGCAGGGGGTGATTCACCTAGCGACTAGCATGAACATTCCAGATTTTATGTGTGGTGTCTAAGCAAAGACAAGTTCACCGTAGCCACCCACCTAAGCGATGATTCGCCTCGGTAGAGCGATACGTCAAGCGAGCCTCTGAAAGCCTAAGCTGGATTCCTGTAGGGACAAGTCTAGATATCCTTTGCTTCTTGTTTGAGGAAAAATGGGTCGGGACTGTTGCACTATTACCGTTTCAGACGGCAGTCCGCTTGAACGGAATAGGGTGTTACATCATCTATCTCAACCGGGATAAGACCCTCATGAGCCAAAGTCTCTGGCTCTAAGCCAACTACGTTCTGAGGCCCATTGTGAGTGGGATACCACTCCTCAGTGTCATCTGGAAAAATATATTCAGTCAGAAAAGGAGCAAAGTATACCTCTAACAGCAGTTCCAATAAATGATAAAACTATATAATATTAAATAGAGTGAATATACAAGATGCAATATACAAGTACAAGAGATATACAAAATAGAAATACTGGAATTAAATACAAGGAAATAAGCATCATAAAAATGAGCAAGAAATACTACTACTATGTGAATGAGTACCAGCTTCAACATGTGATCGGCTTGGAAACTTGCACAAGGATTAGGGCCTGGTTAATAAAATATGTGGTATATGATCAGCACTCATAAGGACATGCATAAGATGGGGTATGATCACATATCTACACTAAAACTTCCTGCCTCGACTGGTATAGTAGATCCAACCATGGTACGTTATGACACGGGATTCACTGGGTAAGTAGCTAGTCTCCCCAAGAATCAATATTTGTACATGTACAAGAAAAATGAGTAATAAGGCTTGCACAAGATATACCATAAATACCAAGAAATAATATCTCATAACGAGATCCGGATATACCAATCAGTGTAACCATCGTGTCAAAAAAATAAGGATATCTACACTAAATACAAGAAACATAGAGGATATCATAAATAGAAAACTATTAGAGAATGTACTTGTCTGAAATCCGGTAAACAGTATCAAAGATGTCCAGAACGGTGCCTCGGAGACCTAAATATAAAATATTAAATCAATACAAGGGTTTAGAATGAAAATAAGTTAAATTAGTCAAATTTTATGTCATAAAGCCATTTCTAGGTTAAAATAGTCAAACTAGGTCAACTCTAGGTCAAACTAGTCAAACTTGGTCAAACTAGCTATTTCTAGGTTGTCGGAGTCTATTTCTAGGATATTGGGTCCATACACTATGTAACTAGGCTATAGTAGCTATAGGATACTAGTATTATATCGTATCGTAAGATACGTAAATATATATGTATATAAAAATATTCTGTAAGTTATACAAATATACTACATACTAGTATTCCTAGTTAAACTAGTACTAATGGAATACCTACCAACTTGGTATCGCACTAGATACCCTCATCTTGATACCCATACTCAATACCTACAATTACTTTGGTATCACAAATAATACTTACTAACTTATCAAACTAAGACAACTAACTAGCTAAGGTTTATAGAGGCACCAATCTATATATAATTAAGTATCTAACATACCTCACTTACCAATATCTAACTTATACTATATACTAACTTATAACAAAAATACCACTTAACATATATTACCAAACTAACACATACCCTCTTCTAACATATAACTCACACAACAACATATAACCATATATCAAATACTAACTTCTTGCTAAAATCTAACTCCAATCACTAACACACATAAACTTATCTGCAACTAACTTAAAAACCAACTACACCACTCCAACCTACAAACCCTTACCATGGTAGCTGCTACAACTATCTGCCTTGCGGCTATTGCTGCCCCTAGCAGCTTTGCTGCCGCTGCCCCTAGCAGTATTGCTGTTATTGCTACCCTTAGCAGCATTACTGCTGCTGCTACATGCAGTACACCAACTGCAACTTTCTATTGCATAACCACCTGCAGGTGGCAGCAATCCGACTGCTGTGCACTTGGTGCATAACCCAACCTGATACTCCTTACCGTTAACTAACAGTGAATACTCTTCCCCTACCTCCTTGACAGTTCACCCCTCCATAACAGTCCCTATATGAATCAAATAGTCCCCATAAATCCTCACTGTCGAATACAACCCTCTTAATCAGTCCATAGACCAAAATCAGTGAGCACAACTCTAACACATGTTCACAATGAAACCCCTCTTTCTACATGCAACTAGAACACAACCAAAACACACAAAATACAATAAAAACATAGATAGATGTATATAGAAACCATATATAAATATATGTAGCATATAACAACTCAAATATAATACTCTAATAGCTATATTTAAAACAACAAACACGTGGAGTGTACCGCAACCGTATCACACTCAATCAATGATACGCTTGTGATACGGCTCCAACACATTACCAATTGTATCCCGAAGGACACGGACAAGTCCAATATCATAATTAAGAGTAATATAAAGTGCTAGTTATACCACTACGTATCTGTGTTAAAATGTGACATGCTTAAACCCTCGTATCAAAGAAAAAACCCCCAAATCAACCTGTATCGCCAAATTATCATGATACGATAAAATGTAACATCTAACAATAAATACAATAAATAACTATAGCACATGCACATTAATTAATAATTTATAAAATGACCAAAATATTATTTTCTATAAAATATGGTAGTGACAAGTCTACCCTCCTTAAAATAATTTCATCCTCGAAATTCAAAGACGAAACTACCCCTAGAAAATAAAACAAAATCAGGAAAGAATATACCTCAAGGTACAAACAAATATGGATAATGCTCTCGTATTTCATCCTCCCTCTCCTGGATAGACTCACCCGGAGAGTGGTGCCTCCATACGACATATACCAAGGAAATGGTCTGGTTTCTCAGTACCTTCTCTCTTCGATAGAAAATCTCAATTGGCTGCTCTGGATAGCTAATAATAAGGCCCACCTCTATCTCCAAGTGATCTAATACATGACTAGGATCCGCCACGTACCGTCTCAACTACGACACATGAAACACGTTGTGCACACCCTCCAATGCAGGTGGCAAGTCTAGTCTGTAAGAAACTGCACCGACCCTCTCGATAATATTGAAGGGTCCGATGTATCGCAGACTAAACTTCCCATCTCCACCGAAATAAATCGTGCCTCGTGTCGAAGAAATCCTTAGAAACACCAGACCTCCAACCTAGAAAAAAAATACAACCTTAAGAACTTAATCTATAACAAACAACCAATATCAATACAAAAATCTAAAACTATACCTCAAACTCCAAAGGCCTCCGGTGGCTATCGTTCCAATGCCGCTGTTTGTCCTGCACCACTCAAAGTTTGTCTCTGATCAACTTAACCTTCTTCGCTACATCCATAACCATCTCTGGCCCTAGCAAAGCTCTCTATCCAACATCGTCCTATGACAAGGGAGTATGACATCTCTGACCGTATATAGCCTCAAATGGTGATATCTCTATATTAGCCTGGTAGTTATTGTTGTAAGCAAACTCTACCAAATGATGGTCCTCCCAACATCCCCAGAATTTTAGTACATAGGTGCGCAGCATATCCTCGAGAGTCTGAATGGTCCTCTCTGATTTCTCATATGTCTGAGGGTGATATGCAGTACTAAACTTGAGCTGGGTGCCCAAACTCGCCTGCAAACTCCTCTAGAAATGAGAAGTAAAATGACTATCCCGATCCGAGAAAGTGCTGACGGAAACCCCATGTATCCCGAAGATCTGTCTCGTATACATCGCTGCCAGCTTCTCCGTAGACAAACCCACCTTGAAAGGCAAAAAGTGGGCCGACTTGGTCAACCTGTCAATGATGACCCAAATTGCGTCTTTCCCTCCTGGAGATCGTAAAAGTCCGGACAAAAAATCTATAGTAATATTCTCCCACTTCCAGTCTAGAATAGTTAATGGATAAAGTAAACCACATGGCCTCTGCCTCTAGGCTTTCACCTGCTGGCACACTAAGCATCTGGATACAAATTGTGCCACTTCCTTCTTCATGCTATACTACCACACACTCTCTTGCATATCCCGATACATATTGTTGGCACTTGGATGCATGGAATACTGAGAGTGATGCACTTCCTACAGTATATCCTCATGCAGCTCCCTACTAAGCACACATAATCTAACACCATGCCGCAAAAAACTATCCTCAACAATGGTGAAATCATCCTCCAATCATGCTCTCACCTGAGCTCTGATGCTCCTCAGAGACACATCCTCATACTGGGCTACCTTGATCTTGTCCATCAACTCTGAGTGTATCTGCAACCCCCACTTTTGCATGGCAAAACCAGGGACTATCACCTCTATGCCCAAGCTTTCCAGATCCTCCAAGAAATATTGATCCTGCGTCAAAAATATAGCTACCGGATACCTGCTCAAGGCATCAGCAACTATATTAGCTTTTTTCGGATGATACTGTAAGGATATATTAAAATCCTTTATCAGTTACAGCCACCGATGTTGTCTCATATTCAGCTCCTTCTGAGTGAAAATATACTTTAAGCTCTTAAGGTCTGTGAAGATCTCCACACGATCTCTGTACAAATAGTATTTCCACAACTTTAAGGCAAAGATTATTGCTGCCAACTCCAAATCGTGGGTAGGATAGTTCTTCTCATGAGGACGCAATTGCCTAGATGAATAGGCAATCAATTTTCTATATGTTATAGAACACAACCCAGCCCTTTCCCAAATGCTTCACTATTGATAGTGAAAACTCCAAACCCGGATGGCAATGTCAAAATGGGAGCAGACGTCAATCTCATCTTCAATTCCTCAAAATTACCCTGATACTCCTCTGTCTAAACAAACTTTGTATCCTTACTGGTGAGTCTGGTCATCGGTTCAGCAATCCTCTAAATATCTTGCACAAAATTACGGTAGTAGCCTGCCAAACCCAAGAAACTCCTGATCTCTGCCACTGAACTTGGGGTCTTCCAAGACTCCACTGCTGTGATTTTCTTCGGATCTACTAAAATTCTATCACCAGTCACAAGGAAGAACTCATACTTGGACAGCTTTCTATACATCTTCTCATTCCTCAACACATCCAACACAATTCATAGATGCTTCTCGTGCTCCTCTGGTGTCTTCGAGTATATGAGTATGTCATCGATGAACACCACCAAGAACTTTTCAAGGTACTGGTGGAATACCTTGTTCATTAAATTCATAAATACCGCTGGGGCATTAGTCAACCCAAACGACATCACCATGAACTCATACTGGCCATACCGAGTCCTAAAAGCAGTCTTCGGAATGTCCTCCGGCTTCACTTTTATGTGGTGGTAGCCTGATCTCAAGTCTATCTTAGAAAATACCTTAGCGCCACTCAACTGATCGAATAGGTCATCAATCCGTGGCAACGGGTATTTATTCTTGATAGTGAGATTATTTAATGCCCTGTAATCAATGCACATACGCACCGATCCATCCTTCTTTGGTACAAACAATACCAGGGCTTCCCATGGTGAAAAACTGGATCTAATAAACCCCTTATCCTGTAGTTCATCCATTTGCTTCTTCTGTTCGACCAGCTCATTGTTGTTCACTTTATAGACATGCTATAAAAATGGCTCTGCACCTGGCACCAAGTCTATAGAGAACTCATCATCTCGATCTGGCGACAATCCTGGCAATTTCTCAGGAAAAATATCCAAGAACTCTGCTATCAAAGGATGCGGCAACTCCTTGTCTTCCATCATAGTTCCACAGATAATGCCTTCTCTCTGCTCTGCAGCTCCTCTAGCAAACTCAAAATCTGGCTCTCATGGAGGGCTAAAAAAACTCTACCTCCTCTGCAATCTATACTAGCATGGTGCATACTCAACCAATCTATTCCGAGTACTATGTCGTAGCTCGAAAGTGGTATTACAAGTAGACACACACTCAACTCCTGGCCTCCCAAAGTAACTCTTCGATCCTTGCAAATATCACTAACCAGGATAATGCCTCCCCCGGTCATGATCTTGCAAGTCCTAAGCAAAGACTCAGCTACCAAATGATGCTTCAGAACAAAAGAAACAGATACAAAGTTATGGGAAGCACACTATCAAACAATGCTAAAGCTGGAATAGAATCAAGAAGAACAGAACCTGCGATGACATCTTCGGTGGGCTCGGCCTCCTTGACCGTCATAGAAAGTGCTCATCCATGAGGTATACATGCCTAATGCTGGTGTTGGGCATAACGCTGCTGCTGGGTTGGAAGTGGCGGTTGTCACTACCACATTTTCTAGGAAAGAATATTTTGGTCATTTTATAATTAATTAAATATTATGCATGTTGAATATTTATTTATTATATTATTTATTTATTATTAAATGTTAGATATTATTTTGGACTTGTGTTAGTGGACCTAACTAGTTTAGATTAGATCTATGGACCAACATTTAATTCTAGTTAGAATTGAGCCCAATAAGAAGCCCAATCATTAGGAGGAGGATTAATTAAGTTAAACTAATTAGACTAGAACCTTCCCTCCTTAATTATTTCTTTATGAGAAGCCCCAAGGGGTATTTTAGATATTTTATAGTAGCTTGGGAAGGGAGAAATGTGGCCGACCTATTATTTGAGAGGAGAAAAATTCTCTCTCTTCACTTTTTATTTCAAATCTAGATCTAGAATTTCCTCTTCCAAATTTCTTTATTTCCACATCAAATTCTATCCAAATTTCTTTCTAATTCCTTCTTAAATTATTATTGGAGGTCATTAGAACAAGGATGAAGCAGGGATCAACAAGGAGAAAGCAAGGATCTGCAAGGAGGAGCAAGGATCCACAAGTTGAAGGCTCTTTTTACTTAATTTATAGGTTTCATTGGGAATCCATCTCCCAATAAGTACAATTCAGTTTTTTCTCTCTAATTAGACTCTAAATTTGTAATTTAATCATTAGAAACCACCCCATATACTAAGGCTACCCATAGGAATTATAATTAGGTTCATAGGAGGCCTATGGAGAAAGTTATATGGTATTTTGTGTCAATTTTAGGATAATTTCGAGATTAACACATCTTTTATTTGTTAATAGATTAATTAGACCAAATTGACATGTGTTTGATTGTGTGTGGCTAGTGTCGTATCTATAATTGGATACATATAGGCCGTATTCCGACAATTTGGAGATACGGGTTGATTTGGGGATTTTTCTCCGACACGGGGGGTTTGAGCATGTCATATTTTGACAGGGACACGTAGATGAGTAGTTAGCTCTTCGTATTATTTATCATTATTATTTTAGACTTGCTCGTGTCTGTTGGAATATATTTGGTTGCATGGTAGAGCAGTATCGCAAGTGTATCATAGATCTAGTGTGATACGGGTGCGGTGCACTTCATATGTTTATTTCTTTGCATTTTAATTCAAATTTCCTTGGTTATAGATATTATAATATTATAATTATAATTATTATGTAAGATATATGTATATATATATATATATATATGTATGATCAATAATTCTTGTTGATGTGATGGTGATCATGGGAGAGTAGGAGTTCATGTGCTTCTCTAATATGGTAATATATATATATATATATATATATATATATATATATATATATATATATATATATATATTATGTGTGTAAGATGTATATATATATAAATATGTGTGTGTGTGTGTATTTATGTGTGTGAGCTTGAGGGAAGAAGAAACCATAAAAAATAGTGAATAAACTAATAGAAAACGGTGAGAAGAAGTGTCACCCTCATATTTTCAATTAAGGGTAGTTTGGTAATTGACACGAGTATTTTTAATTTTAGGATTTATTGTATTTAAATATTGTGCATGTGTGAATATTTATTTATTGTATTATTTATTTCTTGTTAGATGCTAGATTATTTTGGACTTGTGTAGAACCAATTAAATTCGATGCATAAACCCAACATTTTTAATTGGTTTAGATTGAGCCCAATAATTAGGCCCATGGATTAAGAGGATGGATTAATTAGTGAAACCATTAGACTAGAATCTTCTCCCCTTAATTAAATTCTTCATGAGAGGCCCCAAGTGGTGTTTTGGACATTTTAAAATAGCTTGGGAGGGGGGTATATGGCCGGCCATATCAAGGAAGAGAGAGAGAGTGTCTCTTATTTCATTTTTTTATTCCAATTAGATCTAGAATTTTCTCCTTTCCAAATTCCTTCTATCCTTCACCATTTTTTCAAAAATTTCCTCACAAATTCCTTCCCTATTCTTCATTTGAGGCTACTACATCAAGGATCTACAAGAAAAAAGTAATAATCTATAAAGAGGAGGCTAAGATCTACAAAGAGGAGCTACATTCAATATTTGGAGATTTTTATTGGGAATCCATCTCCCAATAGGTACATTTCAGTTTTCTCTGTTGTAGTAGGTTGTAAATCTGAGATTTAACCATGAAAAATCACCCCACATGCATAGGCTACCCATAGAAATTGGTTTTAAGTTCATAGGAGACCTATGTGGAAGTTATATATGTTTTTGTGTCAATTTTGGGGGAATTATGAGATTGGCACATGTGGTGTTTGTCAATTGGTCAAATAGATCAATATGGCATGTGAATAATTGTTTGTGACTAGTGTTGTGTCCATAATTGGGTACGTGTAGGCCGTATCTCGTCAATTTGACGATACGGGTTAATTTTGGGAGTTTTCCTCCGACACAGAAATTTGTGCATATTATTTCTTGACACAGACACATAGTTGATATTATTATTGTTCGTATAGTTCATAATTAGTATTTTAGACTTGCTCGTGTCCTTCAGGATATATTTGGTTATGTGGTGGAGCCGTATCGCAAGCGTATCACAGAATGAGTGTGATACGAGTGCGGTGCACTCTACGTGTTTGTCTCATTGCTCAATTCTATGTACTTGTGTGTGTGTGTGTGTGTGTGTGTGTGTGTGTGTGTGTGTGATATTATATGATATATATGTATATGAGTATGTATTTGTATTATATCATATAGATGTGTATATGTAACTAAGTGTATAGTTATACCTATGTGTATATGTATATATATAAGTGTGTTGATATGTCTATATATATATATATATATATATATATATATATATATATATATATATATAAAGATACCTCTCACCTATACATATATGTATATATACATGTGTGTGTGTGTATATACATATATGTATAGGTAAGAGGTATGTTTATATATATATATATATATATATATATATATATATATATATATATATATATATATATATATATATATATATATATATATATTGATAGTATATAGGTGAGTGTATATATATCTATGTATTGGGTGTATGTGAGTTGTTTGTGTATATGTGTGAGTGTATATATATATATATATATATATATATATATATATATATATATATATATATATATAGATGAGGGATTAATACATATAGATTGATATAAATAGGGTATATATATATATATATATATATATATATATATATATATATATGCATATGTGGTGTGATATACATAGAGATGTATGTATATATATATATGTGTGTGTTTGTGTGTGAGCTATGTGTGTGTGTGTGTTTGTATTTAAGTTTTGTGTGAGTGAAGGAGAACAGCAGTATTACTACAAGGGAGAGCTCGGGCCCTGAAGGTGTGCAACAGGTTTTCAGCTTAGCACAGCAGCTCGGGCAAGAGAGCAGTTGCAGTCCCCAACTACACTGCTGATGCAGTCTCGAGCTAGTACATGCAGTGGCAGCATAGTATCGTGCACCGAGATGTGCAGTTGGACAGCTATGTATGCACAAGGCACTGGTAGTATGGCTTCAGGGATTAAACAGGAAGGGAGAGCAGCCTGTACACTGTGTAGTGCATAGCAGGGAGTACACAGGAAGGTGCAGGTAGCCAACTAAGGATAGCAGTCAACGGCAGTAGAGGAAACACTGCAGTACAGCATGGGTTAAGAAGCATCAGCAAGTTTCAATCGAGCAAAATAGTACAGCCTTTATCAGTTGAGCACAGTACCTACAAGGTATCAGTTTCAGTATCAGTTAGTTTAGTTATTAGGTATATGGTTAGTTGGTTTAAGGTGGTTTCAGTCAATAGGTAGTTAGTGATATACTTTATTAGTATATAGTATAGCTATATATATATATATATATATATATATATATATATATATATATATATATATATATAGTTGTGGTATTGTATTGTAGTAGATAGATATGTATATTAGTGTAAGTATATATATTAGTAATTAGTATATGAATAGTTTGTAGTTAGTATCTATGTATATTAGTGTAGGTATATATGTTAGTAGTTATATATTTTATAGTTAGTATTTTGGGTATTAGCTATATTAATGAGGTTTGGAATTACATTGGGATACCAAGGTAATGTCAAGGTAATGGGTCGATACTCAAGGTATTGGATTTGAGTATCGAGATTGGTGTGTGATAGTGTGATATGCATTGGTGCAAGGCCAAGGTATCCTAATTGCATTTATTAGTTAAGTGTTATAAATATTGACTTGTATATATGTACAAATTACTATTTTCATATATTAAAACTTGTGTGTCCTGAGATACGGCATTTTGTATGTTTTATAGTATCGTAGATTAGCTGGTATAGCTTAGTTTCATAGTGTATTGACCTAGTGTCCTAGTGTTAGACTCATACAACCAAGAATTAGTCAGTTTGACTTAGAAATGGATTTATGACTTATAATTACATCAATTTAACTTATTTTTATTTTTGAACCTTGTATTGATACAACGTACCATATATAGGTCTCTGTGACACCAGCTTGGGCATCGATAGATACACCTTGCTCAGAACTTCAGGCGTGTACATTTCTCTGATAGTTTTCAATTCATAATAGTGTATATATGCATGTTCTAGAATTGTATACTTGATTCCGACACAGTGATTTCACGGACTCGTACTACATGGATCCCGTTAGGAGATGTTATCCCCTACCGTTAGGAGGACTTAGATGTAGAGCCCAAGGAGGTTTAGTTTATTTGTGTTGGTCTTGTATTAGACTATTTGTGGAGATTCATAGTTTGTATATTATTTTAGATTATGGATTTTATCTTGTTCTTTCCTTCGCTATTCTATTTGTGCTTTATCTTCCTTAGTTTGTATTGTGATTGAGATTAGTTATACTTGTGAGATACCATATTGTTCCTCCGTTTGGATTTGAGATGATTGACAGGTACCATATTATATTATTGAGATGTTAGATAGTTAGAAATTATCCAGAGAGCATTCTACCGTTGATGCTGCGGCGTAGGCTGGGCGTAACCACGTACTCGTGCCCGAATATCCGGGTGCAGGTCGTGACAAAAAGTAATGGAAAGTAGTGAAAGAAAAGCAGTAAGAAGCTGAGAGAAGCAGCTGAAAAGCAGCAGCGGTAGTAAGCACAAGAAGCAGCAACAGAAGCATTGAAAAGCAGAAGCAGTAGCAGTAAGCAGCAGTAGCAGTAAGCAGCAGAAGCAGAAGCAGAAAGCAACAGCGACAGTAAGCAGCGACAGTAGTAGTTTCAATAAGCTATGGCTTATTGATAAGCCGATAAGTTGGTAAGTTAACTTATATATATATATATATATATATATATATATATATATATATATATATATATATATATATATATATATATATATATATATATATAGAGAGAGAGATTAATTAGTTTATATTAATAAACTAGTAGTTTACGTATATATTGTAAATAAGTTAGTATATATATATATATATACTAATATATATATATATAACTTATTTACAATATATACGTAAACTACTAGTTTATTAATATAAACTAATTAATATATATATATATATATATATATATATATATATATATATATATATATATATACTAACTTATTTACAATATATACGTAAACTACTAGTTTATTAATACAAACTATACTAACTTATTTACAACATATACATAAACTACTAGTTTATTAATACAAACTAATTAATATATATATATATATATATATATATATATATATATATATATATATATATATATATATATATATATATATGATATTTATATATACATAAGTACTAGTTAGTATTAGTTAGTATTATTTAGATTACCTCGAGATACACCAAGGTAATGAGAGTTGAGATATCTTTGGTACGGGTATTGAATATTCGAAGGGATATGTTAGTATAGTATTGTTATAAGTTTAAAAATATATTAGTGTATAGTAAGGAGTATGGATAGTTAGTTATATGTTAGATATTGAATTACCTTGTGATACCAAGGTAATGTCAAGGTATTTGGTTTTACTCAAGGTATTGAGTTTGCACATCAAGACGGAGTGTATGTGGTGTGATACCGCTTTTGGTTCAAAGCCAAGGTATCCACTTAGCATTAGTTTAGCTAGGAGTGATATATATTTTCTCTTGTATATATATATATTATAATATTTTCATATCTAATAAAATGCGTATCTTATGATACAGTATCTTGTTAATTTTCTAGTATCCTAGTATAGCTAGTATGGCCTAGTTACATAGTGTATGGACCCAATATCCTAGAGATGGACTCATACAACCTAGAAATAGCTAGTTTGACCAAGTTTGACCAGTTTAACCTAGAGTTGACCTAGTTTGATTATTTTGACTTAGAAATAGCTTTTTGACCTAGAAGTTGACTAGTTAAACTTATTTTCATTCTGAAACCTTGTATTGATGTAATTTTCCATATTTAGGTCTTCAAGACACCGTACCGGACATCTTTGATAGTTTTTACCAGATTTTAGGCAAGTACATTCTCTGATAGTTTTTCATTCATGATATCCTCTATGTCTCTTATATTTAGTATAGATATTCTTGATTTCTTGACACGATGGTTACACGTATTGGTATATCTGAATCTCGTCATAAGATATTATTTCTTAGTATTTATGGTATATCTTGTGCAAGCCTTGTTTCCTTGTTCTTCTTGTACAAATACAGATATTGGTTCATGAGAAGAGTAGCGTCCTTCTTGTGGGATCCCGTGTCATAACGTACCATGGTTAGATCTACTATACCAGTCGGGGGCGGAGAGTATGTAGTATAGATATGTGATAATACCCTCCTTGTGAATGACTTGTTTCTTGAATAGTGTTAATCATACACCGCACGTATGATAACCAGACCATAATCCGTGTGCAAGTTCCCAAGCTGATCACATGTTAAAGCTGGTTCTCACTCACTTAGTGGTAGTATTTTTTGTTCATTCCTATGATGCTCATTATTATATTTATTTCCAGTATTCCTTTATTGCATATCTTTTATACCTTTTATTGCATCTTGTATATTCGCTCTATTTACTGTTACATAGTTTATATCATTTATTAGAACTACTGTTAGAGATGTACTTTGCTACTTTTCTGACTGGATATATTTTTCCCAGATAACACTGAGGGGTGGTACCCCACTCGCTACGGGCCTCGGGATGTCGTAGGCTTAGAGCCAGAGACCTTGGCACAGGAGGGTCTGATCCCGACAAAGACAGATGACCCAGGACTCGTAGCACAGTAGTTAGACTCTTTTGTACTGGATTTGTCTCCAGTATATTGTTATTAGTATTTCTTTGTTTGACTTATTGGATATTATTTATCTTATGAGTTGTATTGTGACTCTTTTATTCTTTTTATCTTATTCGTGCGATTATTCCATCTTATAAATCTGTGGTTTGAGTATTCATATTTTTATTGGTGGTATTATTATATCTTGATTTCTAGATAGATAGTTTATCCAAACAGCGTTCTACCGCTGATGCTGTGGCGTAGGCTAGGTGTTCATCACTATTTGTGCCCCTATATCGGGTGCTGATCATGACAGCGGTCCCCTCGACTGTACTTTAGGTGGCCTCGCCTGTGTTCTTTGAGTTGGAGCTGCTCCCTGAATTGTACGACGAGGGTTGGTAGGACAATCCCTCAGTTGATGCCCCTTAGTACCACAATACAGACAAACTCCCAATCTCTTCCTACAAACTTCCTAGATATGAACGAACTTCTTGCAGAAGTGGCAGAAAACTTATTGTGACTGTCTTTGTTGCTGTTGTGGTACCTGGTGAACCGACGCCCTAGCTGGAGTCTGGTACTGTTGTGGCTGCTGAAAAGGTCTAGATTGGAAATAAGGACGCCTAGCAGGCACTTTGCTGCTACTAGCCCCCACAAAAGAATCATGGTCTCTTTTAGGTTTCAAGCTTAACCCCCTCTCAACCTTGCATGTCTCCACAAGTATCTCTGAATATGTCTCATAAAAAGATGGAATGAGGATCTTCACTTTCCAGTTCAGACCCTCGCGGAAGCGGATAGCCAGAACCTCTGGCTTCCTCGCCAAATACTCCATAAATCGGCTCAGCCTACCGAACTCTACGGTGTACTTTTCTACAGACATGCTCCCCTGAGCAAGGCACTCAAACTGCCTCCCTAAGTCCAATCTTTGCGTCCGAGCAAAGAACTTTCTCTTGAAGAGGTCCTTGAACACCTTCCAAGACTATCCTATATCAGCAAGAAGTGGCTCATTCCTGAACCAACTATAGGCGATGTCGAACAGCTGAAGTCCTACTGTCTCAACCTTTAGATCCTCAGCAAGAAGGGACACCCACATAAGATGCTCGATATCCTTGAGCCAATCATCAGCATAAATGATGTCCTCGATTCCATTGAAGACCCAAGGTTCCAGCTTCTTAAAGTCCTGGGTATTACCCGGCCGAAGCTGGGCAACTTGCGGAGTAACCTGTTGCTGGACTGGAGCTCCTCTCTCTACTGCAGCAAGGAAAAGCTGATGAGAACTCTCAATACCCTACTGTAACACATCGTACTACCTCTAGTGAGCCTCTGACTGGGCCCTATGAGCCTCCATCATCTCGCGAAATAATACGAACACCTGAGTCGCATCTGTCAGCACGGAAGGTGGAGGTGGAAGCCCCTCTTACACAGATAGAACAGTCCTCTAAGCAGGAGGTGGACCCCCGAAAGCAACTGACACGCTAATCATCGGTGAAGTGACTGGTGCAGGCCCTCGGAAAGTCATATATCTCTCAGAAACTGCTCATCTCTGCTGTGATCGATTCTTAAGCGGCATCCTAAGGCAAAGCAAAAGAAAGAATTAATATGGCACATGATATAATATACTCAAAGAAGGACAGTTAAAGATTAAATATCAATATCAAGAAAGAATAGTTGAAATGAACAATAGAGTTTTTACTAGTTGTGATTGAGTATTCTCAACCTATAGCCTATATCCTATATCCTAAAATAGGCACATAATAGCAATCAAATCAGAGCACCACAACGAATTGCACTAATTGCGACCTCGAAGACCTGAATGGGCCACCACTAAAAATGTGTCACGATCCGCACCCGGTGTAGGGGCGCGAGTAGTGAACAACGTCCAGCCTACGCCGCAGCATCGGCGGTAGAATATTGTTTGGGTAAACTATCTATCTATAAATAATGATTATTAAGATATATAATACCACCAATAAAGTATAAATACTCAATCACAGATCTATAAGATAGACAATCGCACGAATATGATATAAAGAACTAAAGAGTCAAATACAACTCACAAGACAAAATAATATCCAATGAGTCATCAAATATAATAAGAAATACTAATGTCAAATGTTGGAGACAAATCAAGTACAATAAACCTATCTACTGAGCTACAGGTACTGGGTCATCTGTCTCAACCGGAATAAGACCCTCATGAGCCAAAGTCTCTGGCTCTAAGCCAACTACGTTCTGAGGCCCGAAATGAGTGGGATACCACTCCTTAGTGTCATTTAGGAAAATATATCCAGTCAGGAAAGGAGCAAAGTATACCTCTAACAACAGTTCCAATAAATGATAAAAACTATGTAACAGTAAATAGAGTGAATATACAAGATACAATATACAAGTACAAGAGATATACAAAATAGGAATACTAAAATTAAATAATAGGAAATAAGTATCATAAAATGAGCAAGAAATACTACTACTATGTGAATGAGTACCACCTTTAACATGTGATCGGCTTAGAAACTTGCACAAGGATTAGGGCCTGGTTAATCATACGTGCGGTCTATGATCAACACTCACAAGGACATGCATAAGAAGGGGAACGATCACATATCTACATTAACACTCCCTGCCCTAAATGGTATAGTGGATCCAACTATGGTACGTTATAACACAGGATTCACTGGGTAGGTAGCTAGTCTCCCCAAGAATTAATGTCTATACATATACAAGAAAAATGAGAAATAAGGCTTGTACAAGATACACCATAAATACCAAGGAATAACATCTTATAAAAAGATTCGGATATACCTATCTGTGTAACCATCGTGTCAAGAAATCAAGGATA